>CM066571.1:12487500-13017500 GCA_033816785.1 Picus viridis
ATTTCTCATTATAACCAAAAGGCAAGCAGCTAGCACTGCAGAATTTTCATTAGCTAATGCCTTGTAGTAAATCCATTAGAAAGCCATTGGTATCTAATTGTCTAATCACAAGGAAAGCCTAGGAGTGACATGGCTGTAATGGGATTAAAGTAGATTGTGGTGCACTGCTTACATTCCTTGATCCAGTCTGGAGATACCAGCGACCTTGCAGGTCACATCAGTTAATTTAACCAAATATGGAAGAAAAGAAGGAAAAGCTGCTTTGACTAAATAGGTGGAAGAGGTCTGTTTACAACTAAAAGAGATAAAGTGGACATTATGGCTGGAAAAAGACGCCACTAATTGAGAGCAATCTGACATATCGGTGAAGAGCTGTTGGTAAGACTGAAGCTGGTTGCATACCAGGGCTGGTTTCACGTGATGTGACGTAGCAAAGTTCCAGGTCTGCAGAAGGTGCTGAGTTATCAAATATGCTCCCTTTCAGTCCAGAGCAATTCAGCCTCATGGTCTGAAGCTTCAGGGCCAGAGGCAGCCTCCTGCCTGATGAATGCCAACTTCTAAAGCTATTCAAGCTGGCAACTTAAGGGAATGGCCTCGATTCAGCGACTCTGAGTTATTAGGCTTCTTTGAAGTGGATACCATGGAAGCCATTGCTTTGCTGAAAACATTTCAGGTACCTTGAAACTCTGCTTTGAAATCTGTTGTGCCAAACATGGAAGGATGCTCTACACTATCCTTCATCTTAGTAAGACAAATGACTTCTACAGACATGCTGAAGATTACCAGAAAAATCAATTTGTCCCCTTTCTGCCAGAAATGCCTCTTGGAATTTCTCTTTAGCTACTCACTTAAGGTCATTCCACCATGGTGCTATCACATGGTGATTATTAAAAATATTTCCATTCATCTATGTGAGGTTCCAGTGTTTAGAATAATTGCAGCACTTTCAGAAGAGGAGCAGAATACAAATCTGGCTTGCAGGCTAAGCAATGTTATTTAGACTATGCTTCTCGGTCCCTTTGCCCAGTTATGTTGGCTGTGCCTTGATTACTGCTAATTTGAGAGCCTGTTGGATAATATTTGCAAAGAAAAAAAAGTACTATTTTGCAGAATAGGGAAAAATTAAACACTGGCCTTCATCTCCATGGACCATGTTCAGATCTCTTAGCTGAATGTCATCATTGTTTCCAGGTTATCTTGTGCCAAACCCCAAACTGATCGTTCTACTGAGGGTATTTCCCCCTTTTGTTTTTATACTGGAAATTCAGAAAAATCACAAAATCCATTCATTCAGGTCATTTCAGTTTGATAGAACACTTCTCCAATTATAAGAAGCTCTTTACTAGTTGAAACATGCATGTTGCCTGATTTTTTGCCAGCCAGTTTTCCTTGGACCTATCCCATAGTGCCTTGAACTATATGCTAAAGATTCAGTGCAAGACCTGCGATTCTCCACTAAAGGGCATGAGTAGAAAATAGTTTTATAAGCCAGTCTGACACTGAGTTGCATCAGCAATGAAAGTGTATGGTGAAAGGAGCAGAGATGTATAATATTTAGAAACAAGGAAGCAAATGGTGGGACAGAGGGAGACATACACAGACTATTGGCTATGACAGGTTGTCTCAAACTGGCCATGTCACTCCTGAAGCTGCTAGGACCTTGCAAGAGCATGTTTCCAGCACTAATTCCCTCTTCTAATGGCTGCTGGACCTATTCTGATTCAAGACTTACTCTATTCTGATTTACTCCTCATGCAAACAACAGTCAAAATTAAATATAAATGAGGAAGCCTCGACCAGGTTGTACCTGCTGGAAAACTGCTTCTGTAGCTTTAAAGAACTTCTTTGTTTACTTCAGCAGCTTGATAATCAGAAACAGGCACTCTGGAAAGAAGCATGAGAGGTTTAACTGTACATTTATGAGCTCATCACCAGTCTTCAAAAGGCTGGAACTGGAAATCAGTGTGCAAGACTCACACAGAATCACAGAGTCATAGAATCAACCAGCTTGGAAAAGACCTCAGAGATCATCAAGTCCAAGCTATTACCTAATACCTAACACCTCATGACAACTAAACCATGGCTCCACGTGCCACATCCAATCCTTTTTTGAACACCAGGGATGGTGACTCCACCACCTCCCTGGGCAGCACATCCCAATGGCCAATTACTCTTTCTGAGATGAGTTTCTCCTCACGTTGAACCTAAACTTCTCCTGGCACAGCTTGAGACTGTGTCCTCCTGTTCTGGTGCTAGTTGTCAAGGAGAAGAGACTAACCGCCACCTGGCTACAACCTCCCTTCAGGTAGTTGTAGAGAGCAATAAGGTCTCCCCTGACTCAGTGCACTTCTTCAGAGGAGCTGATTGTAGTAGATCTAAAGAGTCCATGTGTCACCCAGTGGCTGATGTTACTGACTGTGCTAATGCTTTTAGCATGGTATTTCTATTCATAAATGGCCTTATTATTTCTTTACTGAGTTTAAACACACAGAAGCAATATCCTTAAGTGTACTTGTCCAGTAACAGGGATGATTCCCATGTTATGGAAGGAAGACTCTGCTTTCAAAAAAATTTAGAATAGAATAGAATAGAATAGAATAGAAGAATAGAAGAAGAATAGAATAGAATAGAATAGACCAGACCAGGTTGGAAGAGACCTTCAAGATCATCGTGTCCAACCTATCATCCAACACCACCTAATCAGTTAAACCATGGCACCAAGCACCCTATCAAAGTCTCCTCCTGAACACCTCCAGTGACGGCGACTCCACCACCTTCCCGGGCAGCCCATTCCAATGGGCAATCACTCTCTGTGTAAAACTTCCTCCTAACCTCCAGCTCAAACCTCCCCTGGCACAGCATGACACTGTGTCCTCTTGTTCTGGTGCTGGTTGCCTGGGAGAAGAGACCAACCTCTGCTTGTCTACAACCTCCCTTCAGGTAGTTGTAGAGAGCAATAAGGTCACCCCTGAGTCTCCTCCTCTCCAGGCTAAGCAACCCCAGCTCCCTCAGTCTCTCTTCATAGGGCTTGTGTTCCAAGCCCTTCACCATCCTTGTTGCCCTTCTCTGGACGCACTCCAACAAGTCAACAACGCTCCAACAAGTCAATTTTGTATTATTTTACTTAATAAACAATAATAAGGAAAGGATTTGCTGGGGGCTCAGTCACTTTAAGGCTGCAGCATAAACTGAGATGATAAACAACACTGCTGAAGCCATCTTTATAACTTTTCTACTCTTCAGAATAAAAAATTTCAAACACCTTTAAACTTTCCTCCCTCTGATAACACTCTGACAGCCTGGCAGTGCCTCTGCATTGTTAAGAGATATAGCTCTGTACTCTGGCAAAGATGTACCTCAAAGTTAATCTGAGTAGACATCCAAATATGTTATGAGTTATTTATATCTCAAAGGTATCATTAAACCAAGAGCTCACTAGCAAAGGCCTCCCCGCCAAGCAGAGGGTAGTGCTACCAAGTGTAGGAAAGGATGCAACAGGGCAGCTGGGCTCAGCTTTTCCCCCAGTGACAAGAACATAGAACAAGCAGCAATTTTTTTTGGTCTCAAAGTCATTTTGCTCAGAAATAATAATAATTACAAAAAATAAATAAATCCTATTGGCAAGCAAACAATTGGACTGATTTCAGCCTCGGGAAAGAGATTTGTGGAGAAGCTATTTCAGAAAGCTGGTTAGCAGAGAAGAATACAGGCTGGTAGCACAGCTGAAAATAAATATATGCACTTTCTTTAGGAGAGAGAGGAGGAGAGGAATGGAGAGGGCAGGAGATGACTAGCAATTAGATCACTCCATGCTTTTCCAAGGAAATTCCTCCAAAACCTGACTCTATCTTTACTGTGTAGTTAAAAGATGAGAAAAAAAAAATATATATCCATTATGATCTAAGTAAGGACCAGACTGGAATAATTGGCAATGGGACTGCTGAATCTTGCTCAGCAAGGACTTTATATTGCAGAAAGAGAAATTTCCCCAACACATAGTTTGAAGGGAAGCATGCGGAAGTCATTCTGCCCTGTACTCAGCACTGGTTAGGCCGCACCTTGAGTCCTGTGTCCAGTTCTGGGCTCCACAGTTTAAGAAGGACATTGAGATACTTGAACATGTCCAGAGAAGGCCAATGAGGCTGGGGAGAGGTTTGGAGCACAGCCCTGTGAGGAGAGGCTGAGGGAGCTGGGGTTGCTTAGCCTGCAGAAGAGGAGGCTCAGGGGAGACGTTATTGTTCTCTACAACTCCCTGAAGGAAGGTTGTAGCCAGGTGGGGGTTGGTCTCTTCTCCCAGGCAACCAGCACCAGAACAAGAGGACACAGTCTTAAGCTGTGCCAGGGAAAGTTCAGGCTGGAGGTGAGGAGAAAGCTCTTCCCAGAAAGAGTAATTGGCCATTGGAATGTGCTGCCCAGGGAGGTGGTGAAGTCACCGTCCCTGAAGGAGTTCAAAAAAAGGATTGGATGTGGCACTTAAAGCCATGGTTTAGCTGTCATGAACTGTTAGGTATTAGGTAATAGGTTGGACTTGATGGTCTGAGGTCTTTTCCAACCTGATTGATTCTATGATTCTATGATATTAGTCCAAAAAGCAATCACCATCCAGTTTGCTTGTCCAAAGTCTAAAGTAGAGCTAAACTATGTGTATTGTGCCTCGACATTTCCATTCCACATTAGATTTTCGGAAGTTAAGTTCATCTGAAAGGCAGAGACCAAAGATTTACGTGTAATGAATGTCATCAACACACATG
This sequence comes from Picus viridis, assembly GCA_033816785.1. Classification (NCBI taxonomy): domain Eukaryota; kingdom Metazoa; phylum Chordata; class Aves; order Piciformes; family Picidae; genus Picus; species Picus viridis. The sequence goes on from CM066571.1 coordinate 12,492,252, forward strand.
GGGCTGAAGCTGCATGTAAGCCTAGGAGAAGGATGAGAAAGTAGGAGGTGGATTCAAAGAGGTGTGATTTGCTCTTTCTTCTACTGTGAGGAGTAGTTAGAAGTTAAAATATTCTACAGAAGAGAATGCAAGATTCCACTTGTGGTCACACTTCATATTAAGCAGCTGTACAACTAGAATTTATTCCTAGCTAAGAGTAATAGATAAGTCAGCAAATGCTTTATCCAATGCCAGGTTTCACAGATTGTTTATTATTACTATGACTTCTTTGATATTCTTAAAGAAACTCTGAAGTGTGGTATTCATGTCTAGAAGATAACATTTGTTTCTTAACTCCGGAACCTTGAGAGAACTGGTGATATTTCTTGCTGAACCTCAATAGTGATGCTTTAAAATGAATTTAGAATTAGCAAAGTGTAGTCATCATTAAGTAAACTGCAATTAAACATCTCTCAGACAAGCTTGTCAATGGTCTTTGTTATGAAACGAGGGAAACCTTGCAAATACAGTCTTAAAAGCCTAATCTTTCAGCAATTTTTTCCTCATCAGAAGGCTCAAAAAACAAAACAATTCCTCCCACTCATCTCCCCACCTCCCATGCTTCTCAAAAAAATATAAAATAATCCTATGAAAAACAACTCTTTTTATATCTCAGGAGAGAGAAAAAGATCTAAAAACAGTTAATAGCTGAGGAGATAGTTGGAAATGATCCAAGTTCGGGTTTATAAGTAAACAATTATTACTTTCTAACCGAACACATTGATTTGCATCTCAGAGGGGGGTGGGGGTGTGGGATGAAGACATGAAAAAAATGCATCACAGTATCACAGTATTACCAAGGTTGGAAGAGACCTCAAAGATCATTGAGTCCAACCTGTAACCACAGACCTCACGACTAGACCATGGCACCAAGTGCCACGTCCAGTCCCCTCTTGAATGCCTCCAGGGACGGCGACTCCACCACCTCCCTGGGCAGCACATTCCAATGACGAATGACTCTCTCGGTGAAGAACTTTCTCCTCACCTCCAGCCTAAACCTCCCCTGTTGCAGCTTGAGACTGTGTCCCCTTGTTCTGGTGCTGGTTGCTAGAGAGAAGAGGCCAACCCCTTCCTGGCTACAACCACCCTTCAGGTAGTTGTAGAGAGCAATGAGGTTACCCCTGAGCCTCCTCTTCTCCAGGCTAAACAACCCCAGCTCCCTCAGCCTCTCCTCATAGGGCTTGTGCTCAAGGCCTCTCCCCAGCCTTGTTGCCCTTCTCTGGACACGTTCAAGTGTCTCGATGTCCTTCTTAAACTGAGGGGCCCAGAACTGGACACAGGACTCAAGGTGTGGCCTAACCAAAGCAGAGTACAGGGGCACAATGACCTCCCTGCTCCTGCTGGCCACACTATTCCTAATGCAGGCCAGGATGCGGTTGGCCTTCTTGGCCCCCTGGGCACACTGCTGGCTCATGTTCCTGTTCCCAGTGCCAGATGGCTTGCACAGGAATGCTCCTTGGCCTTGAGAGTTTCTTCCCAAGGCAGAGAGTTTCTTCCCAAGGAATAACCATCCCTGGAGGTGTTAAAAAAAATGTGTAGACGTGGCACTTCAGGACATGGTTTAATGGCCATGGGGGTGGTGTTAGGTTGATGGTCGGACTCAATGAGCTTAAGATTTTTTCCAGGTGAAAGAATTCTACTGTTCCATGACCTGTTAAGAGTGCCATATCATTGCTAATCTTGAGAGGATTCATCATAATCCAGGCATTCCTGAAGATATTACTAACACTTTCATGCTTCTTTTCTATGTATTAGTCTTTCTGCTTTCCTTGCAGCCCCCAAGCACACTCCTTGATGTATTTCTTGCCAAATACGCTTGGTTTAATTAATTGTTTGAAATTAGCAACATTGTAGGAGTGCCCACAGTTCTGCTGACCATTTTAAGAAAGTATTCACATTTTTCTTTAGGAATAAAACATCCTTGGATTAGACCACAGGAGAGTATGCTGTGAGAAGGAGTTCACTAATGTAATGTCTGATTCTCCACTTCAGCACAGAACTCTTGTAATTATTCCTTTTGCCTTTGGTACTTATTCCATGAGAAAAATTAACCAAATGAACAGTGCCTCAGGGGTCATGATGTCGACATCTGAATATGAGCTGTGTCCTGGCTTTCTCTGTACAGGAACACACTTTTCACCTGAAAATTCATGGTAGTGGTAGTAGACACCAAGTGTGAACGTGGTCCAGGGAAATCTGCTTATAGAGTGCTCTCTGCTAGAGATGTTGTGGCTTTTCAGTGCCACTGCAGCAATGCAGCTTTATAAAGCTTGAGATTTTTCTGCTCAGACACTGTTCTGTCAGTGGCAATCATACCTATTTGGTTTTTTCTCCCTCTTCACAAAAGACAATATTCATAGGTGCCATGGTTTAGTTCATGAGGTGTGTGGTGACAGGTTGGACTGATGATCTTTGAGGTCTCTTCCAACCTTGGTGATTCTGTGATCTAGACCTCTCAGCCCAAACATGCAAATGCACTGGTCAGAAGTAGGCAGTAAAGAATGAAGTTGTTTTCTGTCAAGCATTGAGGTCTCCTTAGCAAAATTAGGGATGACTCTTTCAGAAGATTCAGAATTTAGGGACTTGAGCAGAATCACAAAGCCAGAAAGACCAAAAGAGTCTCTCTTTAAACAGGGCATTTGTGTGTTAATATACAGAAGGGAATTATCAAGGCATAAAATAAAACCCCTGCACCAGTATCTCCTCTTCACAGGCAGCATCCAGTGAGTTCACACTCTTCCACCTGCTCACATTATTTGACTCCTTATTTTCCCATTGGGTTCAGTTTGCCTATTTTATTATTTTTCTTGAGCTTTTGTCTTCAAGCCTGATGTCACTACATGAAGTCAGAAAGGAGCAATTTCCAGACTCAGTGGTAATCTTTTTTCTCCTGAGGATTCAAAATTTCTACTAATGGAAGTAGCATAATTTCTGAGGGAATATTTTGAACTGTTTAACAAGAGTAAAGCATGAGCTGGTATTCATTAACTTTCAGCTTTTTTCATGTGAAAGCAAAGAATACAAATCACTTAAAGGAGATGGATGTGAGAAAAGTACTACACAGGAAGGTACTTAAACTCCTAAATTGCTATGTAAATTATTATTTTAGAAAGAACACCTCTCTTGCAGCACACCCAAAAGGAATGCATGTGGAACAAAAAATTTCCCTTGATACAGGTTAGATAAGACAAATACAAATACAGCAAAGAACAAGTAATGCAATATTCAACAAAATAGACAACCTAATAGCTCAGAATAGAATAGAATTGAGCATCAAGGAATGCAAATGCCCAGAATAGAATAGAATAGAATAGAATAGAATAGAATAGAATAGAATAGAATAGAATAGAATAGAATAGACCAGACCAGGTTGGAAAAGACCTTCAAGATCATTGCATCCAACCTATCATCCAACATCACCTAATCAACTAAACCATGGCACCAAGCACCCCATCAAGTCTCCTCCTAAACACCTCCAATGATGGTGACTCCACCACCTCCCCAGGCAGGCCATTCCAATGGGCAATCACTCTCTCTATGAAGAATTACTTCCTAACATCGAATCTAAACCTCCCCTGGCACAGCTTGAGACTGTGTTCTCTAGTTCTGGTGGTGGTTGCCTGGGAGAAGAGGGCAGCCCCTCCTGTCTGCAACCTCCCTTCAGGTAGTTGTAGAAAGCAAGAAAGTATCCCCTGAGCCTCCTCTTCTCCAGGCTAAGCAACCCCAGATCCCTCAGCCTCTCCTCATAGGGCTTGTGCTCCAAACTCCTCCCCAGCTTTGTTGCCCTTCTCTGGACACCTTCCAGCAAGTCAACATCTTTCCTAAACTGAGGGGCCCAGAACTGGACACAGGACTCAAGGTGTGGCCTAATCAGTGCAGTGTACAGGGGCAGAATGACCTCCCTGCTCCTGCTGGCCACACTGTTGCTGATGCAGGCCAGGATGCCATTGGCCCTCTTGGCCACCTGGGCACACTGCAGGCTCATGTTCAGCCTACCATCAACCAGCACCCCCAGGTCCCTCTCTGCCTGGCCGCTCTCCAGCCACTCTGACCCCAGCCTGTAGCACTGCCTGGGGTTGCTGTAGCCAACGTGCAGAACCCGGCACTTGGATGTGTTCAATCTCATGCCGTTGGACTCTGCCCATCTGTCCAGCCTGTCCAGGTCCCTCTGCAAAACCTCTCTGTCCTCCAGCAGATCAACACCTGCCCCCAATTTGGTGTCATCTGCAAATTTACTGATGATGGACTCAATGCCCTCATCCAGATCATCAATAAAGATGTTGAAGAGGATGGGGTCCAGCACTGATCCTTGGGACACACCACTAGTGACAGGCCGCCAGCTGGATGTGGCACCATTCACCACCACTCTCTGGGCTCGGCCCTCCAGCCAGTTCCCAACCCAATCCCGTCCAAGCCACAAATGCCTGAAAAACAAGAGGTCTGTCTTTCTTTTAATTCCATAACCTGGAGAATTTGTTGAAGGTGCAAGACATATACTGAAGTGGATGATTGTTTACATAGAACAAAACAAAGCAGGAGAGAGGGGAAGGAATAATTCATATGGAATGTTTCTTTTTATGAATCACAGCTCTCTTTAAATAAAAGTTTGAGAGACAAGGCAGATTGCAATGGTTTGTTTCAGCAATCACAGTCGATGTATTTAAGGCAGCAAGATGTATTTTTTTGCAGTGTTTATGAACATACCTGTTTGTTTAAATGACATTTGTTCATGACATTTGTTGATGGGGAAAAAAAATAAACCCCAACACATTTTGCTAGGATCTGATGTTACAAAGGACTCATCAGCCTGCACTTGCTATCTGCAGAATGATGGAACTTCTCTGTCCCTATAGCTAAGCTTTTGCTCTGTTGTACAATAAAATTGCCTGCTTCTTCTGATTGATTTTTAGATTCAAAATACAAGAGGTTTTGTCAAAAAAAAAAAGCAATCACAGCCTCACATGTCAGAAAGGCTGTTTGGCACAAGCTGGGCAGGGAATGTGTTAAAAGTGAATGAGCTGCAGAGGCTTTTGTGGATAAAGAAAAGACACTTGGAGACGTTCACCTTTCTATCCAGCATATCAGAATTCAGCATAGTTCAATGAAGCACCGAAAATGAATGGTTGTTTACTGTGCCATATAACATAGGTCTATCTGTCCCAACAACGCTGTGTGATATTTTTATTACCTGACCCACTATCTTACTTTGCAGAGCAGTTGTTGGTTGCCTCAAACAACAACTGCTCCGTTACCTTAAGCACTGTGTCCAGTTCTGGGGCCCTCAATTTACAAAGGACATTGAGACACTTGAACAAGTCCAAAGAAGGACAACGATGCTGGGGAGAGGTCTCAAGCACAAGCCCTAAGAGGAGAGGCTGAGAGAGTTGGGGTTGCTCAGCCTGGAGAAGAGGAGGTTCAGGGGAGACCTTCTCGCTCTCTACAACTACATGAAAGGAACTCATAGACAGGTGAGTGTTAGTCTCTTCTCCCAGGCAACCAGCACCAGAACAAGAGGACACAGTCTCAAGCTGCACCAGGGGAAGTTTAGGCTTGAGGTGAGGAGAAAGTTCTTCACAGAGACAGTTGTTAGCCATTGGAATGTGCTGCCCAGGGAGGTGGTGGAGTCATCGTCCCTGGAAATGTGCAAAAAAGGCTTGGATGCGGCACTTGGAGCCAGGGTTTAGTTGTTAGGAGGTGTTAGGTATTAGGTAATAGGTTGGACTTGACGATCTCTGAGGTCTTTTGCAACCTGGTTGATTCTATGATTTGATTAACATTATGTCCATTTCGTACCATGAGGTTTGCTTAGAGCTGTTCGGCAGTTTGCATTCTCACAGCAGAAGTGTTGCTTTAAGCCTCCTGGAGGGAATTTCACCCTGAAAACGGCAGCTAAGTAACAGTAGTCCTTTGTCTTGTCCTTTCCACCCAGCTCCTTCCCCTCCAGTACTTATTGGAGTTTGTGTGTTAGTCCACAGATAAGCCTCATACTCAATGTTTTCAACAGCCACTCTTATTTCCTGCTCAAATGGTGATGCTTGAACATCAACTGCAATATCTCACCTGAAGTCTATGAAAAATGTATCAACCATTCATCAAATTGCAAGTCTATATTGATGCAATTTCTACCAGCAGCACACAGAAAGCAATATGATTTGTCTGTCAGTACAAACAGTTTTTTCTTGCCTTTCTTGAATACTAATTAAACAATTTAGAAAAGGAACCACAAATTCTGTAGATCATTTTAACACCTCATGAACAGCAGTGCAGGACAGGATGCTTATGAGATTGTCTCTGTTTACTCAACAGGAAATGTGTTTGATATGCTTTGTAAATGCCTTCAGTAGCAAAACTTTCAGTGATGCCTTATTTGAGGTACTGCATGAATGCTGTATGCCAAATAAAGTAGAAAAGAGATCAGTACTTGGATTTGTCACGTTTCTGGTGTTCCACTGCATGATGGGCTATGCCCATCCTGGAAGCAGCAGGGGAGAGCTTGTGAGAGTTTTTGCCTCCCTGGAGGGTGTTTTCCCAGTGGGAAACTGACTTGGTCTGTTCCACTTCCCCACACACACACACTGTCCAGCATGGGTATAAAGGGGAGGACATTGCAGCCATTGGTCTCTTCCTTCTGCCTCATGGGCAGAAGGAGAGTTGCTGCTGACTTGCTGCTTCTCTGCCACGTGGTCCTCCCTGCTGCTTCCACACTTTGCAAAGGACTAGTTTTGTAATATTTCTTTCCTTTCCTATCCATCCTTGTTCCCTACCCTTGTGAACCCTGCCTGTTATTGTTACATATATATACACACACACACACATATACATATGCATATATATATACACACATATGCATATACATATATATACACACACATATGCATATAAATATATATACACACATATATATATATGCACATACATATATATATACTGTTTAAAGAAAATTCTTTACCTCTCTACTTCCAAGACAAACCCAAATAATTTCTTGGTGGATTTGCTCCTTCCCTTTCTTTTCCTCTCTATTGTGAAAGAAGAGGAGGGAGCGGGGGAGGGATTCTCAGCCTGGCCCCCATCTGAGCTCTTAAGCCCCAGTTAAGGCTCAAACCACCACACACTGACATGTGTGTCTTTATAATTCACCTTGGCTAGATGCTCAGCTCTCCAAAGACCCAAATCACAGAATCATAGAATGCATTGATTGGAAGAGACCCTTGAGGTTCATCTTGTCCAAGCCCCCTTCAGTGAGCAGGCACAAAGATTGATTATTCCTCTAATGTCATAAAAATATGGCTACTCCTGCCATCCCACGTATCTGAGAACATCCATTCACCTTGTTGCTCCTCATTCTGTGACATTTAAGTTACCAAGCTCAACAAGTCTGGCAAAAGTTTTGAGGTGATGATGCTCTGTTTAAACTTCTCAAGTTCACTTCCAATTGACTGAGGCAATGTAGACAAACTCAGCAGTTTGCTTGTCCTGTTTTACTGGGCACTGAAAATTTAGAGATGCACAAGGACAAGAAGTTGACCCAAGTGTCAGCCAGGGGTTTAAAGCCTCCTGAAAACACAATCCTAACTTTTGGGATGTGCTTTGAATGGTGAGTATAAAGCACTAGAACAAAGTTGCTGTCTACAATGACCTGAAGGGATGTTGTGACCAGGTGGGGGCTGGTCTCTTCTCCCAGGCAACCAGCACCAGAAGAAGAGGACACAGTCTCAAGCTGTGCCAGGGGAGGTTTAGGCTGGATGTGAGGAAGAAGTTCTTCATAGAAAGAGTGATTGGCCATTGGAATGTGCTGCCCAGGGAGGTGGTGGAGGCCCTGTCACTGGAGGTGTTTAGGAAGAGACTGGATGGGATGCTTGGTGCCATGGTTTAGTTGATTAGATGGTGTTGGGTGATAGGTTGGACTTGATGATCTCAAAGGTCTTTTCCAAGCTGGTGAATTCTATTCTATTCTATTCTATTCTATTCTATTCTATTCTATTCTATTCTATTCTATTCTATGCTATGCTATGCTATGCTATGCTATGCTATGCCATGCTATGCCATGCTATGCTATGCCATGCCATTCCATTCTGTTCTATTCTGTTCTATTTTGTTCTAATTCTATTCTGTTCTATTCTTTTATGAACCTTTAAAAACTTCTCTGAATACACAAACTGAGCATGCTGCTGCACCTTGATTCTGCAACATATATCTTTTTAATTATTTTTTTTTTTTTTGGAGGGAAATAGTTTTTAATATATACTTGGACTAATTCATTACTTAGAGTGGGTTAATACAGCAAGGCTTCCTCCGGCTGTATATTTAGTAAGAACACATTGCCACACACACAGCATGAGCCCTGAGAGAAGTGTTTTTTTACAGCATAAAAAAAGACTCCTCTAGCCTGTTTGCTACACAAAATACATCCACACACCTACAAAAACCTGGAAATGCAGAGATGGAAATGCAGGGCCTAAAAGAAAGCTAGGGAGGGACTTTTTAGGGTGGCAGGTAATGATAGGACTAGGGGGAATGTAACAAAAATAGAAATGGGTAGATTCAGACTGGATGTTAGAAAGAAGTTCTTCCCCATGAGGGTGGTGAGACAGTGGAACAGGTTGCCCAGGGAGATGGTGGAAGCCTCATCCCTGGAGGTTTTTGCAGCCAGGCTGGATGTGGCTGTGAGCAACCTGATCTAGTGTGAGGTGCCCCTGCCCATGGAGAGGGTGTTGGAACTAGATGATCCTTGAGGTCCTTTCCAACCCTAACAATTCTATGATTCTGTGTGTGAACACTGGACATTGTAATAGGTTTTGCCACTGTAGTAGTTCCAACTGCCTACGAACTTAACCTTTGTATCACAGTATCACTAAGGTTGGAAGAGACCTTGAAGATCATCGAGTCCAACCTGTCACCACAGACCCCATGACTAGACCATGGCACCAAGTGCCACGTCCAATCCCCTCTTGAACACCAATCCCCTCTTGAACACCTTCCCGGGCAGCCCATTCCAATGGCGAATGACTCTCTCGGTGAAGAACTTCCTCCTCACCTCCAGCCTAAACTTCCCCAGGTGCAGCTTGACACTGTGTCCCCTTGTTCTGGTGCTGGTTGCTAGAGAAAAGAGACCAACCCCTTCCTGGCTACAACCACCTTTCAGGTAGTTGTAGAGAGCAATGAGGTCGCCCCTGAACCTCCTCATTTGAACCTTGTGGTTCAAATGCTCTGCTCTGATCCAGACAGTTCTACAAGCTTGCAGAGGTTTGATGCCAGATGCTTTTATTCTTGATATAATTTCTGATAATCAAGAGAAATCTGCATGATAAACAAATAGCATCTCACACCTTTAATTGGGCAAATTGGAAATTCAGAGGAATGTGTGCCTCCCAGTCTACCAACTGAAATCATCCACAGCCATGCTCTAGTTTCCAGAAGGAAAAAAGTAAATGCTTTACCCGTTGCTAAGTTACTCTGAATACCCACTGAATTACACATGAAACCTATGTTAATTCTAAATACAGTCATTATGAGTGGCAGCATTACAAAGAATGCTGAATAGATTTGAAATAATAATAAAACAAATTAAAGAACTGCCATCACCTTTTGATACATTTTCCTCAGCCTTTCTGGACCTTTTTGGGGTTTTTTTTGTGTGTGTTCTTTTTCTTTTCTCTTTTAAATATAGCTTAGCTCTCAGGTGAAGAAAAAAGTATTAAGTAGTCTCATTGGTTCTTTTAACTGTACAAACCAGTTCTCTGTCTCTGTGGTACAGGAAGTAACTACAATTTCAAAGTAGAAATAAGAAAAAGGAAACAAGGAAGAGCAGCTGGGCTATGCTGACATTCCAGCCCATTCCAATGCCTGAAAGAGTCCTTAGCCATTGGAATGGGCTGCCCAGGGAGGTGGTGGAGTCCCCATCCCTGGAGGTGTTCAAGAGGAGATTGGACGTGGCACTTGGTGCCATGATTTAGTCATGAGGTGTTAGGTGACAGGTTGGACTTGATGATCTTTGAGGTCTCTTCCAGCCTTGGTGATTCAGTGATTCTGTGATATAGGCACGGAATTTGTCCACAAAACAACTACATTTTTTTCTGTGCTTTAAAACATGTCCTGATTGGTCACTGTTTCTTCTGCCACTGTTGGAATTATGACTTGGACTGTTCCAGTGTTTGATAGCCCTCTTGGTAAAGAAGTGCTTCCTAACGTCCAGTCTGAAACTCCTCTGATGCAGCTTAGAAGCATTCTGACGCATCCTGCTAATAAACTCCAGGGAGAAGAGCTCAGCACTTCCCTCTTTATTCCCTTCCTCAGGAAGCTGTAGAGAGTAATGAGATTAACCCTCAGCCTCCTTTTCTCCAAACAACACAAACCCAAAATCTTTAGCATCTCCTCCTGGGACATTCCTTACAGGCCATTTCTAAAACTGGTACAGCATCCCTCTTCTTCTGAGAAGGGTGAGTCTGAAGTTTTCTTGTTCTATCAGCCATCCACCTCTATTGTACTATGTAATGATTCACAGCCTTTGGTTCTTAGAAGACTTGGAAAAGAAAAATCACTGATTAGATCCCTCTCACTCACAGCAGAGAGAAGTCTTTGATCATGCTTAAGGAGTTTAGCAAGCAGAGGTTAAGCCTTAACCATTTGAATATAATTTCCAACTAGGTCACTGATAGCACAGCCGATAGCACAGTCTGCAGGTGGCAGATGTACAAATCCAGTCATTCCCAAAGCCTTCCAAATGTACACCAAAGCATGGTGTGGTCCATGATCCAAAATGCAAATACCACGTCTGTGGAAACTGTCCTAATTTGACTCACTGCAGGGCTGACAAATGCAGTGCTTTGTTCAGGTGTTTAAAAGCATGACTGTAACAAGCTATCAGCAAATAGCAGGCTCCTCTGTGCTCAAACAGAGCAGCTGCCAGTTCTTGTCAGAACTCTCTGAAGTGCAGCACTGACTGTCATGGGTTCTTCAAAATCCTGCCTTGGCTGGTTTGCACAAATGAAACATTTCCACTTGCATGTCCACGTTAACAGAATATGTATCTTGACAAATATCAGCATTTCATCATGCACTTCCAAGTGTTTTGCAGACTGATTCCACTGAAAATAGTGTTATAAATTCAACATGCTCTTCAGCAAAAGGTGGTTTGTTTCACTACAGTAACTGAAGGGAGCTACAAGAAAGCTGGGGAGGGACTTTTTAGGGTGTCAGGGAGTGATAGGACTGGGGGAAAGGAAAAAAAACTAGAAGTGGGTAGATTCAGATTGGGTGTTAGGAAGAAATTCTTCACCATGGAGGTGCTGAGACATTGGAACAGGTTGCCCAGGGAGGTGGTGGAAGCCTCATCCCTGGAGGGTTTGAAGGCCAGGCTGGATGTGGCTGTGAGCAACCTGATGTAGTGTCAGGTGTCCCTGCCCATGGCAGGGGGTTGGAAGTAGATGATTCCTGAGGTCCCTTCCAACCCTGACAATTCTATGATTCTATGAAAAATCTCTGAGACCTTGTCCTGAGGCAAGGTGTTTTGACCTTAATTTTGTCTTTGTAGTTTTGTCTTTGCTTTTTCTCTTACCCTACATCCTGACTTATTGGTAGACACTGTTAAACACCTGCAGTATTTTATACATATCTCCACAACCTCTTATGTGTCACCTCCTTCCGCAGAGGAGTACATGTGAAGGTCTGCAACCAAAGTCTAGCTTTTGCTCCTGTCCTTCAGTTTGCAGTTACACTTCTGAGCTGTTAAGATTAAAATCTCAGGGCTCTGTATTCTAAATGCTGAGCATTTGTTAAGAAAACTGTCACCTTTTCTGCCTCTTGTATCCACCTGGACCTACAGAAATGCTTACTGCTAGTAGCTTATGGTGGTTACAAGTAGGACAGTGCTGCTGCACCGACATCTCTTGAACTCTTCCTGCAGTCACACTTGTCTTAGACATGCATAGCAAGTGTCTGTCAGTACTTTGATTGCTATTATGTTCTTTTCTATGGAATTTCATATTCAGATTTTGTTTCAGAAGCAAGGATGCCCTTCAGACTTGGTGCAGATCATTATAGTGAAACAACTGATTTCTTTCTTTCCCTTCACCTTTCAGCACCTATCTTTCCCTTTCTCAGAGATGCTCTTTGAACTCTGTTAGCCTCAGCGTGGATTTTGATTAGTTACCATGTGAACTAAAACTTCCAGCTCTTTTGGATGGTGTTAGGACTGTTAAGTGCTTTACTGTTTTGGATCAGATCTAATGCTTCCCTTCTCTAAGGAATGATCAAAGTAATTCGCATGCCCCACTCTGATTTGCATTTTGTTGTGATTCAGTTTTAGGTGACATTTTCTGCATTTGTAAACACTGTGATTAAGTTTTTGTGGTTCACTTTTCTTGTGCATCTATTAAAATGTCATTAAAGTTGTTCTGACTTCCATCAGACCTTCCAGCATCTCGTTCTTCTGGAATATCTCTTGTGCAGCTGAGTACTGAATGCTGAACACTCTTTTGAAGTGCCGTCTTCAGAGGGGGGGAAGTGGTAATTTTGCTACTTTCTTCTTATAGAATCATAGAATCAGTCAGGGTTGGAAGGGACCACAATGATCATCTAGCTCCAACCCCCCTGCCATGGCCAGGGACACCTCACACTAGACCACACTGGCTAGAGCCTCATCTAGCCTGGTCTTAAACACCTCCAGGGATGGGGCCTCAACCACCTCCCTGGATAACCCACTCCATGGCTTCACCACTCTCACAGTGAAGAACTTCTTCCTCACATCTAGCCTGAGTCTCCCTATTTCCAGCTTCATTCCTTTCCCCTAGTCCTATCACTACCTGATATTCTGAGAAGTCCCTCCCCAGCCTTCTTGTAGCCCCCTTCAGATACTGGAAGGCCACAATTAGGTCACCTCAGCGCCTTTTTTCTCCAGACTGAACAGCCCCAACTCCTTCAGTCTGTCCTCATAGGAGAGGTGCTCCAGCCCTCTGATCATCCTCATGGCCCTTCTCTGGACACCTTCCAGCACATCCATATCCCTCTTGTAATATGGGCTCCAGGACTGGATGCAGTACTCCAGGTGGGGTCTCACCAGGGCTGAGTAGAGGGGGAGAATCACCTCCCTTGACCTGCTGGCCACACTTCTCTTGCTGCAGCCCAGGATCTGATTGGCTTTCTGGTCTGCAAGTGCACATTGAGAGCTCATGTTCTTCCTGAGTTTTCTTTACACTTTGGTTCTGATTAACTTCTTCATTTGGGAGAGATGCTGCAATGTAACAAAGGAAGGCTTATTGTTACTTTGTTTGAAAGGTCTGCTCTATCTGGTACTTGTTTCTGCAGTCATCAAACTTGCCTGCTTAAATGGTTCTCCTATATTCCTGGTAATATATACCCAGATACAGTTAATCCCAGAATTCCTTATCCTCTCTGATCCTAGCTATTTGTGGCAACACATAATACTGGCACCAGAGGTGCAGAAAGTTTGAGTTGTCATTGTTCTGGCAGATATCCCATACAACCTTGTCAAAATATCACTGTTTATTTTCATCTGCATATGTTTATGAATATCTTGTGTAGACTCCCCAAGCAGATCTACTTTTATTTACTGCTTTCACTTCAGGGTTGTTGTCACTGGGTACTCATTATATAAATATCTAGTTATTAATGTTTTCCTTGAACATTATGAATTTTATGAATTATTTCCATGAACATAATGTTCTATGTGTTCTGAATATTCAATGACTCTGCCAAATTCTATGAATACAAATGTTAGCAGTGGGGACTTGTAATGCACCTTCTTTCTCAATTCCATTTCAGGGATGCTGTTATTTCCAAGTTTTGAAAATTCTAAGGTTGTCCTTTAGGCCCATTTTAAGATGACAATACATGACTTCATCATTCTGTGTTTCTTAATCGATCTTGCAATCAAGAAGGGCATAACATAACTGCTGTCGAGTTCCTCTTCTGCAGTGTATCCCACAGTTCCATCCCACTGCATGCCTTGTACTGTTCTGCTGATGTGTGCAACCAGGAGGTTTGTGCTGTGGCACATCATGACTATCTTCTCTGGCTTTGCACTTGGGCAGTAAGATGAAACTGATACTCACTGCAAGTCTGTCATGCCACTGCCTTTGCTGTCCTCTTTCTTGGGATAATACACATAGCATATTACACTGAACCTTTTGCTCCCTTCTGCTTCTTGTGCTTGATTGCTCCTGCTATCACATGCATGTCATTATTTGCATTAGCAAGAAATCTCACTTGTTCATAGAATCATATAATCAACCAGGTTGGAAAAGACCTCAGGGACCATCAAGTCCAATCTATTACCTAATACCTAACACCTCCTGACAACTAAACCATGGCACCAAGTGCCACGTCCAATCCTTTTGTGAACACCTCCAGGGATGGTGACTCCAACACCTCTCTGGGCAGCACATTCCAATGGTCAATTGCTCTTTCTGGGAAGAACTGTCTCCTCACCTCCAGCCTAAACTTCCCCTGGCACAGCTTGAGACTGTGTCCTCTTGTTCCGGTGCTGCTTGCCTGGGAGAAGAGACCAGCCCCCACCTGGCTACAACCTCCTTTCATGTAGTTGTAGAGAGCAAGAAGGTCTCCCCTGAGCCTCCTCTTCTCCAGGCTAAACAATCTGTCTCATGTACACTTCTTTTTCAGAAACAAATTTTGTCCACAATACATTTTTTCTTTAAATGCTTTTGAGTTTCATCTTATTAAGTCTGATCTCCCTTATTATTTTATACTAATCTGTGAAATCTGTCTAGCCAGATGTCCCCTTATTAAACATCACACCACATTTTGATTCCCTGCACAGGAAAGGTTTGTTGTTTTGTTGGTTTTTGGTTTTTATCTTTTTAACCAAGGCCTGTAATTCTGCTCCACTGTGCTTAACTTTAGACATTAATTTCTGCATAGATTGATGTCTATTTGTCCACAAGGAACTAAGCCTCAAATGCTAACTCAATTACTTTCTTCCATCTGGATCATTTCTCTTTAGGGGCTTCTGATTTCCATCTTTTAAAGAGCTGTCTTTGATGTTTTTCCACGTTCTTGATATGTTTAGATGGTTTGCTTTTATTCCCAACTCTTCCTCTTTGTTTCCTTCTTTTTTTCTCTCTCTTTCTTTCTTTCTTTCTTTCTTTCTTTCTTTCTTTCTTCCTTTCTTCCTTTCTTCCTTTCTTCCTTTCTTCCTTTCTTTCTTTCTTTCTTTCTTTCTTTCTTTCTTTCTTTCTTTCTTTCTTTCTTTCTTTCTTTCTTTCTTTCTTTCTTTCTTTCTTTCTTTCTTTCTTTCTTTCTTTCTTTCTTTCTTTCTTTCTTTCTTTCTCTCTCTCTCTCTCTCTTTCTTTCTTTCTTTCTCTTTCTTTCTTTCTTTCTTTCTTTCTTTCTTTCTTTCTTTCTTTCTTTCTTTCTTTCTTTCTTTCTTTCTTCCTTCCTTCCTTCCTTCCTTCCTTCCTCCTTCCTCCCTCCCTCCCTCCTTTCTCCCTCCTTTCTTTCCTCCTTTCTTTCCCTTCTTTCTTTCTTTCCCTCCTTTCTTTCCCTCCTTTCTTTCTTTCTTTCTTTCTTTCTTTCTTTCTTTCTTTCTTTCTTTCTTTCTTTCTTTCTTTCTTTCTTTCTTTCTTTCTTTCTTTCTTTCTTTCTTTCTTTCTTTCTTTCTTTCTTTCTTTCTTTCTTTCTTTCTTTCTTTCTTTCTTTCTTTCTTTCTTTCTTTCTTTCTTTCTTTCTTTCTTTCTTTCTTTCTCTCTCTCTCTCTCTCTCTCTCTCTTTCTTTCTTTCTTTCTTTCTTTCTTTCTTTCTTTCTTTCTTTCTTTCTTTCTTTCTTTCTTTCTTTCTTTCTTTCCTTTCTTTCTTTCTTTCTTTCTTTCTTTCTTTCTTTCTTTCTTTCTTTCTTTCTTTCTTTCTTTCTTTCTTTCTTTCTTTCTTTCTTTCTCTCTTTCTCTCTCTTTCTTTCTTTCTTTCTTTCTTTCTTTCTTTCTTTCTTTCTTTCTTTCTTTCTTTCTTTCTTTCTTTCTTTCTTTCTTTCTTTCTTTCTTTCTTTCTTTCTTTCTTTCTTTCTTTCTTCCTTCCTTCCTTCCTTCCTTCCTTCCTTCCTTCCTCCCTCCCTCCCTCCCTCCCTCCTTTCTTTCCCTCCTTTCTTTCCCTCCTTTCTTTCCCTCCTTTCTTTCCCTCCTTTCTTTCTTTCTTTCTTTCTTTCTTTCTTTCTTTCTTTCTTTCTTTCTTTCTTTCTTTCTTTCTTTCTTTCTTTCTTTCTTTCTTTCTTTCTTTCTTTCTTTCTTTCTTTCTTTCTTTCTTTCTTTCTTTCTTTCTTTCTTCCTTTCTTCCTTTCTTCCTTTCTTCCTTTCTTCCTTTCTTCCTTTCTTCCTTTCTTCCTTTCTTCCTTTCTTTCCCTTCCCTTCCTTCCTTCCCATGTTTGCAAAAGGCAAGGGGCATATTGTGAAGCGTTAGAAGACTGGTTGATGAGTAATTATTTAGATGATTCTCAAAAAGAGACAAAGTTAGTAAGAAGATGCAGGGGGTAAGTATTAGTGAAGGAAAACAATGGAAAAAGAGGGAAAAATAAATAGGATTAACATTATGGAAGAATCATAGAATCGTAATATTGTTAGGGTTGGAAGGGACCTCAAAGACCATCCAGTTCCAACGCCCCTGCCATGGGCAGGGACACCTCACACTACAGCAGGTTGCTCACAGCCACATCCAGTCTGGCCTTAAAAGCCTCCAGGAATCAAGCTTCCACCACCTCCCTGGGCAACCTGTGCCAGTCTCTCACCACCCTCATGGGGAAGAACTGCTTCCTAACATCCAATCTGAATCCACTCATTTTAATTTTTTTTTCTATTCCCCCCAGGTCCTATCACTCCCTGACACCCTCAGAAGTCCCTCCCCAGCTTTCTTGTAGCCCCCTTCAGATACTGGAAGGCCACAATTAGGTCTCCTCGGAGCCTTCTCTTCTCCAAACTGAACAGCCCCAACTCTCTCAGTCTGTCCTCATAGGAGAGGTGCTCCAGCCCTCTAATCATCCTCATAATAAAGCTGCTTATACGTTCTGGATACGCTTGGTTTAGGCAGCAGTCCCATAAGGAAGCAGCTATGTAATTGGGTGTAATTTACAAGCTGAACCACACTACTTGAAGAGCTCAGATTCCACTGTAGCAATTTCCTGCCATTACATTTCCAATCTCTTTCTAAAATGTGTCCTTCTTCCACTTTTAAAGGCCTAACAAAAAAAAAAAAAAAAGGACCAATTTAGTGTTGTTACCTTTAGCATTTGATGTTTTGTTACCAAGTGATTTCACATACATAATAAAGTGAGCTGAGAGTATTAAGCCCTGCATGTTACTTATCTCCCAAATAGTCCAGACAAATATTCCCATTGCAAGGAAGAATAAACTAGACACAATGGATTTTTCACTAAGACAAATTCAAATAAATGGGACTTTCTCTGTCCAACTCTAGAAGCCTTTATCCAATTGAGGTTGTAACTTCCATTATGACAAATGATCACATTCGAAGTCCCACAAAAAATAGCTCAGACACTGTAGTATAAGGAAACTTTTACAGCTCCCATCTGTCAAAGAGGTCTGAGAGCATCTAAGGGGCCCTTCTGTTTTCACCCCTACTTCCAGCACAATGAAAATAAGGTTTCAGGCAGATATGAGAGCACATGACAGTTCAGCAGACTTTGTATTTCATCTAGCGTTAACAAAATAAAATCTTAGGTTCATCACAGCAGTCCTGTTGTGCATTAACATTTCTTTCAGCAGCTGAGATCCCTGAAGGGAAGGTTGCTTCCTTACCTAGGCCAAATAATTCCCTGTTCTCTCTTGTGACAGCCATGTCAGTTCATGGCCTTTGTTTATTCATTCTTCCTTAGATTTTACCATTGTGATTAATTTTTAATCCACCATTGTCTGAACAAGCCTCAAAGACCAATACTTTTCTGCTTCATAAGTGACAGAAATGGCTAAGTGCTTCAGACTGGTGCATTTATTAAGGCCATTTGCATTCTGCCCACTTGTAAAAAATACCTTTCTTGTGCAAACAGCATTTCAGAAACTCCTGTATCAAGAAATAAATAGACACACTTCCCACCCCCAAACAATCTCTCTGGGTTTCGAGAGTCACATATAACCTCCCTGCAATAACTGAATCTCAGGACACTGCTATTATAAACCCTGTTTGCTTTTTCTCCTTAGGACACTGACACATGCAATTTCCCTTTCTTGATTGTAGTCATTGTGTTGGGGTGAGAGCCAGAGCACAAGCAAAAGAACTGCCCAATAAAATATCATCCTTCCTCTATCATTCTCCCTGTCAACAATATCTGGGATGTGTGCCCTGGCTTTGTTTTTCAGCATAAATAACAACCTGATTCTATTTTTTTTTTTAAGGGTATGTTTTCAATTACTTCTCCCAGGTGTTATTAGAGAGAGATTTCCAGCCTCTCCTCCTTAGCAAGGCAGAGCCAGAAAGAAAGAGAAACCCCCTAGAATTATGAACATGAAACTGTAAGTTATTGAGCAAACAAACAGAAGACACTGCAGCTTTATTGCATGGGAGTCATCCAGAGAATGAAGCTTTGAGAGAGATGATTTGTGGAAATGCCAGATAGTAACACTCTCTCCAATCATGACCTTATCCAAATTTTAGCCCTGGAAGACACTTCTGTGAATTATTCAAACCTCAGCCCAGATTCATCAAGTTTTAAATCAGTGTATCAGTGGGAACAAATCAGCATCCTTTCTTCCATCATTTTTTCCCATGATCCTTGCTTCATTTTCCAGGTTATTGCACAGGATTAAAACTATTTTCCTGCCATGATCAAGGTTTCATAACTGTAATTTGACCATTCTTTGAGTATCATCAAATAAAATGCCTTTTTTTTTCCCAAGGCCAATTGACCATCTTACTCTTCTACTGTATTATGTCCAGTTACTCACATAACAGACAGCTCTACATGACCCCAGTTGGGGTTAAAACACTTTAAACAATGCCTAACCCTTTCTGATATTACTTTCAAGATTTCCAAGTGCCCCATAAAAATGCAGACATGTAGAATAATCCAATCATTGAATTATTTTAGTTGGAAAGGACTCTTAGAGATCAGCATCAGAACAAGAGGACACAGTCTCAATCTGCACCAGGGGAAGTTTAGGCTGGAGGTCAGGAGAAGGTTCTTCACTGAGAGAGTTGTTAGCCATTGGAATGGGCTGCCCAGGGAGGTGTGGGAGTTGCTGTCAATGGAGGTGTTCAAGAGGGGATTGGACATGGCACTTGGTGCCATGGTCTAGTAGTCATGAGGTGTTGGGTGACAGGTTGGACTTGATGATCTTTGAGGTCTTTTCCGAACTCATTGATTCTATGATTCTATGATTCTAAGTCTAACCATCCACCCAACACCACTGTGCTCACCAAAGCGTGCCATGAAGTGCCATGTCTCCATGTTTTTTGAAGACCTACAAGGATAGTGACTTCACCACCTCCTTGGGCAGCCTGTTCTAATGCCTGGTCACCCTTTCAGGAATGAGATTTCTCCTACTATCCAAGCTAAACCTCCCCTCTTTCAACTTGAGTATATTTCCACTTGTTCTATCACTTGATATTAGGAGAGAAGACCAAACCCCATCTGACTCCAACATCAGATATAGAGAGCAGTGATATCTTTCCTCAGCCTCCTCTTCTCCAGACTAAATCCCAGTTCCCCTAACTCAATTCCCACTATCATTCATGAAAAAACCAAACAAACAAAACAAACCAGTCCAAAACAATGCCAACAACCACCACCACAAAAGAAAGAAAAAAGGAAGCAGTGCAAGCATGGAGACACAGTGGAATTGTGAGCAGCTAATGAAGGGGTTGGTCTGCAGAAGAATGGGATGAAACTACATTTACATTTCCCTGAGGGTATGAGAATATGCATTTATGAGGGGAAGCAAGCTGCATGTTCTGCCTGCAATGAGCAATTTATGCATCTGCAACTAATAGAGAAGTATGAAAAACTCCCCACTTTGGTAATGGAAAGGTACAATTCTGTCATCTCAGTGGAACAACTCTCAATGTAGTAAACAACAGAGTTCCTTGGCCCATTAAGAATAGGACCAGCCTTGTGTTAGTGTCTGTTTATCAATTAAAATCTTACTCGGAGGAAAAGATTGCAGCAGAAGGTACCACGAGAAGAAACAAATGTCTAAATCCATATGATGTTTCTTATCCAGGAAATCAGTATCTCAGTGAGCAACGCCACTAAACTTGAATTCTGATTGGCATTAGGCACAAAACTGCAGACATAAGGACTATGCATTCAATACAGATTTTGTTTGGGTTACATTCAAGCACACTGCAAACATGCTGCTATTTTTATCCAAAGTTATGCACAGAACCATTTACTCCATTAATTTGCTATTTATCACAATAAGGTAATTATGACCTTATTAGACATCATTTATTCATGGAAACAGATTTACACAGACTTTTATTTTCTTTGATGAAGACCCCACTCAGATAGTTATTTTTGTTATCATTCATATGCTTCTCTGGAGGTAAATTGTGCTCTGCATTGTAATTTAATGCTGCATCTGCGGTAATCACATTGAGAGGATCTACACTTCGGACTGAGATGGATGATTGCAGGAAAAGCAGTGAACCACTTCCTGTGGAAATTTCTTTTTATAGGCAACTCATCAAATTTTGAGGAAGGTACTGACCTTAAAATTGAATTAGCATCATCATCTACCCAGTGTTTTTCTATTTTTTTTTCCTCTTAAACGGTTATAAACAGCTGGCAAGTTATACATGAATGATAACAGGTTATTGCTTCATAGACTGGACTTTGTTCAGATAAGAATAGCTAAGTCTAATTCAGATCCTGAGACTAACCCAATAATATGAGCATAATTGTTCTCTCTGTGATGAAGGAGAGGCCAAGGGAGCTGGGATTGTTCAGCCTGGAGAAGAGGAGGCTCAGGGGAGACATTATTGCTCTCTACAACTACCTGAAGGGAGGCTGTATCCAGGAGGGGATTGGTCTCTTCTCCCAGGCAACCAGCACCAGAACAAGAGGACACAGCCTCACGCTGTGCCAGGGCAAGTTTAGGCTGGAGGTGAGGAGAAAGTTCTTCACAGAGAGAGTCGTTCGCCATTGGAATGTGCTGCCCAGGGAGGTGGTGGAGTCACCGTCCCTGGAGGTGTTCAAGAAGGGATTGGACGTGGCACTTGGTGCCATGGTTTAGTCATGAGGTCTGTGGTGATGGGTTGGACTTGATGATCTTTGAGGTCTCTTCCAACCTTGGTGATTCTGTGATTCTGTGAAAGGAAATATTCTTGACTGAGATAATCTTATTGGGAAAATCAGTTTAACTTCTGGACATAACACCAGGAAGTCTTTGACTCAGATATTTCCAGATAGGGGGAAGAAAAAAGTGTAATTTCTAGTAAAGGGAACAACAACAACAAAAAAAGTGAGTTTTCTAGAAAGACTGCTTTAAAAAAGAATTATTCCACAGATTTTCTTCAGGAATCAAGACTGGAGCATCTCTTTTAAGGAGAGGTTAAGAGACCTGGGGCTTTATAACCTGGAAAAGAGAAGACTGAGGGAGGATCTCCTCAATGTTGGTCAATATCTAAAAGTATCCAGGGCTCTGGGCAACGGGATCTAGTGGAGGATGTCCCTGCTGACTGCAGGGCAAGTTGCACTAGATGAACTTTGGAGGTCACAGAATCACAGAACCACCAAGGTTGGAAGAGACCTCACAGATCATCAAGTCCAACCTGTCACCACAGACCTCATGACTAAACCCTTCTGACCCAGACCATTCTATGATTCTAAACGGTAGAAGACAAGAGGATGGGACTAGGTTCACTCCAGTGGTGATCAGGGATAGGACAAGGGGCTACAGGTACAAACTAGAACACAGGAGATTTCACTTAAACATATGGAGAAACTTCTTTACATTGAGGGTGCTGGAGCACTGAATCAGGCTGCCCAGAGAGATTGTGGAGTCTCCTTCTCTGGAGAGGTTCCAAACCTGCTCGGGTGCTGTCATGTGCAGCCTTCTCCGGATGACACTGCTTTAGCAGAGAGGCTGGACTGAATGATCTGGAGCGTGTCCAGAGAAGGGCAACGAAGTTGGTGAGGGGTCTGGAACACAAGCCCTATGAGGAAAGGCTGAGGGAGCTGGGGTTGCTTAGCCTGGAGGAGAGGAGACTCAGGGGATACCTTCTTGCTGTCTACAACTACCTGAAGGGAGGTTGTAGACAAGCGGAGGTTGGTCTCTTCTCCCAGGCAGCCAGTACCAGAACAAGAGGAGACATTCTCAGGCTGCACCAGGGCAGGTTTAGGCTGGATGTTAGGAAGAAATTCTATACAGAGAGAGTGATTTCCCATTGGAATGTGCTGCCCGTGGAGGTGGTGGAGTCACCTTCATTGGAGGTGTTCAGGAGGAGACTTGATGGGGTGCTTGGTGCCATGGGTTAGTTGTTTAGGTGGGTTGGATTGGTTGATGGGTTGGACGCGATGATCTTGAAGGTCTCTTTCAACCTGGTGTATTGTATTGTATCTCCAGAGGTCCTTCCCAACCCCTACCATTCTGTGATTTAGGGCTTTTGTGAAGAAGAACCTTTTCACCCTGCGTTGTGTCTCCTGTGCATGTTCAGTGTTTAGGTCTAAAACTCCGAGATAAAGGGCAGTGCAAACAGATACCTTGGCAATAATAGACAAATTGAGGGCCCGGAAGAAATCGTTTGCTCATGCTTTGCAGGGGCCAGTGATGTTCCTCTGCTGAAATCAATCTGTGTTCTGTAAATAAATTGTTAATAAACACGCCTGCTTATTGGCAGCAGCCAGAGAAACAGATAAAATCCCCAGCCAATTACTTTGCTGTTCTAGGAACCAGGTAGCTGACTGATTTGCAATCAGATACACAGGCTGGCTGTCCTTTGGGGGTTCTCTGTGGGAATGCTTTCGGAACTGCATACATATCACCCTATCAGAAGGAAATGAGAAAAAAGAGAAATAAAATAAAAGCATCTCAGCAAACTGCAAGGATCTAGCTTGCAAAGTGTCAAAAGGAAAGGCTCAAAGTGCCAAACTTTCATGCTCACTTTCCTTGGAGACACAGAATTTGCTGCTACAAAACCAGGTCTATCAAGAAAGGACAGCTCATGAAGGTGGAATAAGGGAAAAACAAATCTCTGATGGATCCCCCAACCAATTGAAGCAAAGTGTTTGATTTCACCATTTATGTTTGCCTTGTTTTCAGCTGGGATAGAGTTAATTTTCTTCCCAGCAGCTGGTGCACTGCTGTGTTTGGAATGTAGTAGGAGAATAGTGTTGTAGACACACTGGTGGTTCTAGTGGTTCTAGTTATTTACTTGTCTAGTTTAATTGTTTAGTTAGTCAAGAACTTCTCATCTTCTCATGACCTGCCAGGCTGGAGGGGCACAAGAATTAGGGAGGGGGCACAGCCTGGACAGCTGATCCCAACTGGCCAAAGGAGTATTTCATATCATATGACGTCATGCCAAGTATATAAACTTGGGGTAAAAAAGGCCAGAGGCTGTTGCTGGGAAACTGTCTGGGAACTGGTTAGCAAGTGGTGAGCAATTGCACTGAACAACACTTCTTCTGTACTTTATTATTATTATTGCTGCTGCTGTTGTTGTTATTGTCTTCCTTTTCTGTCCCATTAAACTGCATTTATCTCAACCCATGAACTGTTTCCCCCCTACCCTGGGGGGAGTCAGCAAGCAGCTGTGTGGTGCTAGGCTTCCAGCTGGGCTGAAACCATGACAATATTGACAGCAGTTTACACAACACTTGGTAGATGGAGTTTCCTGCTGAACCTTTTCTATGCAAGGTTAGCAGATTAGTGAGAGAAAGCTTTTATTATTCCTGCAGCAGCTTTGCTTTTGAAGGGGAAAACATGTGGTGAAATTACACTGCTAAAGCTGGATTCCAGCTTACTGGGTGCCTTTATAGTTTTGTAAGAAAGCCAAACTTTCTCCCTAAAGGATTTTTTCCCCAGTCTACAAGTTAGCATGGAAGACATGTGAAAAAATGCATTTTATTTTGCTATCAGACTGAGAGAATGATTCACTATGAATCATTTATTAAACGAGTTTAGCCTCTTTCCCTGTCTGCAGAACGTCTACAAACGTATCACAACTTTCTCTCACACATTTGTTATTCTAAATTACTTGACAGGCCTTCTTTTGTGTGTGAAATTGTTTACTCTGTAGGTTGTAGTGTCTAGTCTGAAATGATGACTTACCCATCAATTTGTGACTGGTTATTTAAACCAGGCAGTTTTCTTTTGTTTCCCTGGCTGGCAACTTGCTCACTCCATGTAGGACAAGCCTTTTTGCTCCATCTGAATGTAAAGATGCAGCTTTGTGCATCCATGAGCAGCCCTTCAGAACAGAAGCAGAAATGTACTGTGAAAGCAGCAGAGTAATGCACTGAGTGTTTGGGTTTTTTCCTCTAATGAAATTTTGCTAAAAGCCAATTACATGTTAATTTCCTACAGGTAAGAGGATCAGAAACCCTCTTACACAAGAATCTGCATACTATTATTTTTGTCATTATGAGCTTAGAGTCTCTGTTGTTGTAAAACTCTGTAAAATTGTCTAGGCAAATAATCTGGTAGCCAGCGAGTTCTTAGTGCCAGATGTGCATGCTTGGGGTGGGGTGGAGGGAATAAAGGTAAGGGACTTCCACCTAGATGTGAAACCTATTCTGAGCAAAGTTCAAACACATGGTAAGGGGAATTGATTTGTATCGTCTCTTAGATCAATTAGAGATGGAATCCCCAGTTTCTGCTGATCATAGAATCAGGGAATCATAGAATCAATAAGGTTGGAAGAGACTTCAAGGATCATCAAGTCCAACCTGACACTCAGCACCTCATGACTACTAAACCATGGATCCAAGTGCCACATCCAATCCTATTTTGAACTCCTTCAGGGATGGTGACTCCACCACCTCCCTGGGCAGCACATTCCAATGGTCAATTACTCATTCTGGGAAGAGCTTTCTCTTCACCTCGAGCCTAAACTCCCCTGGCACAGCTTGAAACTTTGTCCTCTTGTTCTGGTGCTGGTTGCCTGGGAGAAGAGACCAGCCTCCTCCTGGCTACAACATCCCTTCAGGTAGTTGTAGATAGCAATAAGGTCTCCCCTGAGCCTCCTCTTCTCCAGGTTAAGCAACCCCAGCTCCCTCAGCCTCTCCTCACAGGGCTGTGCTTGAGACCTCTCCCCAGCTTCCCTGGACACGTTCAAGAGTCTCAATGTCCTTCTTTAACTGAGGGGCCCAGAACTGGACACAGGACTCAAAGTGTGGCCTAACCAGTGCTGAGTACAAGGGCAGAATGACTTCCCTGCTCCTTTTCTTTCTGGAATTGTTATTTTGTTAGTTACAGAAACACATCTTTCCTTTTTTATTTTTCATTAATCTAAGATGAATAACAGTATTCATAGTAAATTGGAGTCCTGGCTTCCTCATTTAAAACATGGTTTTAAAAGTGCTTTTTAAATAGAATCATATTGTTTCATCTTGCTGGTTGTGTCTGGAGCACATTTGGTATAAATGTGAACCCAAATTCTCCATTGCAATCTCTGTGGAACTGGTCACAGAGACTGCTAAGAGCTTTATCCAAAAGCCAATGAAACTGAGAGCTTAAGAACTGAATCCCCTTCTGGTCTTAACATTTCCATTCTAACACACCACTATTGATTTTAGTGGATGAAAGTCAAATGAGAACCTCACATTTTGTCAATGCAAGCTTTAACTCGATGCAGGCATGTGGAAGGATGTTCTCATTTACCCCAGAGGGGTAAAAGGCCTTGTGGCAAGAGGAAGGGAATCAAAAAACCCTTCACCCTCATGAGATATTTATTGATTGTCTCAGAAAGACTAAGCTAAAGTGGCCATCACAAGCTTAGTATTAAACTACTAAAACTAGCTGAAAGTTAATTTTAAAAGCTAACCTGAAACAAAAGGAAAATGCTTCTGTTGAAATACTGAGTGGATTAAGCTGTGGACATGGAAGGAATAGGAGCAATGAGTTGTTTCCTAGGCAGGGATTTAAAATTTAAGCACACATTTAGACTGTGGTGGTTTCCAGACCTCATTTGCACCTTTACTTCAGGAAAACAGACCTAAGGGTATTATCCACAGTGGTAACAAGCACAGGTTGCCCCAAGGAGAAAGAAAGGGAAATTAGAAATATGGCATTAAGTTGGAGCTGATACATACTGTTGACTGAGAATTAGGCACTGACAGGCAGCAACTCCAGGGGAACTGTCAGTGGCTCCACTAAGCTTTTGTAGCAGGTGTCATTGTCAGATAGTGGCATCAAATAAAGTGGAAACAAGTTGGAGGAAAAAACTGCATAATGGCAGGGATGTACTCGTGTCTGTGTGTGTCCATGTGTGTGGAACATCTTTGTTGTCTCTGTTATGTGATTTAATAACCAACTGTCCCTTCTATGGAGCATCTTCTTCCATCAGAAAATACCTCAAGGCACTTTTCCTTGACCTGTGGGTTGCTTAATCCATGCTGGAATATGCAAAATTAAACCAAAACTATTGCCTATTCTGTGGTAGATAGAAGCATCTCAATGCACAGAGTGGATTAGGGAACACAGTGAGCTTGTGTGTGAATAAATGGATAGTCCTGCACATCCACCAGCACGTTCCTACAGCTCACTGCTGAGTCTAAACTAAAGGCAAACCAGCATGGTACTGTTTCAGTAGTAATCATACCTACTGTATATACCTTCAAGGAACAAGTTTGTTCTATTTTTAGGCTCTACTCCTCATTTCCTAATTTTCTCTCATTGCAATATAATTTTATTGCATAGGTTTTATACTTCTCATTCCTCCAATACCTTGCCCTTTAGACGCTATTTCAATTGGTGTTCTGCCTGGCTGGATCCACAGTATCAGACTCCTCCTTGTCAGACAGTGAGTAGAGACTCTAGTTTTATTGCCCATAACAAATAAAAGTTATCTTCCCTCTTTAAAGCTTATCTGTGACTTGGAGAATCTACAAGTTCACCAGCAAACTGTTGATGGAAGGCTATAACACCAATGAGCAGATGAGACAATTAGACTGTAACCATTTGTTTAAAGGATTTAAGGTCTCTTTACAGCCCCTGTGAGCCATTATTAGTATTTCATTACTTTGTCTTGTGATGAAAGGACACATAAGACAAAAGACAGGTTTTCAGGGATTTTTTTTTGTGTGTGTGTTGCAAGAGCTAACAGGAAAATCCACACAAACCTGGGCTATGTGATGATCCTTGAGGTCTTTTCCAAGCTGGTCTGGTCTATTCTATTCTATTCCATTCCATTCCATTCTATTCTATTCTATTCTATTCTATTCTATTCTATTCTATTCTATTCTATTCTATTCTATTCTATTCTATTCCATTCCATTCCATTCCATTCCATTCCATTCCATTCCATTCCATTCTATTCCATTCCATTCCATTCCATTCCATTCCATTCTATATTCTATGATTCTATGTCTGTGAAGCAGCCCCTTGCTTGGAACATATATACTGGAGGTTAGGAGGAAGTTCTACACAGAGGAGGAAGTTCTACACAGAGGAGGAAGTTCTACACAGAGAGAGTGATTGC
Source organism: Picus viridis (assembly GCA_033816785.1). Classification (NCBI taxonomy): domain Eukaryota; kingdom Metazoa; phylum Chordata; class Aves; order Piciformes; family Picidae; genus Picus; species Picus viridis. Next base: position 12,519,906 of record CM066571.1, read on the forward strand.
CCATTGGAATAGGCTGCCTGAGGAGGTGGTGGAGTCACCATCCCTGGAAGTGTTCAGGAGGAGACTTGATAGGGTGCTTGGTTGCATGGTTTAGTTGATTAGCTGGTGTTGGATGATAGGTTGGACACAGTGATCTTGAAGGTCTCTTCCAACCTGGTCTGGTCTGGTCTATTCTATTCTATTCTATTCTATTCTATTCTATTCTATTCTATTCTATTCTATTCTATTCTATTCTATTCTATTCCATTCCATTCCATTCCATTCCATTCCATTCCATTCCATTCCATTCCATTCCATTCTAGATTGTATGATTCTATGTCTGTGAAGCAGCCCCTTGCTTGGAACATATCCTCTAAGGAAAATAATCCTTTCCTGCTTGTTTCATTTTCCTAGTAGTAAACAAGACTTATAGTCCAGAAACCTGAGCTGCAGTTATTCCCTTAGGGATTGCACTGCATCTTTGCTGAGAAGTCACATGTATATGCAATTAATTAGAAATTATGTTGTTATCTTCATTTTGTGTCAAAGGGAAAAAGGAAAAAGAATTATATCATCAATCCTGGGGGGAAAAAAAAAAAAAAGGTGGAGTTTAAGATTGGATATTAGGAAGAAGTTTTTCACCATGAGGGTGGTGAGACACTGGCACAGGTTGCCCAGGGAAGCCTCATCCCTGGAGGTTTTTAAGGCCAGGCTGGATGTGGCTCTGAGCAACCTGATCCAGTGTGAGGTGTCCCTGCCCATGGCAGCGGGGTTGGAACTAGATGATCCTTTAGGTCCCTAACAATTCTATAATTCTAAGAAAGAAGGTGGTAAGGGCTGAGAGAGCTAAATAGCAAGTCTAAAAAGAAATAGATGTTTCAAGGGGAATAAAATTAAGCACACAGGATTCTATTACAGGCACCTAAATGTTGACCATAGTTCTCAGCATTTCCAAGAGCTGGAAGGTCTTAGTCAAAGGTGACAGACACACAGGTCAGGGACAAAGGTGCTTGGAGTCACTGCTGCATTTTGATTCCACTGGCACATTTCGGTATCTATGGACACAAAGTGTTCAGCCTGGCAGTTCTTCATCCATACATTACAGAGAATTCTCTTTCATTTTATGCCTCATATGAGGATATTTCCAAATAAAGAAGCCACATTCCATGGGATACATGGCCTCACAGGCTGCTCACAGGCTGATATTTCCAAATAAAGAAGCCACATTCCATGGGATACACGGCCTCACAGGCTGCTCCAAGAAAAATTGTGTGTTTGAGGAGTTTGAGATGCTCAGAGACACAGAAGGCAGCCTCACAAGCTACAGTCACCATTTAATGTTATTTTCCCCTTTAATTCATAGGCATCACAAACTCCAGAGTTCAAAGCTTGTTCAAGCCTTTCAGCTTGAAATGTTAAGAGCTTTACAAAGCAAACATGTTTTTATCCTCAAAGAATGACATTTGGGGGTGGGGGGTGGGGGTGCTGAGGGGGAAGTGTCTTAGAGGCTAATAGTACATTTAGATTCTTCCTTATATTTCTAGGCCAAATAGCACATCATCTTTTTTGGTGCTTTTGCTTTCTGTTTTTTTTCCAGCACAGTGACAGAATGCCAGTGCTTTCATTTATTTAGTATTATTTTTTGGCTAAGAAGGAATGAAGATGAGAACTTTGCAGTGGAAAAAGCAGTCTCAGAGTGACTGGAAATGTAATGTTGAGGGGGAAAAAAACTAATCTATAATTGCTTAACATCTTGCAAGGAAAATTGTTACTTGCTGCTGCTTCTAATTGCTACAAGTAAAACTATTCAGCTATTTCAAACACCTATGTTAGAGTATTGAAGTGGAATATCTCAGTAATTAACATAATGCAAATTAGGAGGAAGGCAATTAGAACCCTGCAAAGAGTAAAGATGGACACAAAAATATTTATCTTAGGACATGGCAGAAAACATTTTCCTGGTCTGCATTAGTCCCTTGTTTGTCCAGAGGTTAATGCACCATGCTCAGAATAAAAATGGATACATGCACCTTATAAAATTCTTTACTAATAATTTAAAAGTCACCAAGATAGGGAAGCAAAACTAGATTGAAAATAACACCTCCTGACTAACTAAACCATGGCTTCAAGTGCCATCTCCAATCCCTTTTTGAACACCTCCAGGGATGGTGACTCCACCACCTCCCTGGGCAGCACATTCCAATGGGCAATTACTCTCTCTGCATAGGATTTCTTCCTAACATCCAGTCTGAACCTTCCCTGGTGCAGCTTGAGACTGTGTCCTCTTGTTCTGCTGCTGGTTGCCTGGGAGAAGAGACCAACTGCCACCTGGCTACAACCTCCCTTCAGGTAGTTGTAGAGAGCAATAAGGGCTCCCCTGAGCCTCCTCTTCTCCAGCCTAATCAACCCCAGCTCCCTCAGCCTCTTTTTCTCTTTTGATATTCAGGAAGGCATCTGCTTTTTGGTGGCTGCAGCTCACACAGTTCATTTGTCCTTAAGTTATTGTTAATGTATTCCTCCAATGAGTTTTTCACTTATCCTCTCCTGTTTCTTTAAAAATAAAATAATATAAAAGGACAAAACTAGGGACAAAATTAACCCATGACTGAGAATAAAAGTCTAGGATTAATGCAGAGTAGCCATTGCACATCTTAGCCAAATATTTCTCTGGAATAACACAACTAGAGCTGATCCTGCCGTGAGGTAGAGAAATAGTCTAGATGGCATCACTCCTCTTTATCCCTGTATGCCATAAATCTCTCTGTGGAAGGATGCTTTAGAAAAGGCTTCTACCTCCTGTCTTTCGTATCAGACATCCCTGATCTCCACAGGGACAGGCTTCTCTAGTCCCTTTCTGTGTGTTCTTTCCTTCAGTAAATCATCTAAATAATGCTCTCCTGCCATCAAACATTGGCTCTGTTTCCTTTGAAAACAGCAAAAACACCTCCCCAGTTTACATTGTCATTTCAGTCCATGGCACATGGGTTAGAGTGTTATTCACTGTCATAAGGTACTGTTGCTAGAAATGATGGTTTAGGATTTTCTTTTCATTACAATTTCTTCATGAAAACCCTCAAAATAAGCACTCACTGATGTTTTGCTGCTTTTTTCCCCCCTGAGCAATCTCTGAGTTATATCTGTTGGAATGCATCTCTGAAATCCACACTCACTTATTTGCTTTGCTACCAATTCACTTTTGTTCTAAAATCAGAAGGAAAAAAAAGGTCATCAGCTGGTGTGAAATTATGATAAGCACTGTAGAGACTTGTTGTCTACATATATTATAAATGGGTCTACAAAGCAGCATCTTGCTGCTTTCTTTTGGCACAACTGAAAGATTATTGTCCAGTTCTACCTCAATTTAAGAAGGACATTGAGACTCTTGATTGTGTCCAGAGAAGGGCAACGAGGCTGGGAAGGGGTCTCAAGCACAAGCCCTATGAGGAGAGGCTGAGGGAGCTGGGGTTGTTTAGCCTGGAGAAGAGGAGGCTCAGGGGAGACTTTATTGCTCTCTACAACTACCTGAAAGGAGATTGTAGCCAGGCGGTGGTTGGTCTCTTCTCCCAGGCAACCAGCAACAGAACAAGAGGACACAGTCTCAAGCTGCACCAGGGAAGGTTCAGACTGGATGTTAGGAAGAAATTCTACACAGAGAGAGTGATTGCCCATTGGAATGTGCTGCCCAGGGAGGTGGTGGAGTCACCGTCCCTGGAGGTGTTCAGAAAGGGATTGGAGATGGCACTTGAAGCCATGGTTTAGTTAGTCATTGAGATGCTGGGTGACAGGTTAGACTTGATCTCTGAGGTCTATATAAACCTAACCAAACACAACCAAACAAGTAAAACCCAAAGGAAGAAACAAACAAACAAAAAACCCTCCAAAAATCAAATTTAAGATAAAATCTAAAGTAAACTGGACTTTAGGTGCACAGACTGAGAGAGAATGTCTCTTACCTGACACTGTATTCCTAGGACTGTCATTTGAAAAGCAAATGATGCTGTATTTATAGATTCATGGAATAGTTTGGGTTGGAAGGGACCTTAAAGACCACTTAGTTCCAAACCGTCTGCCATAGCAGGGACACCTTCCACTAGACCAGGTTGCTCAAGAACTCATTCAACCTGGCCTTGAACACATCCAGGGAGGGGGCAGCCTCATTGTCTCACCACCCTCACTGTAAAGAATTTCTTTCTAATCTCCAGTCTAAATCTCCCCTCCTCAAGCTTCAATCCATTCCCCCTGGTCCTATCACCACAAGCCCTTGTAAAAATCCCTTCCTGACTTTCTAATAGGCTATTTTCAGGTACTGAAAGGCCCCTATAAGGTCTCCCCTGAGCCTTAATTAAGAGTATTCATTAAGTGGGATTAACCACCCATCAGTTTTCAACAGCTTGATATTGTTCTGAGGTGGGGGAGGGGAGGGATCGGGATCAGAAATGGTATGACATCAAACTCCAAACTGTATCCCCTTATGTTTCATTTACACATCATCATCATCAGATTAAATCTCTGAATAGGCAAGAACTTTGAATAAAAGACCTACTGTTTCTTTCTGCCTTTGTGGACTACAGAAAAGAGCCTTTTAGTCTGGCAGTAATAAAAGGCAGTCACCCCTCTGCACACCCACGTGCTGTGGTTACTTTATCTGTCCTGTTAACCCAGCAAGCTTTGCCAGTGGTCTAAGAAAAACTGTATATTAAAAGCTGTTGTTTACTCTTCTTATCTCTTTTATTTTATCAGTATATTGGAATTTCAGAAAATAATATACTACAGCTACAGCTTGAGATGGATCCTCCTGATATATACTTAAATTGGATTCAAAATTCACGAGTGGAGAAGGTCAAGTGATCTCTCTGGAGGATACTGATGCCATCAAGGCTACTTCTTATTTCCTGTGGGGTTGTGTTGAACAGAGTTGATATTCAGTCTTAACTTTAGTGCTCACAGTTTAGCTTTCTAGCAGCTCAAAAAAGACAGGAAAAGAAAGAATCATTCTTAGCTAGAGTCAGTTTGCCTCTTTCTCTCATGAGGCACAAGCAATTCTTTCTCATTTTTTTTTTCTCTCTTTGGCTGGAAATGCAGCATTGTGCTTGATGAAAACCCCCACATTTCTTGACTGCAAGAAAATACAATTTGTGCTGAAAGGTAAAGGATAAACTCCAGTAGCTGTAACAGCCTGGGACTTGCCAAATTACAGTCTGGAAAGAGAGCCCAGAGAAAGCTCTTCAGTGGTAGTCATTTCATTCTGGAGATGAAAGCCTACACACTGTGTGAGAAATTACATCTGTGATCTAAAAACTGCCTTGTTTTTAATATTTTTGTCCATCGTATTGGGGCTGAAAACAAATTAACCAAAAAAGGCACAATTGCTCATCCTCACAACGCGTGATGTGGCAGCTCGGCTCGGGACAGTGGTGGTGATCTGTCTCCATAACACAGTATTTAGCTGAAGTCATCCAGGTCTTTTTTTAGTCAATAATGGTCTTGAGAATGCATTTCCTCGGGAGTTTTTCATTATGGCTTTGAATAGACCACAGGAATGAAACAAAAGCCTTCTTCATAGCCTAGCCTTGAATTATCTTCCTACACTGCAGGAAGTTGAAAACCGAGTTGGGCAGAACTTTGTGTGTTGTGTCTGGGGGGTTATGGAGATATTTGCTTAATAGCTGTGTGCCATGCAGCTTTTGTAAATATTTGTTTGCATCTCAGCATGGCTTGGCCAGCAGCCTCTCAGCTGTAACAACTTGCTTTGAGAAAAGATTTGTGTGAACTTTGCAAACCAAAACCGTGTTGTGCAGCTCAGCTCCACTTCAACGCTCTTTAGTTTTGGTTTGGTTTGGCCAGCCCCATGAATAAGAAATATAAGGGTTGCCTGGAACAAATCTTGTCTTTCATTTCATGAACATTCCTGGGGGGAAGAAAAAATGAAAAAGATTTAAAAAAGAAAAAAAAGGAAAGAGAGAGTGAAAAAAAAAAAAAAAAAAGGAAGTGAAAAAGGAAAGTAAAAAAAAAAGTAAAAAAAGGAAAGCAAAAAATGAAAAGTTAAAAAAGAAAAAAATGAAAAGTTAAAAAAGAAAGAAAAAAGGAAAGTAAAAAAAAAAGAAAGTAAAAAAAGAAAGAAGAAAATGAAAAAAGAAAGTAAAAAATAAAAAGAAAGTTAAAAAAAAAGAAAGAAAAAGGAAAGTAAAAAAATGAAAAGAAAGTGAAAAAAAAAGAAAATTAAAAGAAAGTTAAAAAAAGCAAAAAATAAAAAGAAAGTTGAAAAAGAAAGAAAAATGAAAGTAAAAAGAAGAAAGTGAAAAAAAGAAAGAAAAAAAATTAAATGAAAGTAAAAAAAAAAAGTAAAAAAAGAAAAAAGTAAAAAAGAAAGTAAAAAAGAAAAAGACAGTAAAAAAAGAAAATAAAGAAGAAAAATAAAGTAAAAATAGGAAAGTAAAAAACTAAAAAGAAAGTAAAAAAAAAGGAAAGTAAAACATAAAAAGAAAATTAAACAAGGAAAGTAAGAAATCAAAAGAAAGTAGAAAACAAGAAAGTGAACAATAAAAGAAAGAAAGCTAAAAAAGAAAGAAAAAAGGAAAGTAAAAAAAATAAAAATAAAGACAGTAAAAAAAAAAAAAAAAAAAGAATGGTTAAAAAAAAAGGTTAGGTAGACTTTTAAAAATAAACAATACAATACACCAGGTTGGAAGAGACCTTCAAGATCATTGCGTCCAACCTATCAACCAATCCAACCCACCCAAACAACTAGATCATGGCACCAAGCACCCCATCAAGTCTCCTCCTGAACACGTTTAGCCTGGAGAAGAGGAGGCTCAGGGAGACCTTCTTGCTCTCTACAACTACCTGAAGGGTGGTTGTAGCCAGGTGGGGCTTGGTCTCTTCTACCAGGCAACCAGTTCTCAAAATAACCAGGATGTCTTGAATGCAGCTCATGGAATTATAGCTGGCACAGTTTTTTCTCCTGTGTAGTATAGTGCTCCAACTGGGCTAGGCTTGCTCATGCATCAGAACAAGAGGACACAGTCTCAAGCTGTACCAGGGGAAGTTTAGGCTGGATGTTAGGAAGAAGTTCTTCCCAGAAAGAATAATTGGTCATTGGAATGTGCTGCCCAGGGAGGTGGTGGAGTCACCGTCCCTGGAGGCGTTCAGTAGGGGACTGGACGTTGCACTTGAAGCCATGGTTTAGCTAGTCATGAGGTGTTGGGTGACAGGTTGGACTTGATGATCTCTGAGGTCTTTTCCAACCTTATTGATTCTATGACCCTATGATTTCAGTTGGAAAAGCCCTTTAAGATCATTGACTCCAACCATTCTCTAACTCTGCCAAGGCTGGTGCTAAACTGTGTCTTTCAGCACCACATCTCTGCCTCTTTTCAACAGCTCCAGGCATGGAGATGGCAGTGTAAACACTCAGAGCACTGCTGATCTAATTTGGTTTTGCAAAATAAGTTCAAAATGTACTATATCTATTTATTTGAGACATTGCTTTCTGGCAGTTCCATGTATTTGGGTATTAACAAAGGCAGCCATTTGACACGCTCCTATGGTTCTTCCCCAAATGATTGTCAAGCCCTCAAAGAGGCTGCCAAGGGCAGTGGTGGAGTCCCCATCCCTGAAGGGATTTGAAAGCTGTGTAGATGTGGTGCTGAGGGACATGGTTTAGTGGTGACCTGGCAGTGCTGGGTTAATGGCTGGACTTGAAGGTCTTGAAAGCTTCTTCCAACCAAAATGATTCTGTGATAACCAAGGAGATTCAGATCACCAGCAAGACTGAGCATCATCAGAATGATTCTGTGATAACCAAGGAGATTCAGGGCACCAGCAAGACTGAACATCATCAGAGCAGCAATTATTGGAGCTAGCTCAGTGAATTCTTACTATTTCTTTTATGGTTTGTAAGAAACTACTGAAAGGAGGAGGCGGGGGGTGGGGAGGGAACCCACTTCTACCTGCCACGGGTAGAGTAAATCAGCTGAATGGCCATGCATAGAAGTTAATCACACATTCAGAATAATAGAATCTGTGCAATTTAACTTCCTTCACTTTGCAAATTATCTGGGCAGAGGTTATGAATTTTGCAAATGCATTTTTCCCCCCGTCTGCAGTTCCTCAGTAAATAGCTTGTGTCAATACATTTGAACTCATGATTCGTTCATGAGCTGATCCCTGAGAATATCCATTATTTACACTATATATTTTGTCCTCCAAATTACATGGCATTATTTATGTTGCCTGAATAGGTGATTTACAAATGGCTTTCCTAAACAAAATGAATTGCATTTCCCTTTATCAGATTAGCTGCAAACTTCCCTGGTTTGCTCAAATCTATCATCCGAATAATAACAACCTGCAAATTGCCCTGCTGATCCTCACCGTCCCAGGAAAATTGAGGATGCCTTTGTCATTGACTTTTTATTCAGGAATGTTGAAAAGAAGCATTTGTGTGTTGGAATAGAGGGAAATTAGTGGATGGGAGAAAAGGCAAACAAAATAGTCTGGGCTGTTACGAGTTCTATTTATATAGAAGCAATGATGTAGTTCTTGTACTGAGGTGTGCGAAGACATAAAGGAGAAATATAAGGTGATTTGAATCAAGCTTAAGATTTTCAGGGCAATTACAAGAGCAGACATATTTCTGCTCCTGGTTTACTTAGAGAAAGAGCACCCTTCTTTTCTGAAAGTGTTAAACAGTTTACAAACAAAGAGAAGAGAAGGGAGGGGCCAAAAATTATTGGGGAAGAACAGTTAAAAATAACATAGCAACTAAACCCTCAAATTACAGTTTTCTCTTCAGTGCTGCCTAGTCCAGGAGCAGTAACAAGCAGTGCACAGAACAGCTGGGTGCAACCCAAAAGCTACTAGTCCTGGGGACAGCAATGTCCCTGAAACAAGGAGAGGAGGTAGCACAGCTGTAGCATTTCCCTCCGACTTAACATTTTACAGAGGTATTTAGAGCAGCAGTGGCATCTGGGCCCTCCAGCTCAACTGCACAACACAGTAGGGGTTGGATGAAACAAAAAAAGAAATGGGAAGCAATGTACTTGATTGGAGTCCCACATCTGCCTGGCACTTAAATACCATTCAAAGTGCCAAGAGCCCATTTCTTCGGGATTCCTTTAAATAATAAAGCCAACAGAAACCCCTTACTGTGAGCAAAAAGAAAATAAAACTCAACTTTACATTTAATTCTTTCCTACCAACAACAACAAGGAGAGACAATGAAACATCAGGGAAGGGAACACAACCCGTTTGTTGCAGGGATGTGTGTTATTGGAATCACCTTGGGTGCAAGGCAAGTCAGCAGCACAAGCAGGCTGCTCTACAATGGGAGCCAGCAAGGCCAGCAGGGCAGAGCTCTCAATGGCAAGTAGCACAGTCTCACGGTGCCCAAACAGGAGCAGAGCAGAGTCGGTGACAGTAACTAATAACCAATGACAGGTGGCAGACTCAGGACCAGAGCTTAAATGTGGAGGTCCCAGATTTTCTCCTCACAGCTTTCTTTCACAATGTAGCTCTTTTCAGAGAGGTCTGATCCAAGGTTACAGATGTACCTTATCTTAACTTGCTGTTGTCACTGACGGTTACAGGCAGGCCAGGACTTTTCCAGCCAGTTGGTGAACTCAGGGCTCTGATGGACACAATACCATCCCTGCTTTTCCTTTCATCTCATTGTGCATTTCATCATTTAGTTTTTGGAGTCAGGTTTCGTGATGAGTGCTAAAGGAGCTGGGTAAAATGTTTCAGTATTTGATTGCCTTGATGGAGCCCCTGAAAATTCTTTCAAAGGTGATTCTTTTCTTACAGTTTGGCAGCTGCTGAGAAAATCCAATTTGCTTTCTGCGCACCTGGCCTCAGTTAAATCTGTCAGAAGTATGGTGCAAAGGAAAAGTTTCCCTGCTGAGAGATGGCAACCAGGTAGGAAGGAAAAAATTTAAGTGTCAGAGCTCTCTCGTCAATTATGCTCATGAAGAATACTCTTCATGAATACAGGAAAGTGCTGGGATGAGAAGTAGGGAGAGCACTGCCCTCCTCACATTATCCATATTCCCCAAGCTGCTGGAGTTTGCAGCTCCAAACATAGGGATCAACTCTGCTTAAGCCTCCTTTGCTTCCAGTCAAAGAGATTATTGAATGATGAAGCTGAATTTTGAGAGGATTGCTGAATCACACAGTCAAAGAATGGAAGGGGTTGGAAGGGAACTCTGGAGATGATCAAGTCCAACACCCCTGCCACGGAAGATTCACCTAAAAGAAGGTCACACAGGAACACATTCAGGCAGGTTTTGAATGTCTCTTCTCTGGGCAGCCTGCTCCAGTGCTCTGTCACCCTTAAATTAAAGCAGTTCCTCCTCATGTTTAGATGGAACTTCTTGTGTTCAAGTTTGTGTCTGTTATCTCTTATCCTGTCATTCAGCACTAGTGACAAAAAGACTGCATCCCCCTGACACCCAGCATTTAAGTATTGATCAGCATTGATGAGATCCTCCCTCAGTCTGCTCTTTTCCAGATTAAAAAGCCCCAATTCTCTCAGTCTTTCCTCAAGAGAGATGTTTCAGTCCCCTAAACACCTTTGTAGCCCTTCACTGTACCCTCTCCAGCAAGTCTCTGTCCTTCTTGAACTGGGGAACCCAGAACAGGACTTTCCCCTCACCAGTTTCATGCCTGATTTGAGGAAAGCACCAATGTGTAATTATGTCATCTCTTATGACAGTCAGATAATTCTCTGTCTCAATAATTCTCTGAGTACCTCATTTTGAATCCATTACAGAGAAGAACTAAAACCTCCTTTTATTAAACCACTAGATGTGTTTGGAGGGGGAAAAAAAATCAAGCATGGGTGATGCAGTAGAACTATCCATGCTTTTTACACCTCTGAATGTATTATTTCTTTGGTGCCAGGAGTTATGAAGATAAGCCACTCAATATTCTGAATTAACAAAAAAACCTCTCTTCTTTAAGGAATATTAAGTGCCCCACAGAAATGTTGATTAAAAACATATTTGGTGATCAAGAAGCTGATCATAAGAACCAAGCATAATAATTAAAAATAATCATTAAAATATACATATATATAAAACAAGGAGAAACAAACTCCAGCCCTCAGGAAAAAGACTACAGGATATTTGCATGTTTTTCTAATTACTATCAATCCAAAAAAGGGGGAAATTGTGTTAGAGGTCAGCGTGGTGGAATAACAATGTGAAGGTTACTATGCAAGTAATACCCAGAACACATTAGAAATGATCCAAAGCAACAAAAGAGAGGGAAATTAAAGTCGTGATTGTAGGAGAAAGCAAACACAAAAAGTCAAGCTGAAGCAAATATTTCAGCCTAATGTGCCCAGTGGAAGGTCACTGTAATTGGTTTTGAAAGGTTCTACCACTTTTGCTTTCAGGGTACAATTTGTCCTTTCATGCTGTACACCAATGATATGTCACAGGCTGCTGCTCAGCCTCTGAAGGGCACGTCCAACCCACCTCTTGGGGTGCAAGAGCTGAGGGCTGCAGCACCTACCCATTCCCACAGTGCATAAATGCCTGGTGATCTCGACAGAGGTTCCCATTGATAAGCTGCATGCAAACAACACTGCAGTGGGTGGAGCTTGGGAAAGAAAGAGCAAAGATTTTTCTCCTAAGTGGTTAAATGTTATTCTTCTTTCTCTCCCAACACTCAAGTCACTAAGTATGTGTTTTAAGTTAAGTTAAACTCCCCAAACTGAGCCTGTCTTATCTGCAGCCATAGCTGGTGAGTGATTTCCCTGTGTTTATTCTGACCCACGCATTTTCTTACTCTTGTTCTTCCTATTTTCTTTGCCATCCCACTGAGGAGAGAGAGGAAGCAAGTGGCTGTGGGGGTGTTTGGCTACTGGTCAGGACCAAGCCACCCTAAACACATATATTTTAATATTTCCTGAGCCACTTAATTCCCTGTACAGAAATGGACCAGCACTCCATGGACAGAGCTGCAGACTTTGTACACACATTCATATTTTCTTGCCCTGAAAGCAAAAATGGGGAAGGGCTTGACCAGTGACAAGACAAGAGGTAATAGACACAAACTTGAACGCAAGAAGTTCCATCTAAATATGAGGAAGAACTGCTTTAACTTAAGGGTAACAGAGTACTGGAACAGGCTGCCCAGAGAAGTGGTGTAGTCCCCATCTCCTGAGACATTCAAAACCTGCCTGGATGTGTTCCTCTGTGACGTTCTTTAGGTGAATCTTCCTTGGCAGGGGTGTTGGACTTGATGATCTCCGGAGTTCCCTTCCAACTTTTCCCATTCTGTGACTATGTGATTCAGCAATCCTCTCAAATTCAGCTTCCTCATTCAATAACCTCTGTGACTAGAAGCAAAGGAGGCATAGGCAGAGTTGATTCCTACTTTTAGGGTGGTGGAGCACTGGAGCAGGCTGCCCAGGGAGGTGGTGGAGTCTCCATCTCTGGAATCATTCAAAACTCCCCTGGATGCCATCCTTTGCAACCTGCTGTAGGTAAACATGCTCTGGTAAGGGGTTGGATAAGATGACCTCCACAGGTCCCTTGCACCCCTATCATTCTGTGATTCTTTGGGTGTAAGGAAAATGAGGTTTGCATGCTTTTTCTGCTTAGGGAGTCAAATGTGAGTAGCGGTATGTCTGGATGCAGGAATTCACAGGTTCTGAAGCATAGTTGTAGCTATAGGTACCTGAAGGGTGATTGGTATTAAATCCTGTGTCTGAAAATTTGATCCTTCCTCAGAAGGTGCCTATTTCTCACCACTGAATATGCAGGACACCTAGGATGACTATACAGCCTGCTTGCACACCTCAGGTGCATAAGCTTAGGCACAAGGTGCTTATTAAGGGACCTACAGGGAAATGATCAATGGTCCAACCCCTGAGTGTTCCCTGGAGTTGTAAGGACATCTTCTTGGGATTCTTGGTCCAATAATGCTGAACTGAGGACAGGTAGCAGGTGAGTAGGAATGATTTGTGCCTCTGAAAGCACTTCTGTCCTTTTCTGCTTGATAGCCTCCTTACTGCAACATTCAGTTAGAGCATGCAAAAAGCCAGTTCAACTCCTTCTCTTGCTGCCTTGCAACATGTTTGTTTAACTTGGAAAATACTTCAGGTAAAACACTGGTACTATACTGGAAACCAGAAGCACCAAGAAGCTGGAGAAGATCCTCAGGGTTAGGCTGCTGTTTGCTCTCTCTAGTTGCTTTACAGAGATCATTAGTTCTGGTAAGATGAGTAGAAATTCATTCTTCCCTCTAGAAACTCTCCCATATGTCTGGTCTCTCTTAATGAGCACTAAGCTGTGTCCTTGCAACTTCCTGGATAAAGAGGAGAAGCCCTTTGGGTTTCTGTGCACACCCACCGTAATGAATCCCATAGTGCTCCTTGCTGCTGCAGTGTGGTGCTGCACTGGGATGATGAGACCTTCACCTTGATCTCCACTGGAAGCAAGCCCAGGCATGCAGGCAGGGGATGTACTTGTAAGAGATCCCTGGTATGGGCAACTGCAGCATGGAGAATGTGAGGCATGTTGCAGAATGCACTTGTGTTGTCACCAAGCATGGCCTTTTAGGTTACATCTGCATTGTTCAACTGAACCAAAACCAACAATTTGAAGGCTACAGAACCTGAGGGCTTATAACTCAAATTTGACTTTATCTCCACTTCTTCACCTCTAAAAATGTTTTAAAGTGCCTTTTAAAAGGGCTTGTAGTGAAAGGACAAGAGGGGATGGATTTAAGATGGCAGAGGGTAGATTTAGACTGAGTGTTAGGAAAAAATACTTTACAGTGAGGGTGGTGAGACCCTGGGACAGGTTGCCCAGGGAGTCTGTGGATGTCCCCTCCCTGGAGGTGTTCAAGGCCAGGTTGGATGAGGCCTTGAGAAACCTGGGATAGTGGAAGGTGTCCCTGCCCATGTCAAGGAGGTTGTCTCCCTTTTCTAATCTGATCTTCTCTTTTACTCTACCGCAGGTGATGTAACCTAAGGACTAAGGTTCAATTTAGCAACTACTTAACTGTATAGGTAGATGAGGCCAATAACATGACAGTGATCAAAAATAATGAACTATTCCAGTATTCCAGGCTAAACAGCTATAGAATATCTGGGAAAACACAAGATGCTCTGAGCTTAGAAGTCAAAGGAAAGAAACTGATCCCAAAATCAAGCTGAAAGTTAATTATGTTCTGCAAGAACAGTTCAGTTTTCTGCCATGTTGTTTTGAGGTTTAGGTTGTGAGGATTCCCTCAGCCTAGAGCATCTGTTATAAACAATTGGAATGAAATGAAGTTTTCAGACTATTTTAGTAATTTTCATACTTTTTAATTATTTTTAATGAAGAGAAATAGGACACTCCTGAGATGGCCTAAATGATGTCTAGAAGTACGAAAGGGGAGTGACAGCAAAGACAGGACAAAATACTCACAGTATGAATGATTCAGATGTTGGAGACCATGATTTAAATGCAGAGAGATACAGCACACACAGAGTTCAAGCAGAGAATTTCACTTAGTGCAGTTGCCAAGTAAAGCCATCAAAGCAAATAGCTCAAATGAGTTTAAGAGAGAAACTCTGCATGTCTGAGCAGGGAGGGAATCAAAGGATATAGTTACTAAGCAAGAAAATGGGTGTGAGATAAATTTAAAGGGAATGGCTTATTGGGTCAGGTATCCTTTTCTCTCCCTGGCAGTGCCTCCTGTCCTTATTTTCAAAATGCTCATGAAAGGAGGATTGAAAATAGTCATAAGGAAAAGCTTTACAAAGGCTATAATTAAAATGTACTGCAAATGGTTTAATCTGACTGACTTGTGTTTTGATTTGGGGTTTTTACATTAATTAGAGAGACTAAAAAGGCTGTGACAGCCATTTCATCAAAGACAAAGGCTCAAAGAGTAGCCCAAGACTGAGAGTTTCCTTTTTACTGAAAATGCTTTCAGCACATGAACCAAGAAAATGTTAAAAGCCATGGGTCTGAAGAAGGAAAAGTGCAGAGAAGCAAAAAGGTGGAACACAGAACCCATACTTTGGAGACAGCAGCCTAAAGCACAGGCTGGGGTCAGAGTGGCTGGAGAGCAGCCAGGCTGAGAGGGACCTGGGGCTGCTGGTTGATGGTAGGCTGAACATGAGCCTGCAGTGTGCCCAGGCAGCCAAGAGGGCCAATGGCATCCTGGCCTGCATCAGGAATAGTGTGGCCAGCAGGAGCAGGGAGGTCATTCTGCCCCTGTACACTGCACTGGTTAGGCTACACCTCGAGTACTGCATCCAGTTCTGGGCCCCTCAGTTTAGGAAGGAGGTTGACTTGCTGGAACGTGTCCAGAGAAGGGCGATGAAATTGGTGAGGGGTTTGGAACACAAACCCTATGAGGAGAGGCTGAGGGAGCTGGGGTTGCTTAGCCTGGAGGAGAGGAGACTCAGGGGTGACCTTATTGCTCTCTACAATTCCCTGAAGGGAGGTTGTAGACAGGCAGAGGTTGGTCTCTTCTCCCAGGCAGCCAGCACCAGAACAAGAGGACACAGTCTCAGGCTGCACCAGGGGAGGTTTAGGCTGGAGGTGAGGAAGAAGTTCTACACAGAGAGAGTGATTGCCCATTGGAATGTGCTGCCCGGGCAGGTGGTGGAGTCACCTTCATTGGAGGTGTTCAGGAGGAGACTTGATGGGGTGCTTGGTCCCATGGTTTAGTTGTTTAGGTGGGTTGGATTGGTTGATAAGTTTGGCGATGATCTTGAAGGTCTCTTCCAACCTGGTCTATTCTATTCTATTCTATTCTATTCTATTCTATTCTATTCTATTCTATTCTATTCTATTCTATTCTATTCTATTCTGAGAGTAAAGTCTCTGTTAGACTTCAGTCTAGCTGAAGAAACACTAAGCACAGGTTGCAATATTAGATATTGTACCTCAGTATATAATTTTGAGTTTGCATCCCAATTGAAACTAATTTGCATGTTATAATTACCTTTCCAACTGTCTTCTGGGAGATTAAAAAAAAACACAGAGCTATTAAGAAAACTTCAATCTATCACGAGCTCCTAGACTAAATAAATTTGCTCTATGATATTGCCTAGCAATCTTTCTGAAAATGGGAAAGAAAGAAAGAAAGAAAGGGGGAAAAGGCATAAATATGCTTCATTAAGCAAAAAGAATTGGAAACATTTGAGGTTTAAAATATTAGCACTTATGGAATGTTTTGTATCAACAATCATTTTAATGATTTGCTTTCAAAAATGAAGCTGCAGTTCAGGTAATGGCTTGATTACATACTTCCTTGCAATGTTTGGGCTGCTCTGAGCTGCACTGTTCAGTGCTTACCCATTAAGTGCAGTGAAAAATCATAGAAATCATAGAATGGGCTGCGTTGGAAAGGACCTCTGAAGGTCGTCCAGTCCAACCCCCTCTGCAGTCAGCAGGGTCATCCTCAACTAGATCAGGTTGCCCAGAGCCCTGTCCAGCCTCACCTTGAATATCTTCCAGAAAGGGACTTCAACCACCTCCCAGGGTAACCTGCTTCAGTGTTCCACCACCCTCATAGTAAAGAACTTGTTCCTAACATCCAACCTAAACCTGCTTCCAATCTAATTCCCTCTGCTTCCTTGCAGGATCCCTTTCTGTACATCACACTGGCACCCTCTCTCTCCCTCCCTCCCAGCCTTCCTTCATGTTCACCTAATCCTTTGACAACCAGCAGTGCCGGTGGTGCCTTCTCTCCCCATGATTACCACATGCCAGGGTGATGTGTTGCCTTTATTCAAACGTCCACAATGGAAGCTCAGGGTCTATCCTCCTCTCCGCTTGCTTCAAACTCACCCTTGCATGTTGACTTCATTACTTGGCTTCCTTCAACTCCTGATCTCTCTTTCCTTCCAGTTTCCTTTTCTAGTTTCCTTCTCTAGTTTGAAGCAGCTGCTCTTTGTCCTGTCACTCCAGGCCTTTGCAAACAGTCTCTCTGCAGCCTTCTTGTAGCCCCCTTCAGGTAGTGGAAGGCTGCTACTAAATAATTTGTTGAAGTTTGGAATGCCTTCACAAGGGGATAAACTGTGACCCTTGGTACTAAAATAAATGCTTAATTTTTAAAGTGAGATATTTTGAAGTGGGAAGGGTTCTAAGGGAGGTCACTCCTTAGGCTGAAGCTAACTGGGAGCCAGAATTTATCTTTCTTTCTAATCTTTTACATCACCTACTTTAGCATTACAGATCAGAGCTACCAGACTGGACACGATTGTACAGCAAAGGTCTACCTGATTTGAGACTAATTCCTGAGTTGTAAATAACATTTTGTGCCTCCTGCCTTGAGTTTCAGCAGTTGCAGGGATTAGACCATTGGATCACATGCCTTTCTTGATGAACAGCTTTTGTGTGTGCACACACAGAATACAGAGTATTCTGTATTCTGAGTATTCCCTCTTCCCTGCTTCCAAGTACTGAATTTCAGAACATTGTACTTTACTATCTCTGGCTTGGAAGACAGAGATAATTTAAACCCCAGATTCATTTTGCAGCAACTGGGGATCAGATGGCACACTCTGTGTGACATAACTGGGACTCCATTTTTGCCTTGCCTTGCCTTGCCTTGCCTTGCCTTGCCTTGCCTTGCCTTGCCTTGCCTTGCCTTGCCTTGCCTTGCCTTGCCTTCCCTTCCCTTCCCTTCCCTTCCCTTCCCTTCCCTTCCCTTCCCTTCTCACAAGAGACTGAGGTGCTGATGTTAGCAGCTTTGCAATGAGGCAAGTTTCAAAGTATGTTGCTCTTGATGGAGTCTTAACTAATTTTATAGTTCAGCCTTAGAAGAGGTGTTCAGAGAAAGACAATATTTATTTGGGGGGATTTTGTTTTGTTTTGTTTGGGGTTTTTTTTTGGGGGGGTTGGGGGTTGGTTTGTTTATTTGGTGTTTTGGTTTGTTTTCCATTTTGCTCCTCCTCAGGACTGAAAAATTCTCCCAAATATATGGTCAGGTTTTCCCAACTGGAGCCCCACACCGCTTGACTGAACGACCTCAGTGCTGCCATGGGGAGACTGGTCTGTTAAAAAGCAGCACTGGTGAACTGGAACAGAAATGAAGTTGGTCTGATTGGTAAGTTGCTACCTTTCCATCTAGCTTTGTCAAAATCAGTGTCTGCAGAGTGGTTTGATTTCTATGGCATGGTATTCTCAAAGAGAAAATGTAACCGACCCTAGGTTGCAGACACACTGTGTCGAAGCTGGCTGCGGTGATTTGAGAGAGTAACTTATGGCCCATGCAGGAGAGAAGTATCCTTGAAGCATTTCACTTACAGCCCTGTGTAATCACTTCAGCTGCCAGGAATGGTAGCTTGTGCTGGTGTGCCGAAAAGAAGCAGATGAAACATGCTCACAGGCTCTCTTTTGCCAGCTCTGCTCTAAGAGTTTAACCTCCAGCAAACACAAGGCAGGCAGCAGAGCAGTGGCAATGTATTCAGGAGCTGCAGCAACCTGCTTTGCTGAGCAGGAGTCAGAGCCTCTATCTCTCATAGCCAGACTGTGCATTTTTGCTGTTGGAAGCATGTGATTCTGTGTGCAGTAGCTGAAGTGGGGAGAGCAGAAATACCTTGGTTTTAACTAAATACTTGGTGGGAGAGCAGAAAGAGAGGCAGGATTTTGTTTATCTGAATTTCGTATCTGAGGTAGGTTTGAAATGATGCCTCTACTCATACTCCAAATGAGTGATGAGAGTGGTGAAGCCCTGGAAGGGGTTGTCCAGGGAGGTGGTTGGGGCCCTGTCCCTGGAGGTGTTTAAGCCCAGGCTGGATGAGGCTCTGGCCAGCCTGATCTAGTTTGAGGTGTGAGGTGCCCATGGCACGGGGCTTGGAACTAGATGATCCTTGTGGTCCCTTCCAACCCTGACTGATACTATGATACTATGATGTACTAACTCCCTGCACTGTCTAGAGGTCTGCCAATACATGGGATTGCAAATATCATTTGGATCAAGAGAACTCTTGAATTTCACATGCTCAGATGAAAAAGTGCAGTGTGCTGCATGCTCTTCTTCCTCAACAAGAGAGAAATTCCAGGTGAAATCTGGCAAGGCACTTTACCACAAAACAAAAGTAAGCATATATTGTTGACAGTGAATAAATTAATCTTTACAGATTCCCCCCTCCAACCAACTTCTCTAATTTAAATCCAAAATGCAAATGTTTGAACTTTGTGTTCTGTGTGAATGTCTGATTTTTCCCCCCAAATCTTGATGGATTTGCCTGGAAGTTTCTAATCCAGGCTTTTCTCCTTTTTTTTTATGTCAGCTATCTCTTCATTCCTTTCCCCAGTCTCTGTCTCAGACAAATAATGCACATAAACATTTTCACTCAGGTAGCTAAGGCCAGTTCCTAATGTGTTACTAACTGTTTATTACAAAGCTTTATAGAATGATAGAATCATTTTGGTCTCTCTCTTCACAGAGAGAGTTGTTAGCCCTTGGAATGTGCTGCCCAGGGAGGTGGTGGAGTCACTATCCTGGGAGGTGTTCAAGAGGGGATTGGACATGGCACTTGGTGCCATGGTTTAGTTAGTCGTGAGGTCTTGGGTAACAGGTTGGACTTGATCTTTGAGGTCTTTTCCAACCTCATTGATTCTATGATTCTATGATTGGAGAAGAGCTTTAAGACCTTATTGCTCTCTGCAACTACCTGAAGTGAAGGTGTAGCCAGGTGGGGGTTGGTCTCTTCTCCCAGGCAACCACCAACAGAACAAGAGGACACAGTCTCAAGCTGTGCCAGGGGAGGTTTAGGCTGGATGTTAGGAAGAAATTCTTCCCAGAAAGAGAGATTGGCCATTGGAATGTGCTGCCCAGGGAGGTGGTGGAGTCATCATCACTGGAGGTGTTTAGGAAGAGCCTGGATGAGGCACTTAGTGCCATGGTTTAGTTGATTAGATGGTGTTGGGTGACAGGTTAGACTTGATGATCTCAAAGGTCTTTTCCAACATGGTCAATTCTATCATTGAGTCCAACCATTCTCTAACTCCAGCAAGACTGCTGCTAAACCATGTCCCTCAGCACTACATCTCTGCCTCTTTGAAAAACCTCTAGGGATGGAGATTCAACCCTCCCTGGACAGCCTGCTCCAGAGCCCGAGAACCCTTTCAGGGTAAAAGTTTCTTCTAACGTCCAACCTAAACCTCCCCTTACACTTTCAGCCCAGAGGCCACCTGAAGTCATATTGAGGTTCTAATATTGATGTCAAAACATGAGAACACCATTAAGGAAAAATACTTTGTCAGTTTATAGTCCAAATATATGGGACATCTCTAGAGAAAAGGTCAGTTTCCAATGCTTTATTCTCCCAAGCTCATATTATTTCCTACTGTTTATTAACACTCTAAAGGTATCTTGAATCCCCATGGCTGTGATTTTCTTTGACAACACATTCAAAGCTCAGACAAGCTGATTCAATTAAACAAAGATCTGAAACTGTCAGTATGGGAGGAAGCTGAATAGTCCTTTTATATGATTAATTGTACATTTGAAGCACACAAAGAACCAGCCTGCAACATAAGAATATATATTTTTTTCTTTAATATGATTGTTTTGCTGAGAACAAAGTTCTGCACAGCTCTGTGAGACACAATACATCAAAAGTGCAGCATGAAGGCAGGTGTTTTATTTAGGCTTGGTCTTTTGGTGTTTACACCCAATAGTAAACAACTTTAGTACTTGTTCTGTAAAGACTAGCTATAGAAATTTGCTGTCTTCCATAAGGTTTATAAGGTTGGACCACAAACTGCCTCTCCTGGTTTTGTACTGCCACCTCCGAGTGGATGGAAGAACAAAGAGGGTAGAAGGGAACAAAAGAAAGAAGAAACAATCACAGAATCAATGAGGCTGGAAAAGACCTCAGAGATTATCAAGTCCAACCTGTCACCCAGCACCTCATGACTAACCAAACGATAGCTTTGAGTGCCACATCCAATCCCTTTTTGAATACCTCCAGGGACAGTGACTCCACCACCTCCCTGGGCAGCACATTCCAATGGCCAATCACTCTCTCTGTGTGGAATTTCTTCCTAACATCCAGTCTGAACCTTCCCTGGTGCAGCTTGAGACTGTGTCCTCTCGTTCTGGTGCTGGTTGCCTGGGAGAAGAGACCAACCCCCACCTGGCTACAACCTCCTTTAAGGTAGTTGTAGAGAGCAACTGTGTTGTGACTCCACCACCTCCCTGAGCAGCACATTCCAATGGCTAACAACAATGAACAGAGTACAAATATACCTTTCCAAGTATATCAAAACCATGCTGAGTTTCTTCTCCCTGCAGCCTAGGATGCCATTGGCCCTCTTGGCCACAAGAGGGGCACATTGCTGTCCCATGGATAACTTGCTGTCCACCAGGACTTCAAGGTCTTTCCAGCAGGACAACAATGATGGTTCAGTGAATGCTGTGCTAATTATTACCACTGCTCTTTTATACTTCTTTTTGATTAGATGCACAGTCTTTCTAGTCATCCCCTGGTTAAGAAGGGATGGGACAGTGAGAACACCATCTTAATATTCTTTCTACAGAACAGCTTTTGCTTTATAAGGTATAATTACATTATCTCCTTTCAAGATAAACGCTTCCAATATACCTGGCCTTTTGTTCAGAGGTGTTGGGGTGGGTTTGTTGTGTTTTTTTTTCACACACAATATCTGGCACAGAAAGAAAATCACAAGCTCAGCCACTTTTGCTGCATTTTGTCATTGTTATTGCTTCCAGACAAACTTCTTCTGAGTGAGAAATTATAAGGGCAGATCCACAGCAAGAGCTGCACAAATCAGACCTTCGGTTCTGACAGTTCCAGGGGCTGAACTTAATGCACACTGAACTACATCATTAAATGCAGTAAGTGGGCACATCTCCATTGAAAGCAAAGGAAATGTATCTGACACCAAAAGACTGTCTGACTCATATTGATGACTTGTCAGATGTCACAGGGCTCACCTAGAAAATAGCTTCTCTTGAATATACTTCAGAGAATGTGATAATGCTAACCAAAAAATGCAAATTCCCTCAAAAATAGGTTGGGGAAATGTCAATTTCCAGTTGGTTGTGAGGGGGTTGTCAACTCTGAATCATAAATTAGTATGAAATGGAGACAAAATACCACAGATGTATTTCTCTTTTATATGGACACTTGGTATATGCAGTGTCAAAGTGTGTGGATTGTGGTTTGCTCCTGAGAAAGGATGTAGAGCTAATAATCCAGGGCATCGTGACAGCTCAGTTCCCAGGGTTTTTGGAAGCCTCTTGATGAATCCCTGTGAGTATCAATCATTCTACACCACTGGAAGTTAAGTGTGCAGCAACAGAAGAGGTTGCTGTTCAGACTCCACAAAATGATTAGGTGATTCTAGTTTAAATTGCTCTGACTGTAAGCAACATATTGAGTAGAAAAGAGGTTCCATTAATTTCCCAGGCAATTAATCTGCCAACAAAACAGAATTTGGGCAAATCTCATTCTTAATTTGGGGAGCTGTTATTTTTTTTTCATTTGGTTGTGTCTCATGCCTTAAACACAGCCCTGCAGCAATGCCCTTGGTGCCACTGGGCTAACATCTTGTAGAGCCTGTGGGAGGGCAACATGAAGAATAAACAGATGCTGCTGCCAGTAGTACTTCCTAGACAGAAGCAAACAGAAGCAGTCACATGTACTTAGCTTCCTTCATAAGTGGAGGTCTCTCCTGGTGGTGGTTAGGCAGGCAGGTTCACATTGTTAAAAGGCTAAGAGGGTGCTGTGGTTCTGGATGCCAACAAGCAGCTACCAAGCAAGATTGTCCTTTTTTTGGCTGCTTCCAGTGACTTCTGTGATCAAATTTAATGTATTTATTTCTTTCTGTGGTTTCTTACTGCTTGTCTGCATTACCCTGATGCTGATGTACCTGTGTTCTCTTTATGCTCATGATGTACTAATTTACATTCTGCTTGAGATATTTATTTCCATTGGATGTCTGATATTCTCTCTTGTTTTGCTGCAAATTTGCATTGTTATTTCTCTGAGGTTTCTCTCTAACTATCCTGGCAGATCTAACCTGACAATACAATGGGGATTGGCCTTTAAATAAATAAATTCCAATATTTAGTTTGTTACTATTGTGCTGCATTATGTGCCTCTTTCTCAGCTAAATGCACCCTGGTGGACTGTAGGGAAAAATCTTCAGGCTTATTGTATACAGCCTTTATTTTCTTATACAAGGTGAAGGTGTCCTCCTTCTGGTGTAATTTGACTGCATTATTTAGCTCTTTAAATATTTCCTTCTAAGTCATCCTTCCCATTACCTTAGTTATTTTTATTGCTTACATCCCAAATCATAGAATTGTTAAGGTTGGAATGGACCTCAAGGATCATCCAGTTCCAACCCCCCTCAATGGGCAGGGACACCTCACACTACAGCAGGTTGCTCACAGCCACATCCAGCCTGGCTGCAAAAACCTCCAGGGATAAGGCTTCCACCACCTCCCTGGGCACCTTGGTCTAGTGCCTCACCAGCAACATGTCCCAGTGTCTCACCACTCCTTCTCAGAGGTGGATGAAGTTTAAATTCTGCAAATGTAAGGGTTTAGTCCTTCCCACTCCATTAGAAGTCTTTATTTTTACTTCTTTTTTCCCCCTGTATTGTATGAAGTAATCTTCTTTTCAGGCTGAGCTTCCTGCCTCTGACCTTTCTTGATTTATTTCATTGGCCTCCTTGTCATTTGTAGCAGCTCACATTAAATAGGGCCTGAACATTTTAATTAATGTGCTGTTTACTGCTTTGTCCAATTCAGCAACAAAAATATGATGGTTAAGACATTAAGACCACTCCTGACAAAGGCCAAATGTATTTCAATACTAATGTGAAAGACTGAAGCTTGGGAAAAGGACTGCAAAGCAGGAAGCCATAGCTGAGAAAAGTGGCTTGCCACGAGGGGCTGTGAGCCTTTGTTTCATTGAATACAAGGTGACAAAAGCAAGCAAAGAAAATGCAGGTCTTATTGACACTATAAATCAGAGTTAGAGTGATGTCATACACTATCACCTCTTTTATCTCACAGAAATGTGAGCTGAAGTAATGAGAGTAATGAACACTGCAAATGTGAAATATTTATAGGGGTTTCTTAGAAGCCTTGCAGCAGTGTCAGAATGGTGAAACAAAGCACCAAGCAGCATTACTTGTCAGCTTGGAGAAACCTGGATGTCCATGCAGCATTATTCCTTCTGGATTTCTCAGTAGGTAAATCTCAGTACACATCAGTATCTCACAGCAATAAAAGAACTTATTATCCATTTCTCTTTCCTCACCATTTTGAATCTCTCTTCCTCTGTCATCATCAACCTAAAACATCAGTGTCACAATGAACTGTTCTACTTCCTGGCCTTTATCACCTGGACATCCGTAGAGTCATCCATTCTGCCTTCTAAACCAATGTATTATTTTTACATTCACTAATATATATCTTTTTTTCACCCTCTCCCTCCCCACACACCTTTTTTTCCCCCCTTTTGGTAATACTCACTTAAGAAAAAATACAAGCTTTTTGGTTCTAATTTGGTTTGGGAAGGACTTAATAATGGAGGAGAAAAAAGGAGAAAACCATGGTGTTGTCACAGATTCTTCTTCCTCTCAGCTTTCCAACTACTCTGCCCCAAGGCTGGAGTATTCATGAGGTTGTCATGACCCAAGTGCAGGACCCAGCACCTGGGCTTGTTAAACCTCATACAATTGACCTTGGCCCATCAATAATGCAGAGCCTCCCTACCTTCAAGCCAATCAACATTTCCACTCAGTTTGGTGTCATCTGCCAGCTTACTGAGGGTGCACTCATTTCCTTCATCTAGATTGCTGATAAATATGTTAAACAAGATTGGCCACAACACTGAGCACTGGGGAACACACCTGTGACAGCCACCAACTAGACTGAACAGTGATTGCCCATTGGAATCGGTTACCCGTGGAGGTGGTGGAGTCACCTTCATTGGAGGTGATCAGGAGGAGACTTGATGGGGTGCTTGGCTGCATGGTTTAGTTGTTGGGTGGGTTGGATTGGTTGATGGGTTGGACGCGATGATCTTGAAGGTCTCTTCCAACCTGGTGTATTGTATTGTATTGTATTGTATTGTAACTCCATTTACCACCACTCTTTGGGCTCAGCCCTCCAGCCACTTTATGGATTTACATATAATAAATTGTATGCAGAATACAGAATTAACCAGGTGGGAAAAGACTTTTGAGATCATTAAGTCCAACCTATCATCCAACACCATGTAATCAACCAAGTGCCTCACCCAGTCTCCTCTTAAACACCTCTAGTGAGGGTGACTCCACCACCTCTCTGGGCAGCACATTCCAATGGCCAATCTCTCTTTCTGGGAAGAATTTCTTCCTAACATCCAGCCTAAACCTCCCCTGGCACAGCTTGAGAGTGTGTCCTCTTGTTCTGTCACAGGTTGCCTGGGAGAAGAGACCAACACTCACCTGGCTACAGCCACCCTTCAGGTAGTTGTAGATGGCAATAAGGTCTCCCCTGAGCCTCCTCTTCTCCAGGCTAAACACCCCCAGCTCCCTCAGCCTCTCCTCCCAGGGCTGTGCTCCAAACCCCTCCCCAGCTTTGTTGCCCTTCTCTGGACATGTTCCATATATAATGTGTATAACATTTCAGCTCTATCCATAGAGTCATACACTCAATACTTACAAAGAGTATGAACTAAAATCTTCCCCATCTAGAGGACAACCTTTTTGTCATTGTGGGCCTTTGGGTAAGATATTCAGCTGATTCAAATTGCTGTGGTTTCATCTCTGATCTGATGCCTCCAGAAAGGAGGCAGAGTGGCTGCGAAGCCCTGGCCAGCAGTTAACGTGTGACACTGATGCCTCCCCTGACTGTTCTACATGAAAAGGGTTAACCTCTAAGAGCAACATCAGAGCCACTGGCATCTGCTGGTTTCAAAACATCTTAGACAGGCAAAATACCTTTAAACTACACACACATACCAATGGCTTCTGTGTGGTTTTTTGTTTCCTTTGAAGTCCAGAGCAGTCACAAAGTTCATGAAACCAGTCACACCAATTTTAAATGGTTTTTCTTTCTTTCTTTCTTTCTTTCTTTCTTTCTTTCTTTCTTTCTTTCTTTCTTTCTTTCTTTCTTTCTTTCTTTCTTTCTTTCTTTCTTTCTTTCTTTCTTTCTTTCTTTCTTTCTTTCTTTCTTTCTTTCTTTCTTTCTTTCTTTCTTTCTTTCTTTCTTTCTTTCTTTCTTTCTTTCTTTCTTTCTTTCTTTCTTTCTTTCTTTCTCTATTTCTTTCTTTCTCTCTTTCTTTCTCTCTTTTTCTTTCTTTCTTTCTTTCTCTCTTTCTTTCTCTTTCTTTCTTTCTTTCTTTCTTTCTTTCTTTCTTTCTTTCTTTCTTTCTTTCTTTTTTCTCTCTTTCTCTCTTTCTTTCTTTCTTTCTTTCTTTCTTTCTTTCTTTCTTTCTTTCTTTCTTTCTTTCTCTCTCTTTCTTTCTTTCTCTCTTTCTTTCTTCCTTTCTTTCTCTCTTTCTCTCTTTCTTTCTTTCTCTCTTTCTTTCTTTCTTTCTCTCTTTCTTTCTTTCTTTCTCTCTTTCTTTCTTTCTTTCTTTCTTTCTTTCTTTCTTTCTTTCTTTCTTTCTTTCTTTCTCTCTTTCTCTCTTTCTTTCTTTCTCTCTCTTTCTTTCTTTCTCTCTTTCTTTCTTCCTTTCTTTCTCTCTTTCTCTCTTTCTTTCTTTCTTTCTTTCTTTCTTTCTCTCTTTCTTTCTTTCTTTCTTTCTTTCTTTCTTTCTTTCTTTCTTTCTTTCTTTCTTTCTTTCTTTCTTTCTTTCTTTCTTTCTTTCTTTCTTTCTTTCTTTCTTTCTTTCTTTCTTTCTTTCTTTCTTTCTTTCTCTGTTTCTTTCTTTCTTTCTTTTTCTATTTCTTTCTTTCTCTCTTTCTTTCTCTCTTTTTCTTTCTTTCTTTCTTTCTCTCTTTCTCTCTTTCTTTCTCTCTTTCTTTTTTCTTTCTTTCTTTCTTTCTTTCTTTCTTTCTTTCTTTCTTTCTTTCTTTCTTTCTTTCTTTCTTTCTTTCTTTCTTTCTTTCTTTCTTTCTTTCTTTCTTTCTTTCTTTCTTTCTCTGTTTCTTTCTTTCTCTATTTCTTTCTCTCTTTCTTTCTCTCTTTTTCTTTCTTTCTTTCTTTCTCTCTTTCTCTCTTTCTTTCTCTCTTTCTTTCTCTTTCTTTCTTTCTTTCTTTCTTTCTTTCTTTCTTTCTTTCTTTCTTTCTTCTTTCTCTCTTTCTTTCTTTCTTTCTTTCTTTCTTTCTTTCTTTCTTTCTTTCTTTCTTTCTTTCTCTCTTTCTTTCTTTCTCTCTTTCTCTTTCTTTCTTTCTCTCTTTCTTTCTTTCTTTCTTTCTTTCTTTCTCTCTTTCTTTCTCTCTTTCTTTCTTTCTCTCTTTCTTTCTTTCTTTCTTTCTTTCTTTCTTTCTTTCTTTCTTTCTTTCTTTCTTTCTTTCTTTCTTTCTTTTTCTCTCTTTCTCTCTTTCTCTCTTTCTTTCTTTCTTTCTTTCTTTCTTTCTTTCTTTCTTTCTTTCTTTTCTTTCTTTCTTTCTTTTCTTTCTTTCTTTCTTTCTTTCTTTCTTTCTTTCTTTCTTTCTTTCTTTCTTTCTTTCTTTCTTTCTTTCTTTCTTTCTTTCTTTCTTTCTTTCTTTCTTTCTTTCTTTCTTTCTTTCTTTCTTTCTTTCTTTCTTTCTTTCTTTCTTTCTTTCTTTCTTTCCTTCTTTCTTTCCTTCTTTCTTTCCTTCTTTCTTTCCTTCTTCCCTTCTTTCTTTTCTTCTCTTGGAGCAGGAAAAGAAAAAAAAAGGAACAACAACAACAAAGAAAAGAACCAGCAGAATAGAGTTCCCTACTCATACACTATAGCACTGAAACAAACACATTTTATAAAATGAAAGCCATTCTGAAGAATTCCCTTGAGGAGATAACAGCCTCGCAAGGCAGCTATTACTTGTACTCACAATTGCATCAATCTTTGATCTTTATTGTTAGGGTATTATTTCTATTCTGGTGCCATAAAAATGTTCCTGGTGGATTTTTCCTTAAATAATAAATGTGCCTAGCCTAAAATTGCTTGGGAAAAGAGACAGCTGCAGATCAGCGCTGCAAATAAAAGCTAAGGAGCCCCTTTATTTAATTTCACCCAGGAATGGCTGCAAGATTGCTATCTGGAGAGAGGACCAAAAAATTAAGTTTTCACAGTTTCCTTTTTCCATCACAACCTATGCCATGCAGAGGGGAATTTATGCCATTTCCTGTTCTTGCTGCAATTTTGGGCCAATGGCATCCTGGCCTGCATCAGCAACGGTGTGGCCAGCAGGAGCAGGGAGGTCATTCTGCCCCTGTACACTGCACTGGTTAGGCCCTACCTCGAGTACTGTGTCCAGTTCTGGGCCCATCAGTTTAGGAAGGAGGTTGACTTGCTGGAACGTGTCCAGAGAAGGGCGACGAAGTTGGTGAGGGGCTTGGAACACAGCCTTATGAGGAGAGACTGAGGGAGCTGGGGTTGCTTAGCCTGGAGAAGAGGAGACTGAGGGGTGACCTTATTGCTCTCTACAACTACCTGAAGGGAGGTTGTAGACAGGCAGAGGTTGGCCTCTTCTCCCAGGCAGCCAGCACCAGAACAAGAGGACACAGTCTCAGGCTGCACCAGGGGTGGTTTAGGCTGGAGGTGAGGAAGAAGTTCTACACAGAGAGAGTGATTGCCCATTGGAATGGACAGCCCGTGGAGCTGGTGAAGTCACCATATTGGAGGTGTTCAGGAGGAGACTTGATGGGGTGCTTGGTGCCATGGTCTAGTTGTTTAGGTGGGTTGGATTGGTTGATGGGTTGGACGCGATGATCTTGAAGGTCTCTTCCAACCTGGTCTATTCTAGTCTAGTCCAGTCTATTCTATTCATAGACTTCTAAGATGATAGAATCCAACCATCAACCTAAGACCATGGATGTTAAATTGTATCCCAAAGTGCCATGTCCTCACATTTCTCAAACACCTCCAGGAATGGTGACTCAGCCATCTCCTTGGGAAGCCTGTTCCAATGCCTGACCACTCTTTCAGGAAAGAAATTTTTCCTGACATCCAGCCTAAATGTCTCTGGTGCAACTTGAAATAATTTCTTCTTGTTCTATATTATCACTATGTAGCTGTTCCTGAAAGAGGTTCTGCATTTCTGAGCAAAAAGAAATCTCTGCCAATGTGCAGAGAGATAATCTGGGCCCATCTAAGCCTCCAAATGATGATCCAACTCCATAAAACTAGTGTGAACAGTGTGAGATTTTAACTGCTTCAATAAAGGAGGGAAGTAATTTCTTGCAAAGTCCAAAGGGCTGCCAAACGATGGAGAGGCAAAGCTGTCGTGTTTGGCTTGCATTATTTTAAACATTGGTGGGGCAAGCCACTTCTTTCTCTTCCCAACACTTATCCTCTCTCTCACTGCACTCAAGTGAATAGATTTCTCTTCTCAGACTGGAGTCTGTTATTAGTTTTGGCTCATAACAGCCTCTCTCTTAGCAGTTCACTTTGATCTGTGTAGCTCTGACTCATTATCTAGTCATTAAAGTAAATAAACCTGAATTCCTCCCATATTCAGAGCGCAAAACTGCAGCACGTTGCCGTAACATTAGGCATAAAGGTACAGAATTATTGCTGTATTATTTCAGTAATGTGCTACAGAACTGTCACAGGCAGGAGAAAGCACGTGACTGAGATGCAGAAAAAGCAAGCAGCAGATCCACAAAGGCCAACTGTAAATGCCTCTCCTTTGAAAGAGGTAAAACTGGAAAAAGCAGAACTGGCAGACTGAAAGAAAATGCAAAGCTTCCTCTTTTAAATATCACGTGTTGGAAAAGTGCATTGACTTAGAAACATCCAAGAAAACATAAATTTTAATTACTGTATTTTGTATTTATTAAGGCAGAGAACATTTTGCAGATGTTAGAGAAAATCTGTGACAGTAGGTTTCAACCACTGCATCTCTGGATTGAGAGCAGACAAGCAGAGGACCCAATTTTGCACCTGTGCTTACTGGTGCAATCTGGAAGTGAGCCTGAGAACCTGTGTAAGAACTACAAATAAGGTCTACATTGTGTTACACCTGCAAAAAGTGATGTTTCATTAAAGCCAGGAGGAAAATCCATCCCCTTAATACCATCCTGTGGTGCATTAAGAGTGTGGCAAGCAGGCTGAGGGAGGTTCATCTCCCTTCTAATCTGCTCTGGTGAGGCCACATCTCAACCTGGAGTATTGTGTCCAGGTCTGGGCTCCCTGGTTCAATAAGGACAAGGAACTGCTGGAGAGGGTACCACAAAGGGCTGCAAAGATGATTAGGGGAAAAGAACATCTCTCTTATCAGGAAACATTGAGAGACTTGGATCTTTTTAGCCTGGAGAAGATTGAGGGGGAATCTAATAAATGCTTATCAATACTTCAAAGGTGGGTGTCAGGAAGATTGGGCCAGGCTTCTTTAGTGGTGCCCAGTGGCAAGACAAGGAGTAACAGGCACAAATGTGAGCATAGGAAGTTCCATCTATACATGAGGAGGAACTTCTTTGATTTAAGGGTCATGGAGCACTGGAACAGGCTGCCCAGAGTGGTGATGAAGTCTCCATCTCTGGAGACACACAAAGCCTGCCAGTATGTGTTCCTGGAATACTGTGAGGTGATCCTGCCCTGGCAGGTGGGTTGGACTCGATGATTTCCAGAGGTCCTTTCTAACCCCTACTGGTCTGTCATTCTATGAGATCTATCTATCTATCTATCTATCTATCTATCTATCTATCTATCTATCTATCTATCTATCTATCTATCTATCTATCTATAATTAAAATGCCCTAATTAACCACATCTTTCCATGGCACTCTAGATATTCACTGTTCAAGTATATCAAAAAAGGAATAAAATACTCAGGTAAGCTGCTACAGCTGATACCTAAAAATGGGTAACAGTTGCACCTCATCCCAAAGCTTTCCTTTAGAGTTTTCACAAGCTTCTTTTACCATTCTTTTTGCACTACATTGGTTCATGTTCTCTCTACACTGTGTTTTGCCTCAGAAATTACACGCTGTTGATGTGCAATGATTATACTTCAGTCTTTCTTTTAGAGCTGGATGCATCAACTCTGAGCAAGCCTCCTCATAGGCTGCACATCTAATACACACTTAGGAGGTTTGCTTTGCATTTTCCAAAACCTGCCATGGGAACAGTAATGGATAGTTATGACAGACAGATGTGGAAGATAAAGCCTCATACATTATGTGAAACTCCATGTGGGGAGATGTTATCTTCTTGTAAGAGATACCTGAGCAATCCATCTCTTTTATACTTCAGCAACGCTTCCGTAGCTCTTGTCATGCTAATAAAATGTCATTAAATGCAATTAACATCACATGCAAAGCTGCAGAAGGACAGTGAGAATAAAAACTTCATTGCTTACTTAACTTCCTAGCTAGCAGCTTGAAAATGCAGTGTTTTGAAGTAGCAAGAAACAGCACACTTTCCAGAAAAAGACAGATTCACAGATTGTATTCAGTTGGAAGGGACCCTCAAGTGTTGGTTTATCCAACCCCTCTGCAGGGAACAGGGACACCCTCAACTTGATCAGAATGTCCAGAGCCACAACAAGCAAATATCTACAGGAGCAAGGCCTCAAACACATCTCTGGGCAACCTTCTCTAGTGTTTGACCACTCTCATTGTGAAGAACTTCCTCTTTATCTCCAACCTTAATCTGCCCTGCTTCAGTTTCAAACCACTGCCCCTTGTCCTACTGCTATAAACCCTCTAAACTTTCCCTCTCCACAGCCTTCCCCTTCAAATATTGAAATGCAGCTATAAGGTCACCTTGGAACCTTCTCTTCTCCAGGCTGAAAAGCCCCAATGCTTTCAGCTTGTCTTCATAGAAGAGGGGCTTTAGCCCTCTGACCCTTTTTGTGGCCATCTGTGCGTGTTCCAGCAGGTTCATGCCTTCTGTTGAGGGCTCCAGAGCTGGATAGAGTTGTCCACCTGAGCTCTCACCAGAGAAGCCCACAGTGTCAGAATCACCTCTCTCAACCTGTTGACCACATCTCTTTTGGGGAAGTTTAA
Source organism: Picus viridis (assembly GCA_033816785.1). Classification (NCBI taxonomy): domain Eukaryota; kingdom Metazoa; phylum Chordata; class Aves; order Piciformes; family Picidae; genus Picus; species Picus viridis. The sequence goes on from CM066571.1 coordinate 12,551,956, forward strand.
GTTGGATATTAGAAAACAATTCTTAAATGAAAGAGTGGTCAGGCCTTGGAACAGGCTGCCCAGGGAGGTGGGGAAGTCAAATGTGTAGATGTGGCATTTTGGGACACAGTGCCATGAGGCTGATGTTGGGTTGATGGCTGGACTTCATGATCTTAGAGGTATTTTTCAACTTTTATGATTCTATGATTCGATTTTATGATTCCATGTGGGAAATTCTACAATTCTATACGTGTCCAGAGAAGGGCCAGGAGGATGATCAGAGGGATGGAGCACCTCTCCTATGAGGACAGACTGAAGGAGTTGGGGCTGTGCAGTCTGGAGAGGAGAAGGCTCAGAGGTGACCTCATTGTGGCCTCCCAGTATCTGAAGGGGGCCTACAAGAAGGCTGGGGAGGGACATCTCAGGATATCAGGTAGTGATAGGACTAGGGGGAATGGAATGAAGCTGGAGGTAGGAACATTCAGGCTGGATGTGAGGAGGAAGTTCTTCCCCATGAGAGTGGTGAAGCCCTGGAATGGGTTGTGCAGGGAGGTGTTTGAGGCCCCATCCCTGGAGGTATTTAAGCCCAGGCTGGATGAGGTTCTGGCCAGCCTGATCTGGTGTTAGGTGTCCCTGGCCATGTCAGGGGGGTTGGAACTAGATGATCCTTGTAGTCTCTTCCAACCCTGACTGATTCTGTGATTCTAAATTCTGTATGAGAGGACCAATTCCCAAGTGCACTGAAAAGTTATCCTAAAAGTGCACAGCTTAGCTGGTTCACAGATAGGGAAGTGCTATGTGGTAGGCAAAATGATGTTTCCTATTCCAACTTATTCTGTGACTTGAAACTAGTTCGGAAAAGCTTCTCTTTATTCTTACTTTAATTCCAGCGTGCTTTTCGGAGCCTCAAAAGGCCTTTAAAAGTGTGATCAGCTTTGACAAAAATAGCAAGTTACTTCTTCAGGAGGTTTTCTTTTTTTCTTTTTTCTTACCTCCATTTTAATACATTTTCCAAGATATGAATACAATAGCTTAATAAAAAAGCAAAAGCCAATAATCTTTTGCTATTCAAGTGGTGTCACTCATACCTTTAGAAATGAGAGAAGTCCTAATGATTGAGTTGGAATTCATATAACAAGAAAAGAAAACATGGTAGGATTCACATTTCCTTGCAGATAGACATTGAAAGTTAAAACAAAAGACTTTTATCAAACTATATCAAACAACATGCTTTAAGTCTTGCCATTATATTAAAAATCATGCTCAAACAAAACCTTGGAATTTGCTTATTTTGAACAAAATGAACAGCATGACTGAGAGAATTCCATTGCAGAAGCATGTAACTTGTGAGAAGTTGAAAAGATGTGGTTTGAAAAATGTCCTGGAAAAAAAAATAATAGTATAACTGTCCCTGGGTTCATTATCTTGCTGCAGAGATCTCTTGCAAGCTACACTTTGCTCTGCTACCAATATAGAATCTAACCTCAAGCTTAAATTTTCCTACATCCAAAAAGAAAGTTCCCTCAAAAAATTAAAAGTAGGGCATCTGCCTGCATTCACTCTCAAGTGAATGTAGGGAATGTTTCTTCTGAAAGGAAAAAGTTGTTCTGGTGATTTACTGTGGCATCTAAATTAGGTGTCTTATGGTCCTGCAGTGAGGAGAGGGGAGGGGAGAGGAGGGGTGACGAGGGGCAGGAAGGAGATGAAAGAGGAAAGGAGGGGAGGGGAAAATGCCTCTACAAAGGAAGCAGCCTCCACTTCCTAGTTTGAACACATCTGTTGGGTATCCAGACTTGATGTTCCATCTCACCTCTGTTGTGCTTTTCAAAGAAGCAGAATCAGAGAGAAGAGTTTAGACTGGCTTAAGTCTGCATTTACTCTGATCCATGTTTCAGCCTGTAGCCTGCAATGATTTAATGGCTGCTGTTTCGTTCACTGACCAGTTCACGTCACTTCCTAAATCTCCCTCTAAAAATTCTTCTCCAGCTACTGTGTTTTGCAATAGGCAAAGAGAGAATCCTATAAATTTCAGCTATTTTTAGTGTTCTCTGCACACCATCTAGCACAGCAGCAGACACTGAACTCAGACTAGGGCCTTCAAGTCCTTCATTATAAAAGGATCTAATTTGATAGCAACCTAGATACATCAGCTTGAAATTCATCTTAAATTGGCTTGATTCCTGAGATAACTTCTCAACAAACTGTAACCCATGCAACTGGAATACCATGTGGGATGTCACATGTAGTCTAAAAGGGTTGTAGACATCGAAGTTTAGCAAGTAAATTCTACCATGTGTCTTATTGAATATGAAGTGTACTTGACAATGTTGAGAATTAGGACTCACTCTTCCTCCAATATCATGACAACTGCAGTCCATATAATGACAAAAAATTACCACCATTGTGAAAATGCTCTGAAACCAGGAAATTCAGTCTTGACAAGTAACAGAAGCTGAAATTAATAATCAATGCAACAATCCACACACAACAGAGAAACTGCGGCAGTGATCTAACACTGGATGCTCCCATGGTCTCTTCCAGGGATTAGAGAGCATGGCAGGGCCAGATGGGACAAGTTAGATTTAGCTGCCCTCCAGAAAGAATAAAATGGAAAATGAGCTGCTAAATTTGACAAAAAATTTGGAAACTCACTAAACTTAAGGGAGTAAGAGCCAAAGACCAACATGCACAGGTAAGCAAATTTGTATCTGAATATTCAGAGTCACACAATACCAAGACATAAGTTACTGTCAGTGGTAGAAATAAGATGCCTGAAGACAAGAAACTCAAGACAGAAAGACAAAAGGAACAGGAAGTACTTGAAAAAACTCTGAGCCACTGCTTGGTTTTACAAAGGACATTCAGATAAAACAACAGCAGAGAATGAAATCACCATGAGCAGCAAAGGATAAAAGTGCACCTCACAGTGAAGTGAGGTTGTTATCATGAGGTGGGAGCTGAAGATCAATCCTTTCAAGGATTTTGATGTTAGCTAGGGAATACTGATGGCTATAAAGCCACATATTCATGGCAAACTGCATTCTAGAAAGCTCTGGGCTAACCAAACAATGTGTCAGTAAATGTTCATAGCCATTATTCTACATTAGCAGAACTTGTTAAAAGCAATGTATTGACTTTGAACAGAGTAACACAGGTTACAGATGAATATTAAGGCAAGAGCTGAGAAAAGTTGGTCTTTATGCACTTAGCTGGAGCAGGAAAAACACATCTTGCTTCTTGGAAAATAATTCTCTTTAAACCAGAACTGAGTTTTAAAGATGTTCAGCAAGACTAAAGTGCAAAAATTGCTATTGAATGGTGTTCAGCTGCAAAGCTTCTGGAAGTCATAGAAGCATAGCATGGTTTGGGTTGGAAGAGACCTCCAAAGGTCATCCAGTCCAACCTCTCCTGCAGTAAGCAGGGACATCCTCAACTAGATCAGGTTGACCAGAGCCCACTCACTTTGAATATCTCCAGAGATGAAGCCTCAACCACCTTCCTGGGCAGCCCATTCTAGTCCTCAAATCTTACACAGATAATTAATTTACTCTACAGTATCTGATTCTGGACTAGATATTGATGCTTAAAAGAAATTAAAACTCCTTGCAGTATTCTGGTGGTATTACTCAGTACCAGCAATTTGCAACAATCATGAAATTCACCATTGTCAGAACTAAACTCTTTTTCCTATCCCTCATCTCCCAGAACTGCAGAAAAAAGAACTCCGTGAGTCATTTGTTCCTTCACTTAGATAAAAGAAGAAACAACATTGGGCAAATGCCCATTTTCACATCCCTAATGCCATAATGCTTCTTGGAAGCTTTAGTAGGAATCATGCAATGTAGTTCTCTTCATCCCTCATGCTGGAGATGCACACACTTACTGTAACTCTTTTACTACCTTTTCAAGTCCAGTCAGCTGCCCTAATTTCCTTCCTCCCCACTTAAACTGGCATCTCTAAATCCTTAGTATACCCTTTGAACCAGGACCTGATTGGAAAGAATAAACTCCAATAATCTAGTGAGAGTAAAGCCTCTTGTTCTTGCCACTTAAAAGCTTCCCTTTGTGTCCCAAGGATCCCAGGTGATCCATACAAAAGTACATTATCTCTTGTCATTGTTTTATCTCCTACTGTTTCCCTTTTAAAAAGCCTTTGATTTAACTCTGTGCATTCAGGCTGGATAAGATCACACAGAAGAATGGAGCTCCAAGCAGTATTTAGAGAAATAACGATGGCAATGCAGACTGCAGGAGTTACTTCGACTGAGGATGAAAAGGCTTTCCTCAGAAAAAACCATCACAAAGAAAGAAGTAGAAAATATCAATATTAGATTAAACACAAGAAAAGAGAGGGAGTATGGGTAGGAAATGGGATGGCTCCTTGGTGTGTAAAGAATGATGGGCAGAGAGAGGATGAGGAGCTGTGGGACCATGCACATGCAGAATTCAACAGATAACGTGCAGCCTAAATGCATGTCCTCAAGCACTGTCACCATCCAGCACCCCCTGTTATGCTCCACTGTCATGCTCTGGGTCTGTGCTCAGAAGAGCTTTTTCTGAGCAAAAAAAAAAATGAGCATTGTAGTGAATTCTGACTTTCTTTTGTCTTAGAAATCACATAGATTGACACTAATATTTTAATCCCTACTTGTCTTTCTTGACTTTGTGAAAACAGATTTCAGTCTACGCATTTCTACAGTTGTCTTCTGAATTGGAATGGAATGGAATGGAATGGAATGGAATGGAATGGAATGGAATGGAATGGAATGGAACGGAACAGAATGGACCAGACCAGGTTGGAAAAGCCCTCTGAGATCATTGAGTCCAACCTATCACCCAACACCATCTAAACAACTAAACCATAGCACCAAGCACCCCACCCAGTCTCTTCCTAAACACCTCCAGTGATGGGGACTCCACCACCTCCCTGGGCAAAATTGTTGTGTATCTAGAAGCTACCTCCCTTTTCACCCCATGAGTGAGGCTCTCGTGTTATGTTGCTCTAAATCGAGGTGGAGACTTAAAGTTCTGGAGTCACCCTGCTATAAGCAGTATAAACTTGGGGCCCTGGAGGCACAAATTCTTTCCCTGATGGCTGGCTAGCTGTGTTTGTAACAAAGATATATCTTGCAGAGCCACATTATTTTGATCTTCCTAGGTAGCTTTTAGAGTTAAAAGAAATATAACTGAAAAACAAGGCTTTCTTTTTTTAACCCCCACATACCTTATACATTCATCCTCTGAAGCTTTCAGCAAACCTGTCTCACAGCAGAATTTAGACTGTTTTAGATCATGATTTTAGAGGCTGTTTCAAAAAAAATAAAGTATTTTGCCCTAATTTCACTGAGTGGTTGTATGTATGAATAATAGAGCATCTTATTAAGAGTGGCATCTCTGCTGTGGTTCTGCTCAAGCTTGTTTCCTTTCTTGTAGAAAGTCTCAGATATGAACAGCAAGAGCTTCTCTTTTCCAATTTAGAATCATAGAATCAGTCAGGGTTGGAAGGGACCACAAGGATCATCTGGTTCCAAGCCCCCTCCCATGGGCAGGGACACCTCACACTAGATCAGGCTGGCCAGAGCCTCATCCAGCCTGGTCTTCAACATCTCCAGGGATGGGGCCTCAACCACCTCCCTGTTTCAGGGCTTCACCACTCTCACAGTGAAGAACTACTTCCTCACATCCAGCCTGAATCTCCCCACCTCCAGCTTCATTCCATTCCCCCTAGTCCTATCACTACCTGATATCCTGAGATGTCCCTCCCCAGCCTTCTTGTAGGCCCCCTTCAGATACTGGAAGGCCACAATGAGGTCACCTCAGAGCCTTCTTTTCTCCAGACTGAATTTCCTCTTATTGTATTGGCAGCAGAAGAAATAGCCAGATAGTGCAAGCCTTGTCTTGGAGATGGAATTACTCACTGCACTAAAACTCTTCCAGTGTCACTGAAATGAGCCAGGATGTGTCCAGGTGGCCAAGAAGGCTCACAACATCCCAGCCTGTATCAGGAACAGTGTGGCCCACAGGACCAGGAAAGTGGTTGTCCCCCTGTACTCAGCCCTGGTGAGGCCACATCTGGAACATTGTGTCCAGCTTTGGGCTCCCCAGTTCAAGAAGGAGTAAGTCCAAGAGAGGGCCACAAAAATGATTAGGGAACTGGAGTGTCTTTCTGATCAGGAAAGGCTGAGAGAGGTGGAGCTATTTAGCCTGGAGAAAAGAGAACATTTGAGAAGGGATCTTTTCAATGCTTACTAATATCTAAAGGGTGGTGGTTGTGAGGATGGGGCTGGGCTCTTTTCAGTGGTGGTCAGTGATAGGACAAGGGATAATAGATACAAACTAGAACACAGGATGTTACACTTGAATTTGAGGAAATATTTCTTTGCTTTGAAGGTACTGGAGCCCTGGAGCAGGCTGCCCAAAGTGTTTGTCCAGGCTCCTCTGGAGACTTTCAAAACTCACTTGTACACATTCCTCTGCAGCCTGCCTTAGGTGAACCTGCTTTAGCAGAGGGGTTAGGATAGATCATCTCCAGAGACCTATTCCAACTGCTACTGTTCTGAGATTCTGGGATCTTCACAACCAGTGTGAGAAATGGCAGCCTTCAATGCCCTGAAGAGGGGACCTAAAGTGGAGATCTTATTTCTATAAGCTCTTTTTATTTTGACCCAAGTACTTTCCTTAACAATAGGCAGCAGTCCATTCTGCACAGGGTGCATGACCACTTCTTCCTAAAAAGCTCAGTAGTACCAAAGAACATGTTACTGTTTGGCAGCTTTGAGATACCAGCCACCTGCATGGCTCTTGGTTTACTGTGTAAACTTCAGATGTGGATAGGTTCTTGAGGAAACCAACAATGGGGCTATCAAAAGGATTACAGCAAAGCTAAAGCTGGGATTGTTTAGCCTGGGGAAGAGGAGGCTCAGGGAGACCTTCTTGCTCTCTACAACTACCTGAAGGGTGGTTGTGGCCAGGAGGGGGTTGGTCTCTTCTCCCAGGCAACCAGCAATAGAACAAAAGGACACAGTCTCAAGCTGTGCCAGGGGAAGTTTAAGCTCAGAGTGAGGAGAAAGTTCTTCACTGAGAGAGTTGTTAGCCATTGGAATGGGCTGCCCAGGGAGGCGGTGGAGTCCCCATCCCTGGAGGTGTTCAAGAGGGGATTGGACGTGGCACTTGGTGCCATGGTTTAGTCATGAAGTCTGTGGGTTGGACCTGATGATCTTTGAGGTCTCTTCCAACCTTGGTGATTCTGTGATTCTATGATTCTGTAAATGGATTGAAATTTGGATCCCAGTGTGGTATTATTGCATAAAGCTGCATTTGAAGAGTGCTCGGAGAATGCTAGTTTAATGGAATCAAAACAGAACAGAAACTAATACTATGATTTTTATGTTCAATTTTTGTATATCTAACATTGCCTGGCTTAGTTACTGAAAGATTATTAAAAACAAATAAATGCTAGGCAGTGGTGTAGAGTTTCTTTGTCATATTTATGGAAGAAAAATGGAAAAGGGGGTGAAATTCCACTAGCTTACAAGGTTGTGACATTGGAGCAAGGGAGAAATTGCAGTGTGCCTGGCTGTCTGAAGTAAGCACATTAGCTGCTGAATGTGTAAATTGCAAAAATAACTTAGAAGCCAAAAAGTGAGAACAAATGAGCAAGCAAGTGATCTAATCTCTGCTGGAACACGTCGCCCATGTGAATTGAAGGGTCCCCTGGAAACAAAGCAGCAGATGAAGCAGGAGGAGCATTTGTGTTATCAGCAAAGGAGAAAATCAATAGCAGATACAAGCTGAGTGTCAGCAAAACAAAGGAGCTTCCCATTCCTCTCTGAAAAACTGACACATCTGAAGCAGGGAAAGCCTGGGGTCTCATTACAGGAAGAGATTCCCTGAGCCCACACTGAATGCTTAGTTACTGTCTCAGGCAGTTTTATGGAATATACAATTGCATAATTAGAATTCTTAGCTTTTTTGAGGTGACAGCCACAAGAGAGTGCCTGCTTTGGAGGGAAAGATGTAAATGTAAAGCATTGCCACTTGTGAAGCAAATCAGAAATAAGAGACATGCCTCTCTTGCAGACCCTGAGAAACTATCAAATCCAGGAATAGTCTTATTTAGGACACAAACTGTTCTTCCTCACACCAGAGCAGCCGCTCTCTAAGTGCTGCTGCAACAGGAGTTGCAGAGTGTAATTAATTGGATTTCACAGTCTGCTAGAACTGTGGGCAGCCAGGGCTCTGAGCTGCAGGAAACTCTACTCACCGATGTAGAGCTTCTGAACAGCTCCAAGGAATCACAGTATGAGGCCAACCTGCCAGGAAACCTTCAGAGAAAGGCAAAATATGGGAGCACTACAAATAAGTTACCTTTTAAAAGATTTTGCACTGCAGTGTAAGCCAAATAACTCTTCACGTGAGCATAATTCTTTGAAAGAACAAGAAGCTGTTCTTTTTCTTGGTCTTGCATAGACTAGATGTGACTTGAGCCTTTTTCTCATAAGGAGACACTGAGAAACCCAGGGCTCTATGACCTGGAAAAGAGAAGACTGAGGAGGGTTCTTCTCAATACTTATCAATAGCTAAAAGGAGATCATGAGAATGGGACTGGGCTCTTCTGAGGCCAGTGACAGCACGCGGGGTAATGGATACAAACTGGAACACAGGTGGTTTCAATTAAGGAGAAAGTTCTTCACTTTGAGGGTAGCAGAGTCCTGGACTAGGCTGCCCAGAGAGGTTGGGGAGTCTCTTTCTCTAGAGACTTTCAGAACCCACCTGGATGCCTTCCTGTGCAGCCTGATCTAGGAGAACCTGCAATAGCAAGGGTGTTGGACTACTAGATGATTTTCCAACCCCTACAATGCTACTGTTCTGTGAGACACCTGCAACTGACTCCTCCATTTTTGTTCTAGGCACTGGACAGCAATCACATATTTGCACCCTAGAAACCTAGAAGAAAATAGCAGGCAGAGAGATAGGCTTTCAAAAGTAACATTTGCCACAGAGGTATCTTTCAATTATGTCTAAAACCACTACATTTTTCCATGGACAGGCTGTTACCAGGTCTGAAATAATTCCTTGGTGCTGATTCAGAAGTTCATTAAAGGTATTTAATTATACTGAACTGGTCAAACAGACTTCTGTGTCCAGTTCTGGGCCCCTCAGTTTAGGAAAGATGTTGACTTGCTGGAAGGTGTCCATAGAAGGGCAACAAAGCTGGGGAGGGGTTTGGAACACAAGCCCTGTGAAGAGAGGCCGAGGGAGCTTGAGTTGATTAGCCCGGAGAAGAGAAGGCTCAGGGGAGACCTTATTGCTCTCTACAACTACCTGAAGGGAGGTGGGGGTTGGTCTCTTCTCCCAGTCAAGCAGCACCAGAACAAGAGGACACAGTCTCAAGCTGTGCCAGGGCAGGTTCAGACTGGGTGTTAGGAAGAAATTCTTCACAGAGAGATTTCCCATTGAAATGTGCTGCCTGGGGAGGTGGTGGAGTCACCATCATTGGAGGTGTGTAGGAGGAGACTTGATAGGGTGCTTGGTTGCATGGTTTAGTTGATTAGGTAGGATTGGATGATGGGTTGGATGTGATGATCTTAAAGGTCTTTTCCAACCTGGTTTATTCTATTCTATTCTGTCTTATGGAATGGCAAACAAAATTGGTTTACTATTTAAGGGAGCATATGGTGCCAGAATTCTGTATTTCAGCAAACCAGAACCTGCCATTTGCAGTAGTAGTAACTTTAATCTGGTTTAGTCAGAGTATTTTTGTCTATAATGTCCTCATAAATCCTGTCTCCATTGTTATTCTATATGTATTCCCTCAGAACTTGGAAACTGTTGCAATCTACAAGGATAACCTTGCTTTCAGCATTGCCTGTGAACAGTGGTAAAAGATGCTCACTGTTGGGTTTGGGGCTTTTTCTTTTATCCCCCCCCCCCCCCCAAATTTACAGTTTAATATTGCACACCACATTGAACTCAGGGAAAAAAGCAGTGGAAGCTTCCAGAAATATTAGAGCATTTAAGCTGACAATCCTGCTCTTACTCTGAGAAGCAGAAGATCCATGATTTTCAACATCTATTTTCATTTGACTGAGACCACATTCAAGCCACTCCAGGTGCCTTGAAGTTGTTCAGACCACCACTAGCTTGTGCCTAGAGAGTGAAATCGAAAAGGTGACTCAGCTGTACAAAAAGAGAGGTTAAAATTTTCTCCACTGTTAAGCAAGCTGAAAATAACTCTGCTGTTGTTTTCAGCTCTAAACTGTAACAACAGCTCTTGATAGAGGCGGTTTTCCCCCTATGACTATCTTTTTGTGTCAGAACTTGTCCCCCTGCTTGTGTGTTCACACAGTTTTAGGGAGCAGCTACCTGTGATATGGCAACACAAGCTTGGTGCTTATTTTCTAATTAAGCCTCTTTTTATCTGGCCCAAAAGTTGCTTTCAGCACCTTTTTGGCAACAAACTTTAATTACTATGTCAATCACAGGCACAAATCCAAGATAGAAAGTAAACTGGATTCAGATTTGAGAAGCTATGGCTAGGGCATGCTACTGTGTTCTATGAATAAAATGAAAGTTCTAAGCACCACATGGGAAAAAAGAACACCAAAGAGACCCAAGAAAATTTGTTTATGATACATCCTTGATATTTAGTGCAGGTAAACCAGGTCACACCTCCAGTTTACATAGATTGTGTTGCAGGCTATATTTTTCCCCCCTCTAAATCAGATGGTTTCCAAAGCTCCATAGTCGACCATATGTCCTTGGAAGTGTGAAAGTGGTATAAAAGAAGGTTTTGGAGTAGCTAGCACCGAAGAAAATGTGCCCACATTTGTTGCTAATTATGCTACATTCTGAGGCTTGTGATCATCACTGAGGTCCCAGAAATGTTTGCAAACTTAGAAGGCGGCTCCAACGTCTCCTAACGGAACTTAGACTCCACGTTCCCTGACTTCAGAATGATTTCAGTGGATGTGCTCATAGGTGGTGTAAATCAGTGAAAAGCACCTGAGCTGCATAAACCCTTTTCTTTTCCTTTTGCCTTTCCCATCAGGTCACACCAGGTGCTTCATGGTAGAGGTCACCCCCATATTAGATCATCTCATGTTTCCTGCATGCACCTTTTTTGTCCTTCATTACAAAGCAAACACTTGATGCAACTAATAATGATACAAGTAATGTACTGCTGATTTTTTGAGATGATAATTAAAGGAATGGTGCAATAGCTTTTACAGTTCAAGGTATTGATGTACTGATATAGTCATAAATCAAGTCACCACTTGGCAAGCAAAAGCAATATGGGGAAACATTATGTCAACAGGTATTTAATACGTGTGCACTGAGAGGCAAACTGAAACCTGGGAGGGGATTTTTTTTGTTACAGTTATGGGGAAAAAAGGTACTTTCTGAGAAAAGGAGAAAAAAAAAAACCAACAACCCAACGAACAAACGCAAAGAGAGTGATGCAAAATAAACCACCCATAATGATAAGAAAAAATGGGAGAAAAATAAAAAGGTTGGGTACTCAGGTTTTTTTCTTTGCTTTCTTTGTTGTAGTTTACTGGATGCATCATCTCTGAACTCTTGTGCTTCAAAGGCAGTGCAGCAGGAAGGTTATACAGATAACATCTTCAAATTTAAATTACTGGTTAGGCTGCAGGAAAAGAAACCTTGGTGATCCAGGTGAGGTGTGCTGCAAAGAGATTCCCAGGCCTGTGAAGTCAGGCCCTGCTACTGGCCATACTCTTGTGCAATGGGTTATAATTTGTTGAGGGGAATCATGACCGCATCCTGGCCTGCATTAGGAATAGTGTGGCCAGCAGGAGCAGGGAAGTCATTGTGCCCCTGTACTCTGCTTTGGTTAGGCCGCACCTTGAGTACTGTGTCCAGTTCTGGGCCCCTCAGTTTCAGAAGGACATTAAGACACTTGAACGTGTCCAGAGAAGGGCAACAAGGCTGGGCTGGGGAGAAGCCTTGAGCACAAGCCCTATGAGGAGAGGCTGAGGGAGCTGGGGTTGTTTAGCCTGGAGAAGAGGAGCCTCAGGGGCGACCTCATTGCTCTCTGCAACTACCTGAAAGGTGGTTGTGACCAGGAAGGGGTTGGCCACTTCTCCCTGGCAGCCAGCACCAGAACAAGGGGACACAGTCTCAAGCTGCAACAGGGGAAGTTTAGGCTGGAGGTGAGGAGAAAGTTCTTCACCGAGAGAGTGATTTGCCATTGGAATGGGCTGCCCAGGGAGGTGGTGGAGTCGACATCCCTGGAGGCGTTCAAGAGGGGACTGGATGTGGCACTTGGTGCCATGGTCTAGTCGTGAGGTTTGTGGTTACAGGTTGGACTCGATCTTCGAGGTCTCTTCCAACCTTGGTAATACTGCTACTGTTACTATTATTACAAGACCCTACAAACTGATCATATGATCATTTGATCATATGGAGGATAGAAATGTCAAATAAATGATCTAAAACTCAAAGCTGCCTTGAGAAACAGTTTCAATAAAATAAATGTCTCCATTTTTTTATTTTCTTGGAGTTTATTGAAACTTGGTGGAAGATTATTTTTGTGTTTATTGGATCATCTACCATACATTAGACTGGATGGAGATTTGTATTTCTCATGGTATTTGCATCCCAAGTATGAAACCCATACTTAACTGCCTTGTAGATACATCTAAGACTTCATAATCATACATATCTGAAGCATTTGCCTGTGAAAAGGAGAGGAGCAAAATAAGCTCAAAGCAGTTTTAACATAATTCCTGCTATATTTAACGTAACATAATTGGAAGAAGTTTGCACAGTAGTACCAATATTGATATTGTTCATGCACATGAAAACACATTTAGCCACAAATCTGGCTCCAGTCTGAAAATATTGGTACAATATGAGCTTTTCCTGAGCCAAGCCATATATTCTGTCTTCTGCAACATGTAATTTTTCATTTATGAACAAGGGCTTGGGCAAGGGTCAGAAAGAACAAAATGAGAACAGAGTGATCCTCTCCCAGAGGCTTATCAGTTGCTGGTGTTAGAACTTAGTGGCGAAAATAATTCCATGTGTTTCTGTGTGGAATTTACTGGAGGTTAAGAAAGGAAGTTTCTGATTGCTATTGTAAACCAAAGTGTATTCCCCTTCTTCCCTTTCCAGCCCCAGTGCAGCTGTATGTATTGTTGGCGTGGGAATATATCTGAGATCAGAACTCCAGCAGATACACTAATTTATGGAAGGCAGCTGAAGAGCTGGCAGTAGGTATCATGTAAAAATTTCCATCAATAAATTCCTTCCCTTTAAAAATGGGGGAAAAAAAACCCTAAATAATAGCACGGGCAAGTCTTGAACAGTATTTTATATGAAATAAAATATGGAGGAAAAGCTACCTGAGAACACATCTTTCACTGTCACCAGTGGAAATATATCATATAGAGTCTTTGGCTGATATATGATGGTTAAGTATTTTCACACTCTGTCATAGAAAGGGTGATTTGAAGTTCATTATTCATCAGTTAATTACAACATAGGGTTAAAAGAAAAATACAGATCCTGTTGCATAGGAAATTTGCCCTTCCTGACAAAGAAGTATGCTGCAGTCTTGAGAGGAAGATGAATGAAAGCATTCTTGAGACAGAAAGCCTTGGATATAATTTTGTAATCACCAACTACCTTGCAGCTGCAAGAAGAGAAAAAGACATAAAGAAAAAAACCCAAACAATATAGATTCAGTTATTTATAGTGCTCGGATAGGACACAACAAATCCTGAGGAAGAGTCTTAGAAATTATCCTTATGCAAAGAGCCAAATATGATCATCCTTCCCTGGTGTCTATCAAATTTACAAGCTGCTGGAGAGCAAATACTGAGACAAGACTGTCCAAAACTATTGTTCAATAGAGATTTTCTGAAAGTGAATCAAGAGAATTGGGAAAATGCCACAGAGCTAAAGAAAGAAATTGAAATGAATGTGTTTGAACAGCTCCTTCAAAGTGTGAATTTTCAAAGCAGGCACCTTTCTTGGTACAATCTGATTGCACTGTCAACACACTTGGAAGGGCCTTAAAATACGTTGCCCTTTCCAGAAGGCTGAGAAGTCCCTGAAAGATTATGAAAATCTGAATTCCATTTCTTCTGACCAAATGTTTGAGGAAAAGGAGGTGAGCAAAAGTCAGAATCCTGGAAGCGATATTTATCTCCTGACACTTGCTTTGTGAACGGTTTGGGGAGATAAATCCAACTCTCAATGTCTTATCACCTCATTTTAGGAGGAGTTTAACCAACACATTTAAATTTAGAATGGAAATGCTCTTAGATTAAAATAAAATTCAAAACCACAAACAAACAAGCAAACAAACAAACAAATCCCTGTCATGATTACTTAGTCGTGAGGTGTGTGGTGACAGGTTGGACTGGATGATCTTTGAGGTCTCTTCCAACCTTGGTGATTCTGTGATACTAGCTGGCCAGCATAAGCCAGAGTGTGATTTTTCAGTTAGGAATTCAGACTGAAGAATAAGATCCTACTGAACAGATTTCCCCTGTAGGTCAGGAGAAGTGCCAGAGAGAGGGGGAGAGTTTTAATCTTGTTTACAGAAATGAAAAGCAAATGAAAATTCAAATCCTGACAATGGTGCTTGAGGTTTTATTATTAATTTTTTTTTAAACAGAAAACAAACAGTAGCAACCTCAATTCACATACTGCAGGAGCAAACTTTGTGAATCTAGGCCATCTCTGAAGCATGCCATTGTATCCGAGAGTCTGAGAACACGTAATGAATCCCCCATATGAAAGAGCTGTAGGAATTGTTTGGGGGTTGTTATGGCTACGTGAATATTTAGTCTATTGGAAACCAGTGTGAGTTTGCTGTTAACTTCTGTGGAAAGCACATATTTCAATCACACATCCCAAATCCTTGCCTTACTGTGCCATTGTCTGAGTGGCTTTTTTGTTCCTGGATTGCCCTGGCTTTCAGGGCTTAACTAATGTAAGCACTGTGCACAGCCACATAGGATCATTTAAATTATGGATGATTTTCTTCCACGGGTGCTAAAGTACTGTATTCCCTTTTATCCAATTAAACGTGGAAACTAAAATGTTCCCCCTTTAACACAGGCTGTGTATTGCTAATTTAGCCTTCTGGATGATAAAACGCTTCTAGGGAGCTTTCCTGCATCCTTTCTCTGAGATTTTCTGATCTAAAGCTCTGGAGGTAGATTGGTTCTATGCACATCTCCCTGATGCACCTTTAAATCTCTGCTTTCATTCTGAACGGAGTGAGCTGTGATAACCTTGGAGTAATTGCAAGTGCGTCAAGCTGACTTTACCTCCAGCATGTTCCTGGGATGTCCACAACCTTGAGAGACATTCACCTCAAACGTGCTTTGACACAGGGACCTCTTTTAAGCTGAGTTGGCTGTAGCATGAGCTGCCCAAAACTAGTGAACCTGCAAGACATCTTCACCAGGGACAAACTTCTTGTGCTGCCTGTGGTGAAGGTGGGCAATGCACTTGGGTCACCTTTTAATTGTAAACACAAGTTGTAGTATCCTGCCTCCCCTGCTGTAAAGCCCTCTGCTGTTGTCTTCCTTGGGTTATCTGGAAATAATAACTTGTAGTCCCTTCAGGGAAGATCATCTGATGCAGTCCTCACAGAAAATACCTGTAAGATTTTTTTGCTCTGTGCTGAATTGTATTCCCCATCCTCTCACAACGTTTTTGTGAGGTACATTGCTAATTAGAGAACAAGTATTCAAGAAGCAGGTGAGGTGATACAGGAAGTAGATGGTGGGATCATAAGTGGCAGTGGTAATGTTGACACAACCTTTTTAAGGCTCTCGTGAAGGCAATAAAGAAGCTTTGGGAGAGAGAAAAAAAAATCAAACCTTCATCTCCATATCCCTTTATTCCCAAGAATTTCCAAAGGACTTGCCCTTTTGATCCTGCCCAATTCATCTGTCGATTCCTTCAGAGACATTTGGTTGCTAAAATGACTTTTACAACACTTATCCGACAGGTGCAAAGAAAGTATAAATGGCAAAAGGGATCTAAGGGTGAAATTTCTTCCTGTTCCTTGCCTTGTGCTGGAGTGAGCTGCTAGATTCTGAAGTTCTTTGATGATATTCAAATTTGTGCCAAGGATTGGCCTCTCACCTATACATCTAAGGAGCAGTTCTGAATTCTAACCACAACTTCTACATTTCAACAAATGCTTATCCCCGTGGAATACCTGAAGCACAGAAGATGCAAGACTACTGCCTGCTTTGATTCTGACATTGCTCTGTTATCAATTCCAAGTGTTTCTCTTTGAATGTTTTGTTTCCTTCACTTTTAGAAATGAAATGTGAGATGGATTTGGGATTTTTTTCCCCCCTCTTTCTGAGTGTAAACTCTCACTCAAAACTTTGAAAGACTTCTCAAGCTGTAGCTAAGTTACATTCAATAGTCTGATGAAAAAAATCCTGTCTATATTCACAGCTGACATTTGTGTGGGCATGAAACTTAGCCTACCTTGTGTACCTGAGAACTTTCTTTGCTACAATACCCTGGATGTAGGAAAAGGATTCTTCCCCTGCTTTTCTTGCCTATCTTCTGTGTAGCTTTGATTATATGATATCCTTCTCTTTGTTATGCATTTTATATATCAAGCAGAATTTGCACTTTACTACATATATGACTAGAGTATTACTATGACACAAAGCACAATACTTATACCTCACTGGAGTTCATACAGGGCAAATCATAAAATCATAGAATCAACCAAGTTGGAACAGACCTCAGAGATCATCAAGTCCAACCTATGACCTACTACCTATCACCTCATGACAACTCAACCATGGCTTCAAGTGCCATATCCAATCATTTTTTGAACACTTCCTAGGATGGTGACTCCACCACCTCCCTGGTCAGCACATTCCAATGGCCAATTACTCTTTCTGGGAAGAACTTTCTCCTCACCCCCAGCCTAAACCTCCCCTGGCACAGCTTGAGACTGTGTCCTCTTGTTCTGGTGCTCGTTGCCTGGGAGAAGAGACCAACACTCACCTGGCTACAACCTCCCTTCAGGTAGCTGTAGAGAACAATGAGGTCTCCCCTGAGCTTCCTCTTCTGCAGGCTAAGCAACCCCAGCTCCCTCAGCCTCTCCTCACAGGGCTGTGCTCCAGACCTCTCCCCAGCCTCATTGCCCTTCCCTGGACATGTTCAAGTTTCTCAATGTCCTTCTTAAATTGAGGAGCCCAGAACTGGACACAGTATTCAAGGTGTGGCCTAACCAGTGCTGGTTGTTTATCACTGATTGTTTAAATGTAGTAGGGATCTGCCAATAAACATGTAACCAAGTCTATTAAACATCTTCTCTTCTTGGGCCACCAGAGACTGAAATCAAACATGATGCAGCATGTTAAAGAAGAAAACCCACCTGGAGTACTGTGTGCAGTTCTGGAGCCCCTATTACAAGGGGGATCTGGACATGCTGGAAGGTGTCCAGAGAAGGGCCACGAGGATGAGCAGAGGGCTGGAGCACCTCTCCTATGAGGACAGACTGAAGGAGTTGGGGCTGTTCAGTCTGGAGAAGAGAAGGCTCCGAGGTGACCTCATTGTGGCCTTCCAGTATCTGAAGGGGGCCTACAAGAAGGCTGGGGAGGGACTTCTCAGGATCTCAGGTAGTGATAGGACTAGGGGGAATGGAATGAAGCTGGAGGTGGGGAGATTCAGGCTGGATGTGAGGAAGTAGTTCTTCCCCATGAGAGTGGTGAAGCCCTGGAATGGGTTGTCCAGGGAGGTGGTTGAGGCCCCATCCCTGGAGGTGTTTAAGCCCAGGCTGGAGGAGGCTCTGGCCAGCCTGATCTAGTGTGGGGTGTCCCTGCCCATGGCAGGGGGGTTGGAACTAGCTGATCCTTGTGGTCCCTTCCAACCCTGACTGATACTATGATAACAATCTAGCTTTCCCAGCAAGTTTCTTAATCAGCCTCCTTATTGTCGTCACCGGAAAATTCCACTCCCATCGCAATAACTGCCCCCGGAACAACAGATTAGAGCCTTTATTTGAGAACTGGGAAGAATGTGAGGATTAAATGGGGAACTAAAGCATATAAATTATAAAAAAAAATAATCCTTTTATGGAAGAACATGATAAAAGAACATTGCCAAAAATACATGAAACTTAGTCAGCTTCTGTTCAAAAACAGAAAAGAGAGGTTTAACAAGGCATGAAAGCCCTATTAAAAAATTTACAAAGTCCTACTTTGACTCCTATTATTACCCATTAAATCTGGGCTAATAATTTTCTTGACTGCCACATCTTTTTCTCTGCAAGATGTTTATTATTATTTTGTTTGTTTGTTTGTTTAATTCATGTGATTACTCCAGCATTTTATGTAAGGATTATGGCTGTTGATTTAAATATCTGGGAGTCTCTTCTTGGTGGAAAATGCTCTACTCACAGTATCACAGTATCACCGTATCACAGTATTACCAAGGTTGGAAGAGACCTCGAAGATCATCGAGTCCAACCTGTAACCACAAACCTCACGACTAGACCATGGCACCAAGTGCCACATCCAGTCCCCTCTTGAACGCCTCCAAGGACGGCGACTCAACCACCTCCCCAGGCAGCCCATTCCAATGACAAATGACTCTCTCAGTGAAGAACTTTCTCCTCACCTCCAGCCTAAACTTCCCCTGGTGCAGCTTGAGACTGTGTCCCCTTGTTCTGGTGCTGGTTGCTAGGGAGAAGAGGCCAACCACTTCCTGGTCACAACCACCCTTCAGGTAGTTGTAGAGAGCAATGAGGTCACCCCTGAGCCTCCTCTTCTCCAGGCTAAACAACCCCAGCTCCCTCAGCCTCTCCTCACAGGGCTGTGCTCAAGGCCTCTCCCCAGCCTTGTTGCCCTTCTCTGGACACCTTCAAGTGTCTCAATGTCCTTCTTAAACTGAGGGGCGCAGAACTGGACACAGTACTCAAGGTGCGGCCTAACCAAAGCAGAGTACAGGGGCACAATGACCTCCCTGCTCCTGCTGGCCACACTATTCCTAATGCAGGCCAGGATGCCATTGGCCTTCTTGGCCACCTGGGCACACTGCTGGCTCATGTTCAGGCGGGTGTCAATCAGCACCCCCAGGTCCCTCTCTGTTTGGGAGCTCTCCAGCCACTCCGACCCCAGCCTGTAGCTCTGCATGGGGTTGTTGTGGCCATGTACCTCCTCATGTACCTCCAGAACAAAAAAATGCCATGTACTCCAAATGTTCCCCCATCTCCCTTGAAATAAGTTAAATATCATAGCAGATTGGCTGGCAATATCATGGGGCTACTAGAAGAACAATCTATGTGGGACAGAATAAATTAATTCATCTAGATGAAGTTCACTGCATAATTTTAGTGGCAGTTTTACAGTCAAAGGCAAAAGGAGAGCAAGTGATAGCTCTGTGCAAGCTGTTATCTGTGCCAACATCCTTATCTGAGGCAGGCTTTTTTATCAAGTTTTCCTTCAGGAGAAGGACCTTGTTCAGCAACTGCTCAGTCTTCAGCTTGTGAGATGGTTGCTTGTGACCTCAGTGCTCATGGATTGCTTCTTACAATGTCAACATCCATAATTCTTTTTTCTAACCTCTGTTAATAAATCCGATTTTCTGTTTTTCAATGCCTGATTGAAAGGATTATTTGTCTCCAGTTGGAATAGACATATAAAAGTTAGGTTTGCCTCTCAGTTGGACTTGATGATCTTTGAGGTCTCCTCCAACCTTGGTGATTTTGTGATTCTGATTTTACAAGGCACTGAGTTTTGTTGTCAGTCTGGATAGAGTTGCAGCAACAGAATAGGGAAGGCAAGGCAAGGCCACAAGTACTGGCAGGGGGAAGTGAGCACCAGACAGGCAAAGTGTTAGAAAAATCCCCTGTCAAAGTTTTGAACCATTCCAGACGGAGTGCACAAGTACAATGCCCAGGTAGGGGCTGCAAGTGGCTTATCCTGTTGCTTAATAAAATGCCATTCTGGCTGATAACCTTCTCTAGTGACATTGCTATTTAACACCTCCTTGATTTTCACCCAGAAAGCATGAGTAAGGAATTACACACAGCAGGAATTACATCCTTCTGTTCTAACTCCATTTGAGGCCTGGAAAAAAAAAAATAAATATAACAAAACCAGGTTTAATATCCTTCAGGATGCTAAAACTTGTGCCAGAAAATCTGTGTAAAACAAAAGCTCCCCACCAACCATCTTTAGATTTGTTTTCCCAGCCACCTCTGAGTTTGAAGAACAATTTTAATATCATATTTGAAAATGTATTCCACCAACTTTCTCGTTGCCTAAGATATCAACTCTGATATTGCTTCAAATGAATTTTTAGTGCCTGCTTCTGTTTCACACCTGAAAAATAAAAAGGAAACTTTCTTTGCTATGAAAATCACTACTTGATCACCTGGGGAAAAAAATGAATCCCTATTGAGAATTGTTTCTGACGTAGAGCATTATTTAGAATCATAGAATCAGTCAGGGTTGGAAGGGACCACAAGGATCAGCTAGTTCCAACCCCCTGCCATGGGCAGGGACACCCCACACTAGATCAGGCTGGCCAGAGCCTCGTCCAGCCTGGCCTTAAACACCTCCAGGGATGGGGCCTCAACCACTTCCCTGGACAACCCATTCCAGGGCTTCACCACTCTCATGGTGAAGAACTTCCTCTTCACATCCAGCCTGAATCTCCCCACCTCCAGCTTCATTCCATTCCCCCTACTCCTATCACTACCTGGTAGCCTGAGAAGTCCCTCCCCAGCCTTTTTGTAGGCCCCCTTCAGATACTGGAAGGCCACAATGAGGTCACCTCGGAGCCTTCAGTCTGTCCTCACAGGAGAGGTGCTCCAGCCCTCTGCTCATCCTCGTGGCCCTTCTCTGGACACCTTCCAGCACCTCCAGATCCCTCTTGGAATAGGGGCTCCAGAACTGGACACAGTACTCCAGGTGGGGTCTCACCAGAGCTGAGTAGAGGGGGAGAATCACCTCCCTTGATCTGCTGGCCACACTTCTCTTGATGCAGCCCAGGATCTGATTGGCTTTCTGGGCTGCAAGTGCACATGGTTGCAAGTGTGGTCTTTATTAGGGGGCATATCATAATAATTTATGTTTACAAAGCACATTCATCAGATGCACTGAAATTTTATCCTTCACAGTATGACCATATCTTATCTTGTCCTGGGGAGTGGTGAAGTGACCATCCCTGGACGTGCTCAAAACCATGTAGACATGGCACTTCAGGACATAGTTTAGTGGACATGGTGGTGTTGGACTGATGGTTAGACTACATGATAGAGGTCTTTTCCAGCCTTAATGATTCTATGATTCGTAGCAGACTGAACCAGATCCTGAATGCTTCCAGACCTTTGTCTAAATCATGGGACTGCAACATAGTACAAGGAGAGACTGAGGGAGCTGAGGGCTCTTTAGCTTAGAGAAGAGGAGACCGAGAGGTGACCTCATCAATGTTTATAAATATGTAAAGGGTGAGTGCCCAGAGGCTGGAGCCAGGCTCTGCTGGGTGATGCCCAAGGACAGCACAAGGGGCAGTGGTGGAAACTGAGGCATAGGAATTTTCACATAAATATGAGGAAAAAAGGGGAAAAAGGGGGAAAAGGGGGAAAAGGGGGAAAAGGGGGGAAAGGGGAGGGAAGGGGAGGGAAGGGGGGTAGGGGGGTAGGGGAGGGAAGGGGGTTAGGGGGAAAGCGGGGGAAAAGGGGGGAAAAGGGGGGAAAGGGGGGAAAATGGGGGAAAAGGGGGGAAGGGGGGAAAGGGGGGGAAAAGGGGGAAAAGGGGGAAAAGGGGGGAAAAGGGGGAAAAGGGGGGAAAAGGGGGAAAAGTCTTTGACTTTGGATTTTTTTATTTTTCTTGGTCACTGATTGGAAAAAAAATCAAACACACAAACAAATAAAAAAACCACCCAAGAAACACATTTACAGGATGTGGTTTTGTCAGCTACTCCAAGATCTGGAAAACCTGTGTCAGTGTCACAGCATTTAAGGCATTCTTTCATCTTCTTTTTTGGTCACAGACTCATAGTGCTGCAAAAAAAAATCTGTCTTGACTGGCAAAGTCAGACTGTTTTCAAACAGAAAGCAGGAAACAGTGCTAGGAAAGGATCAACTGAATGGAGAAGAAAAGAGAGAAATCAGAAATGGATGTCAATCAGAAAAATCAAACCACAAGGTCAAAGATAACATTGAGGATGTAACCAAGCAAAGCAGAGGGGTTCATGAGCCTTTGGTTCCCTTGCATCCTATGATATTTAGAGACAACTGTTGTGATGCCAGGAGGTAGTGGCAGGAAGAGACTGCCATGCAGCTGGCACAGTGGCATAACTCATGCCTTCCTGTGCATTAATTCTCTCCACATCAGAGAAATTGTGGCTTGTCAGGTGGCTTAAAGAATCAATCACCTACATTTCTTTGTTCATCATCAAAGCCTAGAATTTAGACTGTGTCATTTTGTCCCGTTTCCTGCTTCACTCCTTCGCCTATTTACCAGTATTGGCCAGTATAAATTGTCCCTGGAACTCTGTGCCATTAAATTAATTCAGTGTTTTAGGAGCTCCAACAAATTTTTGTCTTTCATCAAGAACATGATGGGGAAAGACTGAAACTGTTTGGTTTTTACCTTGAGCAATTCAGAATATAGACCTAAGACAGCTGAAATTAACACAAGTCCTTTACTTCAAAGATATTTTATAATGAATAAGAGACAGACTTTACTTTGGGCCTAGCAATGAGAAGTGGTTAGTTTCTCCTACATTTTTTGTGTTTTCCAGGAGTTTTGTGCATCTGTAGTTACCAGTTTCAAAAAGGAGATGACTGCTCAGTGCAGCAAGGGAATAAATCCCTCACCTCATCCCTAGAGATATTCAAAGTGAGACTTGACAGGGCTCTGGGCAATGTGATCTAGTTGAGGATGCCCTTGCTGACTTCAGAGGGGTGTGGACTAGAAGACCTTCAGAGGCCTCTTCCAACCCAAACCATTCTCTGATTCTATGAAATCAGGAATACATCATTGGCTATGACAATACAGTCACTAACACAGATGGTTATTGCAATAGATTTTGTCTTGCTGGGGGAGTCTTGTGTAATTTCAGTGCAGAAAAGGAATAAAAATAATCCCCCAAAACCAAGGTGAGGGAGGACCTAAAAGCAAAGTCATTACCAGGAGTACGTAGATCACTTGGCATTTTCCCCTTTAATTTGCTTTTCAAGTAAGCATAAATTAATAGTTAATGGCCATTAAAAATCCTACACTGTCTCATTGCAGGCATTATCCTTTAAATCATCTCCTATCAGTGAAATCACAGAAGCCTAACATGGAACAATTGTTCTTCAGAGAACCTAAGGATGAATGTTAAGAACCCAGGGAAGCCACTGGGAAAAAAACCAAACCAAACCCAACCAACAAACAAAGAAAAAAGCACATATGTTCTATTTTTAACTCATCCTACCTGTAAATGGGGGAAGTTACTGGTAACAGAATGCCTCCAGATATAAATAATGTTTATTGTACCATTATGCTATATCACAGCTGCTAATAAAACCTGGGATAAAACTGTAAGGTAAAGTTTACCTCCTGAAATGGTTCATGATCTGAATGAAAAACTGCCTTACAGACACATCTGAAAGTGCTAGCAAGGTATAAGTTGCCCACTGCAGTACTGCTGATTTGGTGGAAAATTGCTTCAAAGAATGAGCTAAAATTAATATGTTCAAAGTCATCTAAGATGCAAATACAATGCATTGCTCCAGGAACTCTCAACTTGTTTTTCAGTGTGACAGTTCACTGAACTGTACTGAGTGGTAGTCAGAAAATGAACAGATCTATTTTAACTTCAAGCAGATCTCCATGGCTGCAACTGGCAAAAAGATGATTCTTAGCAGTTGGAGATGACATCCCCCTTCTCTGCTTCAATAAAGCAGAAAGGATTTGGAAAGCAGGCCTCACTCTATCTATCAGACATGTAATTGGAAGTAATGGGGAAAGTTTTAATCTAGAGGAAATGATAAAAAGAATGACTTGCAAGAAAACTTTGCTGGTTTAAGGCTGCAAAATAAAGAAGAAATACATTTTTAAACACAGAGGTTTTGACTTTAAAGCAGGGAACAGCATTGATCTTCCATTGAAACAACAACAAAAAGAAGATGAAATGCAGACATTTTCTCATTAGCAGAACAATACTGAAATTGTCACATTATGCTTTCATTTTGAAATGGATTCTGCTACCTTTACCTATTTTCACAGCACTTATGAAGCCAGTGGAAACAGTAATTGAACATAGTACTGGTTAATGTATGTAAAGACATCGTAATTTATCTCATAACACATATCTCCTAGCGAAAACGCATCACTTTCAACAGCTGCAGTGTATGACTCCAATTATCTTGGAAATACAACCTCATTTCATGGACATCATTAGGACACACAATCAGTGTTTCTTAAAAAGAAAAATCTCCATTTGGAATACTAATAAATCTCAATCTTTTCATTCTACAGCAGCTTGTAAGCAAGTAATGGGCTGTTAGGTCAGTTCCGTTCACAGCAGGAGCCACAAAATAACAGAGGGCTGGATTTACAATTAGGAAGGAGAAAATCATCAACAAAGTTGGAATCATTAGGTTAAAAAAAAAATAAAATAGAATACACAATGCTTGAAGTTCAATATTGAGTTTAATCGTGGGTAGGTACTTCATAGTTAAAAGATTTCTCCTTAGTCTCTTGAAGAATGGCAGAGAGGTAACATTTTAACATCATTTAGGAACTATTTCATGGGAAGATCAAGTGTTTTTAATAATTCCCCAAATATTTAATCTCTAACTTCTAGAGAGTATTCCAATTCTCAGATTCCCTCGATCCCTATCAATCCAGCAGCAGAACAAAGAGCTATTTCTGAGCTTCAACAATCTTGCTGGTCAAAAGAACCTGGTGAATTACTTAACAGTGTCCATGCTTAAAATTCATCATCTGATTTTCCTACTCTTGACTAAATCCTGTTTAAAAAGATGGAAAAGCCACTGCAACCTTTCATGTGTGTGGAAATGTACTAAATATCTACCTTGTCTGAGCTTTGTGAGGTATTTGGCTAATGGAACTGAATGAAAGAGACATTTGAAGATGCAACAGAAGAGTAAAGTCTTTCACAGAATAGAATCATAGAATCAATAAGGTTGGAAAAATCCTCAAAGATCATCAAGTCCAACCTGTCACCCAACACCTCATGACTACTAGACCATGGCACCGAGTGCTACGTCCAATCCCCTCTTGAACACCTCCAGGGACGGAGGACTTCAGGAGAGAGGACTGGCTACTTCACCTGGAGGATTTTACCTGCTTTTGGCTTTGTTTTGGAGCAAAAAATATTCAGGCAAGCATGGTTTTACAGTAGGTACATGAAATACTGGTTGCTGTACAAGGGTGGGGAAACTTCTCCCTCAGAGACAATTAAATGAGCCAGACAAGGATCTGGCTGTCATCTTTACAGAGAGGACAACATATAAACTCTCACATTTAATTGGTGCGAATGTGACAAGAGAAAACTGAACATAAGGTCTCTAGACAGCCAATAAATCTGGCTTGTGTCTTTCTCCCTCAATCAAAGGCAGAAATTGGCTATTTTTATATCTTGGGTTCATGTACAGATATTTTTGTGTGTGTGTAAAAGAGGGCAAGAAAAAAAGCATTTAACTGCATAAAAAAAATCCATAAGCTGACTTGTGTTCCTCTAAACCCTAAAATATTCCCCCAATCCAAAGTCCTTCTGAATGGATCAAAACTGATGTGATTTCTGTTTGACTTTTAAAGTCTCCTCCTGTTTATTAATTCTAGGTCAGACAGGCCAGAAATTTATCATTCCACAGGCATTACATTATTCACTTCTTCCTCTGCTGTTAGGCACTGTACATCTCAAAGATAATATAAGGTCTCTAAAGGAGGATAACATACACAGAGTAGAAGAGGAAATGAAAGCAGGTATCCAAAGAGCAACTTGCCCAAGGTCAAAGAGTGTTATTACTGATGAAAGAAGAAATAAATCCCAGCCTCCCTGAATTCCAGGCCAGACCCATGACACTGAATGCATCACCTTTATAACAGATAAGGCCAAGATAAAGTTTAAGGTAGCTTGGGAGGAGAAGAGCTTTGAAATTTTGCTTGTTTCCCTGGCTTTGTGTCGCAGCCTTTCCCAAGCAGCACATACAAACCACATTCTTGACTTAGAAATGTCGTTTAGGTCAATGTTGATTCACAGTCTGTTTATTCCTATAATGCCCAATGATAGAGGGTCTTATTCCCTGTGTATAGAGTAGCCTGTATGGGATATCTTCTATGGACACCACAAGACCAGCAAGGGTGACCTCCTCAGTAGTCAGTGTAGAATAGGATAAGGGATAAAAACACTTGAGGTCATCAACACCATCACAGGAAATCAAATAATTCATCTGTAAAAGTAATACTTCAAGTAATGTGCCACATAATACCCTATACAGCTCTATAACAAAGTTGTCTTCAATAAGTTTGGCATTTTTTTCCTCTCAGCTTAATACACACCAGCTGAAGTATTTAGGCTAAGAGTCTTTGAAGTTTAGCAGTGATGTAGAAATGGAAATAAAGAATTTTCCATTCTTCATTTTGAATTTACTCTCCTAGATGGAGGTTTTAATGTCCTTCTATTCAAATTTCTCCCCATGGGATGGAAAGCCAATGAAAGGAAATGGAAGAAAGAGAGACTTAGCCTGGTGATAAGAGGGAGATCAAAACAGTTTGTGTTCAGGCTGATGTAGGAATGAATAGAATAGAATAGAATAGAATAGAATAGAATAGAATAGAATAGAATAGAATAGAATAGAATAGAATAGAATAGAATAGAATAGAATAGAATAACCAAGGTTGGAAGAGACCTTGAAGATCATCGAGTCCAACCTGTAACCATAACCTCACAACTAGACCATGGCACCAAGTGCCACATCCAGTCCCCTCCTGAACGCCTCCAGGGACGGAGACTCCACCACCTCCCTGGGCAGCCCATTCCAATGACGAATCACTCTCTCTGTGAAGAACTTTCTCCTCACCTCCAGACTAAACTTCCCCTGGTGCAGCTTGAGACTGTGTCCCCTTGTTCTGGTGCTGGTTGCTAGGGAGAAGAGGCCAACCCCTTCCTGGCTACAACCACCCTTCAGGTAGTTGTAGAGAGCAATGAGGTCTCCCCTGAGCCTCCTCTTCTCCAGGCTAAACAGCCCCAGCTCCCTCAGCCTCTCCTCATAGGGCTTGTGCTCAAGGCCTCTCACCAGCCTTGTTGCCCTTCTCTGGACACGTTCAAGTGTCTCAATGTCCTTCTTAAACTGAGGGGCCCAGAACTGGACACAGTACTCAAGGTGCGGCCTAACCAAAGCAGAGTACAGGGGCACAATGACCTCCCTGCTCCTGCTGGCCATACTATTCCTAATGCAGGCCAGGATGCGGTTGGCCCTCTTGGCTGCCTGGGCACACTGCTGGCTCATGTTCAGCTTCCCATCAACCAGCACCCCCAGGTCCCTCTCTGCCTGGCTGCTCTCCAGCCACTCTGACTCCAGCCTGTAGCACTGCCTGGGGTTGCTGTGGCCAATGTGCAGAACCCGGCACTTGGATGTGTTCAATCTCATGCCGTTGGACTCTGCCCATCTGTCCAGCCTGTCCAGGTCCCTCTGCAGAGCCTCTCTGCCCTCCAGCAGATCAACTCTTGCCCCCAGCTTGGTGTCATCTGCAAATTTACTGATGATGGACTCAATGCCCTGATCCAGATCATCAATAAAGATGTTGAAGAGCATGGGGCCCAGTACTGATCCTTGGGGCACACCACTAGTGACAGGCCGCCAGCTGGATGTGGTGCCATTCACCACCACTCTCTGGGCTCGGCCCTCCAGCCAGTTCCTAACCCAACGCAGTGTGCTCCTGTCCAAGCCACGGGCTGCCAGCTTGGCCAGGAGTTTGCTGTGGGGGACGGTGTCAAAGGCCTTGCTGAGGTCCAGGTAGACCACATCCACAGGCCTCCCCACATCCACCAGGCGGGTCACCTGATCATAGAAGGAGATCAGGTTGGTCAGGCAGGACCTGCCCCTCCTAAATCCATGCTGGCTAGGCCTGAGCCCCTGGCCATCCTGTAAGTGCTGTGTGATCGCACTCGAGATGACCCGTTCCATAATCTTGCCTGGCACTGAGGTCAGGCTGACAGGCCTATAATTCCCTGGCTCTTCCAACTGGCCCTTCTTATGGATGGGCACCACGTTGGCCAGCAACAAGAGAGGAGGGAAATGGCACGAGACACCCTGTAGACAAATTTTGCTGGCAAAATGACCTTTGAATGTGCCTGGATTTGTGGATACTGTATTTTGAATATTTCAAAATAAATAAAGGTCAATCACTCAGAAGGAATAGAATAAATTTTTATTAATCTTCTGTTAATTATTTAGCTATGCATCCTTCATTTCAAGTGTTCCTGACGATTCTTTCTGTGAGCTAAACAGTACATTTGAAAAATGAGCCTTGAACAAACACAGTAATTTTCCTAATATTCTTTTATTCTACATGAACTCCTAATTCATGTGATGAATGGGGGAGTTTTGTAGTGTTAAAAATCATTATGTGAGGCAATAACTGTGAATACATACTCATATTTTCCTATTCAATATTCATATCAGCAGCAACTACTCCATAAACTACAGAAACCAGAAGGCAGAACTTAGTTCAAACCAGTAATTGAGCAAATAGAAATATTGCTTGTGACAAATCTTTGACTTAACTCTTTCATCATAGATAAGTATTCCAAGACAAACACTAATCATATTTAATGACACCTTAATCTGTTTTTTTCTTCATTATCCAGTTAGCATTGAGGTCACTTGGCACTGTAACTTGCAGTCCTGCTTCGGCTGTTCAGCTTTTGGATGACCACGTAGTAATAGATGAGAAAATTGCTTCTTCCTGTGAAAGGACCAAAAATTTTAGCTCTTCTATTCTCCTTGGAATGCTAGATCCTCTTGGGAGTTAGGCAGATGCTCTTAATAAACTTCTCAGCTGTAGCATAGAACCACAGAATCATTAAGGTGAGAAAAGACCTCTAAGATCATCAGGTCCAACCATAAACCCAACACCACCATGGGCATTAAACCATGTTCCAAAGTGCCATGTCTATGTGTGTTTTAAACATCTCTAGGGATGACAACTCCACCACGCTCCTGCGCAGCCTGTTCCAATGCCTGATCACTCTTTCAGTAAAGAAATTGTTCCTAATATCCCATCTAAACCTCTCCTGGAACAAGAGGAACAACTTGAGGTTGTTTCATAGAATCAACAAGGTTGGAAAAGACCTCAAAGATCATCAAGTCCAACCTGTCACCCAACACCTCATGACTACTAGACCATGGCACCAAGTGCCATGTCCAATCCCCTCTTGAACACCTCCGGGGACGATGACTCCACCACCTCCCTGGGCAGCACATTCCAATGGCTAACAACTCTCTCTGTGAAGAACTTCTCCTCACCTCGAGCCTAAATGTCCCCTGGCACAGCTTAAGACTGTGTCCTCTTGTTCTGGTGCTATCTCTAGTTACTTGCCAAAAGAGACCAAAGCCCACCACGCTGTCACCTCTTTTCAAGGAGTTGTAGAGAGTGAGAAGTTGTCCCCTCAGCCTCCTCTGTTCCAGGCTGAACACCTCCAGTTCCTTCAGCTGCTCCTCACAAGACTTCTCCAGATCCTAAACATAACTTTTACTCTCCTGCCTAAGGATGGAGAACATTAAGAACAGGGGTTGCTTCAATATGATTTTAGTCTGAGTTCTATGGACTGGAATTTTTATGGAATACTGACAGATGCTCCAAATTTGTTTTTTCTTGGAAATGGCAAGAGAAATAAATATCCTGGAATTTTTACTCACACATGCCTTTTACTTATGCCTCTAAATCAAGCCTCTCCTATCACATCTGCTGTCTCCTTAAAGAGTGAAGTTGCCAGGAGAAAATAAACACAGGATGTTCTGAATAAATGGCAAACAAAAAATAAACAAAACCCTTCAGATCTTTCTCAGCAGGAGGCTGTGTGAAACTAGACATTTGGCCTACGTTTCCTAGAATAGAAGCAAAAAAAGTAATGGAAGAAAATGAAGCAAAAAGTAGAACAAGCAAGTAAACTAACAGGCAGTGCATCAATCCAGGCAGGAATAGGCTGATAAAATTGATACACTTTATATTGTCTCCGTGGTTAAGGTATACTCTAGCAACCTGTGCATTAGCAATAAGCAGGAAAACAACTAAAATCTCCATTATCTCCACAGAAAATGCAGTTATGAGGTCTCATGCTATAAAGCTACCTTGGCATTTCAAGAACTTTGTTTAGTGTGCCCCATTTTTGTGAGTCTTCACCTTGCCTGTTTGTTGTTTGTACATGCACTTGATAATAAATGGTAGCTCTGCCGGCATGAATTAATAAAGCTTGGCTGTATTTCACTGCATTGTTTTCCCCATGTTATGTTTTATTTCAACTGGGATGGAGATTTGTTTAGTGCTTTGGTTTGGGTGGTTTGGGTTTTCTTTTTTCACTATCTTTCTGTTGGTTCTTAGAGGACTTTTTCTAATAAAAAGAAAGTTAGAGTGAGGTAAATTATGGACAACTGAATGGATGGCTTAGCCTTGACATCCTGTTAAGCTCAACCTCTACAAAAGCTAAAAGCTCTACATTAAAAGCAGTGAAGAGAGCTTTTCAGTCCAAGAAATGAAATTGTAATGAGGATCTCTCATAGCTGAGGCACTGTTTCAGCATGAAAAAATGAGCACAGTGCAAAAATTAAGCAAAAACTTCCCAAGACAAAAAAAAAAAAAAAAAATCTAAGCTTTGTTGTGGTTTAGACTTCTAGTGTCCTTTGTTTGGGTTTGGTTGGTTGGTTTGTTGTTTTTGAGGGGGCATGGGGTTGGAGTTTTTTTGTTTGCTTGTTAGGGGTTTTTTGTTTGTGTTATTTTTGTTGCTTTGGTTTGGTTTTGTTTGGTTTTCTTTGTATTTTACTTTTTTATTGTATTCCATCTTTCCATGCTGTCCTGGTTTTGCTAGGAGAGAATCTCAGGCCAGCTACAGGCTGCAAGCCATCAGCAATTCGGATTCAAACCACTATCTGTCTCTACCACCTCTGGTTGCAAACCCCTGACCCTCAGCACCACATCCATATGATGTAGCAGTCAAGTGAATTGATTTTTTTTTCCCCCCATAACTTTTTGTGCAAACAAAAGACATCAGAAACTCAACATGTACTCAAATGTTATGAGTATGAACACGTGGTTACCTGTTAAGCTGTATGAGCCTTTACCTGATTTAATTTATGCTGGCCCATAGAGTATTAGGCACTTTCTGGAGGCAGGGGAAAAATAATTAGAGATTTTGATAATTTCTTCATGCCTAATTTACATACAGAGTTACACTCTGAGGTGTCCAGAGAAGGGCAGCAAAGTTGGTGAGGGGTTTGGAAGACAAGCCCTATGAGGAGAAGCTGAAGGAGCTGGGGTTGCTTAGCCTGGAGAAGAGGAGGCTCAGGGATGACCTCATTGCTCTCTACAACTCCCTGAAGGGAGGTTGTAGACAGGCAGGTGTTAGTCTCTTCTCCCAGGCAACCAGCACCAGAAAAAGAGGACACAGTCTCAAGCTGCACCAGGGAGGTTCAGGCTGGATGTTAGGAAGAAGTTCTTCCTAGAAAGAAAGATTGGCCATTGGAATGTGCTGCCTAGGGAGGTGGTGGAGTCACCATCCCTGGAGGTGTTTAGCAGGAGACTTGATGGGGTGCTTGGTTGCATGGTTTAGTTGATTAGATGGTGTTGGATGATGGGTTGGATGTGATGATCTTGAAGGTCTCTTCCAACCTGGTCTATCCTATCCTATCCTATCCTATCCTATCCTATCCTATCCTATCCTATCCTATCCTATCCTATCCTATCCTATCCTATCCTATCCTATCCGCACTTACCTCTTAAGAATCTGGGCCTGAGAATCTGCAGTCTGTTTTGAAATGGAGCTGACATGTCGTGAGAAGAATATCCACAATCCAAAGCTTCAAAATGTCACAAACTCTGATTTAGCTTTCTACAATACCTACATGCTTTTGAAAATCCTACCTCTGAGTCATCTGCCGCTCTGAGAATATACAAAGTGAGAAATGTTTTCCTCTACAACTGTCTGTACAGAAGACCAAATAATTAGATTAATTGTAGGGGTGAAGCTATTCTGTTTACTCAGCCTAGGGCCTGCTCTAATGCTTCTGACTTAACACCCAAGATTTCAGTGACTGAACATATATGCAAAACAAAATAGTGGGAAGCAAAGGCCAGCAAAGTGTCATGGTTTCTTTTTCACTTAGAGAAACAACAACTCCTTTAAATGTTTTGAAAGGCTGTCAAACTGATATTTTGGTCGCTGATTCATCCGCTGACTCCTGGCTTTAACACTTCTTTCCACCACCAAAGGCTGAAAATTCCTCATTAACACCACTGTGACAGATCATCATACCAGGTTGCACCACTAAACAATTATCAACTCGTTCAAAGGCTCTTACTTATAATTTATTTCATTAGAATCAAAGTTTCCTTTCAGGTTGCACAAGCCATATTTTACTTTCCATTAGTTTTGGAGAGTGAAATGCATGGGCAACCATTAGATAGTGTTGGATGATAGGTTGATCTCAAAGGTCTTCTCCAGCATGGTTAATTCTATTCTATTCTACCCAACTGAGAACACTTAACAAATAGGCAGGGGAAAAAAAGTAATTATGAATAGACATTGACAATAGAAAACAAATCTAAAATAAACAGAGCATGGAAATATTTAATGAGTCAAGCCTTGCTAAGAATTAGTGACTTACTGTGTTACTTAGTAAAATGGCCATTTCTTCTGCAGCACAAATACTTTATGTCCAAGCAAAAGGCAGGAAATCTAAGCTTTATTCAAATCAAGCTGAAGTGTGGCCCCACTCAAGTTCAAATACTTTACCAAAGCACTCAGTTTTCTGCCACTGAAGTTCATTGTTCCTAAGGCTGACAAATAGTTGCTGCTAAAAATGAGAATAGAATAGAACACGTTGGAAAAGACCTTTGAGATTGAGTCCAACCTATCATCCAACACCATCTAATCAACTAAACCATGGCAACAAGCACCCTATCAAGTCTCTTCCTAAACACCTCCAGTGATGGTGACTCCACCACCTCCCTGGGCAGCACATTCCAATGGCAAATCACTCTTTCCATGAAGAACTTCTTCCTAACATCCAGCCTAAACCTCCCCTGGCACAGCTTGAGACTGTGTCCTCTTGTTCTGTTGTTGGTTGCCTGGGAGAAGAGACCAACCCCCTCCTGGCTACAACCTCCCTTCAGGTAGTTGTAGAGAGCAAGAAGGTCTCCCCTGAGCCTCCTCTTCTCCAGGCTAAGCAACCCCAGCTCCCTCAGCCTCTCCTCACAGGGCTGTGCTCCAGACCCTTCCCCAGCTTTGTTGCCCTTCTCTGGACACCTTCCAGCAACTCAGCATCTTTCCTGAACTGAGGGACCCAGAACTGGACACAGGACTCGAGGTGTAGCCTAACCAGTGAGATATTTGTGCAAGGTGAGAGGAGGCGGCTGTGTTATTTTCAGTATCTCACATAGCTCCTTCTCAAAGAGGACTTTTAAAGGTTTTTGTTATACCAATGCTTCATAAAGTGACAGTGCGAACATCTTTCTACTATTTGGGGAGTGGTTCTGAGGACTAGGAAGTAAAGCAAAGCAGGACATCAGGAAATATCTACACTTCATTGTTAAGTAAGGAAGTTAGGGTTATCCAGCGTAACTGATTTTGTGGCAATGAGGATTTATCTATAATGGAGACATCTTTGCTGAAGTATACTCTCAAAGTACACTTTTCAACAGAGAGAAAAGCTCTTGTAAACATGGTTCATCTGACTCATTCTAGGCATCAACCTTTGAGTAACACTATTTTTTTTTCCCTCTATATAAATGTCTGTTGCTTTCTTCCCCAGCTACAAAAAGAGGCTGATGGAGATGGAGTCATAGTTTTTGCAGTCATGTAGACAGAAGAATCCACTGAACAAGGGGCAATGGGTGGAAACAGACTTAGGAAGTTTCATGTAAAGATGAGGAAAAAAATTTTCCCCATGAGGATGACAGAGCACTGGTTCAGGCTGCCCAGGGGGTTGTGGAGTCTCTGTCTCTGGAGATATTCAAAACTCTCCTGGATGCATTCCTGTGTGATCTGGTGTAGGTGATCCTGCTCTGGCAGGGGGGTTGGACTAGATGATCTTTTGAGTTCCCTTCTGGCCCCTGAAATTCTGATTCTGTGAATGCTTTGGTTATGATAAAAGGGGGCTTTGGTGTATGGGAAGAGGGGAGATAGAAACATGTCAAAAGCAAAAAGGCACAGAGAGAGGAGAGTTATTTTAGCTACTCTATAGCAGATGAGTGGAACAAACCTGTGAGAGCAACTTGTCCAGTCATCACGTCTCGCTGCCAGTTGTTTGCTGCCCTTGGGCTCACTTACGGCTGTCACATGGTGCTCCAACCTCCTGTGCAGGTACCACAAGTCCTTCAAGGATCTCTGTCATGCTAATGGACATAGTGGAAATCAACAAGCATTTGACTGTGGTGCCCAAATACTGCTACAGCAGTAAGATAGGTTCCATGAGCTTGTGGGTGTGCTGCTGCTTATACTGTTGAGCTGACAGCAGGTGTTGAGCAGAAGGCAGCACATTGTGCCTGACTCATATGTGTTTTTCTCAGAGGGAAAAGAAGTCCTGGAAGACTTACCACTATGGTAGCATGGCTAGATATGTCTACTTCTCAGTAGAATTGATGGGCCTGGATACAGTGATGCTTCTCTGTGTGAATGAAGTGTCAATATGTAAGCAGATTCTAGAATCATAGAATTGTTAGGATTGGAAGGGACCTCAAGGATCATCTAGTTCCAAACCCTCTGCTATGGGCAAGGATACATCACAACAGATCAGGTCCTCAGAGCAACATCCAGCCTGGCCTTCAAATCCTCCAGGGATGAGGCTCCCACCACCTCCCTGGGCAACCTGTGCCAGAGTCTCACCACCCTCATGGGGAAGAATTTCTTCCTGACAATCCAATCTGAATCCACCCATTTCTGTATTTGTTTCATTCCCCTAGTTCTATCATTCCCTGACCCCCTAAAAAGTCCCTTCCTAGCTTTCATGTAGCCCCCTTCAGATACTGGAAGGCCACAATAAATTATTCTCAGAGACTTCTCTTCCAGACTGAATAGCCCCAGCTCCCTCAGTCTGTCTTCATAGGAGAGGTGCTCCAGCCCTCTGATCATCCTCATGGCCCTTCTCTGGACACCTTCCAGCACATCCATATCCTTCTTGTAATAGGGGCTCCAGTACTGAATGCAGTACTCCAGGTGGGGTCTCACCAGAGCAGACAAGAATTATTATGAAAATCATCCTGCAAAGGTAAAAAGTTTCTATATCAGAGCTGTATGGAAGAGAACTCAGGAATAACATGACAGCCATCAAAACCAATGCAACTCTTATTCCAAGAAAGGTTCAAGCTATTAATCTATTAAGCTATCTTCTGGATGCCACATAGGTTGCAGCTTCAATGAACCTTCCAGTCTGTGCCTCACACTTAGAATCATAGAATCAATAAGGTTGTAGGAGACCTCAAAGATCATCAAGTCCAACCTGTCACCCAACACCTCATGACTACCAGACCATGGCACCAAGTGCCATGTCCAATCCCCTCTTGAACACCTCCAGGGACAGTGACTCCACCGCCTCCCTGGGCAGCACATTTCAATGGATAACAGCTCTCTCAGTGAAGAACTTTCTCCTCACCTCCAGCCTAAACTTCCCCTGGCACAGCTTGAGACTGTGTCCTCTTGTTCTGGTGCTGATTGCCTGGGAGAAGAGACCAACCCCCTCCTGGCTACAACCACCCTCCAGGTAGCTGTAGAAAGCAAAACCACTTGCAGCTTGTTTCTGGCACTAACTTATGGACCAGCTAAAGAAAGATCTGGAACAAGATCCTTGCCAAGAAAAGAAAAAAGTTTGTTAATTTTTTTAAGGTCAAATCCACTTGCAACCTGCACAATCCATCTTGCTTGTAGTGGCAGTTATGCAGGTAGTAGCTGCACCAGAAGACCCTGAGCCAGTATTAGAATAGATCTATCAATAGGGGGTTGTTACAGCATTGTAGCAGCGGGGGGGGGAATCCTGTGATGACATTCAGCTTACTACTGAATCACAAAATAGAAAACAACCCTCTTCTGAGAAATACTTATTCAGAGAAAGCCAGCAGGAGGAAAAATTCTTCTGGGAAATGCATCTCAAGACATCCTTGTCAGAAAATAAGGGGGGGGGGAGGAGGAATAGAAAAAGTGTTTGAAGAGAGAGAAATGCAAAGCAAATAAAAAAAGTGAGTTCTTTTTACTTAAATCTTAGGATAATACAAATATTGAATATAAAGCTTAATAATCCTGAGAGTGAATATTCATATTTAACTGGACAAAGTGATGAACCCTCAAGGGATATTATACATCAAAACTATTCCTGTTGTTCAGCTCATGTGAGTTACACATCTAGCCACATGAACTTAATCTCCATGCTTTATTTTTCATCTCCTAAGTGTATATTCCCCACTCAAACTTTATTTTCTGGGAACACTATTTTCACCCCAAAGTACCAACAGCTATGCTTGATGAGATGCTTAGAACTAAACACTAAACTGCAAGTGAAACAGCAGGGGGATGGAATGAAGCTGGAGGTGGAGAGATTCAGGCGAGGTGTGAGGAGGAAGTTCTTCCCCATGAGAGTGGTGAAGCCCTGGAATGGGTTGTCCAGGGAGGTGGTTGAGGCCCCATCCCTGGAGGTGTTTGAGACCAGGCTGATCTAGTGTGAGGTGTCCCTGCCCATGGGAGGGGGTTGGAACTAGCTGATCCTTGTGGTCCCTTCCAACCCTGACTGATACTATAATACTATGAATCTATCCGATTGGAAGAGACCTCCAAGATCATCCAGTCCAACCCTCGACCCAGCACTGAAGGTTCAACACTAAACCATGTCCCTAAGCACCAGGTGATGCATGAACACCCCCAGGGATGGTGATTTCACCACTTTCCTGAACAGACCGTTCCAATGTTTGGGAACCCTTTGAGCTTGAGTCTCCCCTAGCATGGCTTGTAGCCATTTCCTCCAGTCCTGTCCCTTGTCATCAAGGAGAAGAGGATACCCCCTCCTCGCTCCAGTCTTCCTTCAGGTTGTTATAGTGAGGCCTCCCCTCAGACTCCTGTCCTCCAGACTGAATAACCTCAGCTCCCCCAGATGCTCCTAGTAGGATTCATAGAATGGATTAGGTTGGAAGGGACCTAAAAGATCACCTAGTTGCAACCCCCTGCTGTGGGCCCGGGACATGTGCTCCAGGCCCTTCACAATTCTTATTGCCCTTCTCTGGAGAGCAGACACAAATCAATAAACCTAAACCCCTCCCAAATAAGTATCAAGATATTAACAAAATGCTAGCAGAATGTCTAATCTATGTGACAGCCCTGCAGACACCAGTGTCAATAAATGTGCTCTGAGTTTTAATGGCAGTTGCTCATCAAACATCCACATCTATGCATGATATAAAACATTTATATGCAATTGCAGCTGCAGCCCATCCAGGCTGTAGCATCTCACTCCACATTACTGCTTCTGAACGGTGATCTTTAAATATCACTGACATCAAAGGCTCTTGATAACTTTGTTATGAATAACATTATTGTGCATGCCAGATAAAGAGCTTAAATTCACAATTTACTACAGCCTGGAACTTTTTATTGGGAAGAAACAAGTAAAATAAAATCATATGATAAGCTTTCTTCTGTTTCAAAGGGACAGCAGACAAGGACAAGTGTTATTTACCACTACTGCTGTGTCTAGGAGCCTTAGATCAGCAACCTGTTCTAAGGCTGTATAAAGACACAGAGAAATACAGCTTCCATCCAAAGGAATCAGTGGTGTCAATAAAACATAACTCTAAAAGCCTAAGAAAACGAAAGTTTAAATGGATGGGATTCATAAAAAGTTATTTAAACAAAGCATCAAATTATTGGAGGTATGTCTCCTGGTTTCTTCCATACAGAAAAGATTTCATTGGCTTTATGCTTTCAAGTAGTAACAAGGACTTATGGAAGCATTTAAAAAGAGACTGGATGAGGCACTTAGTGCCATGGTTTAGTTGATTCGATGGTGGTGGGTGATAGGTTGGACTCAATGATTTCAAAGGTCTTTTCCAACCTTATTGATTCTGTGTTTCTGTATGAAGGATGGGTTTTCACTTGTCACAATCTCCCTTTCTCAGTGATTCTTTCTGTAGAGAAATGTGACTGAGGTTTCCTTTCCCTCCCCCCCCTCTGCATTTACCACTATGACCCATAACCACAATGGAGAAGATGCACTCTTTTTCTGTCTGTTCTTTATGACATTTGTCTGGTGGTTCATAAGCAGCGACTCTGACTTTCCACCCTGCCCCTCTTCCTGAAGGCTTCCTGTTCAGAGTTGATTGATAAGTGAATGCGTTTTTCAGGTATGCTTTGTTGGGCTTTTTCCTCCTTTCCTTCCTTATTTCTGAGAGGAAGCATTGAGGGGGAAGAAGTGGTCTGTAAATGAGGCACAAAAGCAGAGATTTATTGAATGATGAGAGCAGACTTAAGGGGCCTCCAGGTAAAAACGGTGTAATTAGCATAACATCTGATGGCTAAACAGCTACTGCTCCACTACCACCATTTTTGCATCCATCCCAGACCCAAGGGCAGGATCCTCACCAGCCAAGATCCCACACAGAGGAGCTCAGCCGCAGTAAGGAGGCCCAGCCAGCACCCGTGAATGACATTGGAGTGGTCATCAATTCTGTTCCTAGCTAGCCGGGGGCCACCAGGCCCCCGGCCTTTGTTGTCACCACCACCATCACCCAGTGTGCACCATAGGCACTCACCAGTGATGAGAGGAGGATCCTCAGCCCAAATGGGCTCAGCTTAAGGGTGCTGCCTTTCCTGGGGGTATTAAAAAGGGGAGGAGTGGGTGGGGAGGGCAAAGTGGCCACACCTGGGGTAGGAGGAGACTGCAACAGAGCCCAGGTGCTCTGGGTTTTGAGGGGGAAAAGGGTGAAAATGGAGCAGATAAGGGACTTTCAGGGTGTCAGGTAATGATTGGACTAGGGGGAATGGAAAAAAAAAGTAGAAGTGCATAATTTCAGATTGGATGTTGGGAAGAAATTTGTCCCCATGAGGGTGGTGAGACACTGGTACAGGTTGCTTAGGGAGTTGGTAGAAGCCTCATCACTGGAGGTTTTAAGGCCAGGCTGGATGTGGCTCTGAGCAATCTGATCCAAGTGTGAGGTGTCCCTGCCCATGGCAGGATGGTTGGAACTGGATGATCCTTGAGGCCCTCTCCAACCCCGACAATTCAATGATTCTAAAACAGTTTTGCAGCTTAGGCTGTATGTTAGGAAGAAATTCTTAACAGAAAGAGAGATTGGCCATTGGAATGTGCTGCCCAGGGAGGTGGTGGAGTCACTGTCCCTGGAAGTGCTTAAAATAAGACTGGATGAGGCACTTGGTGCCATGGTTTAGTTGATCAGATGGTGTTGGGTGATAGGTTGGACTTGATGATCTCAAAGGTCTTTTCCAACCTGGTTAATTCTGTGATTTTTTTTTTTAAACTCAAAATATAGATAAAAAGGACAAAAAGAAGCACAAAAGCAATGAAAGCTTCAAACTATTTCCCCATCAATTATTCCTGGCTTCAGTTATCTATTTTTTTTTCCATTTATTGTGTGCTTTGCAAATGTTTGAAAACAAAAGTTTATTCAAGGTTGGAGACAAGAATGGGATAGGATAGGATAGGATAGGATAGGATAGGATAGGATAGGATAGGATAGGATAGGATAGGATAGGATAGGATAGGATAGGATAGGGTAGGATAGGGTAGGGTAGGGTAGGGTAGTATAGGGTGAAGTAGAGTAGAGTAGAGTAGAATAGAATAGAATAGAATAGAATAGAATAGAATCATAGAATCAGT
Organism: Picus viridis; assembly: GCA_033816785.1. Lineage (NCBI taxonomy): Eukaryota > Metazoa > Chordata > Aves > Piciformes > Picidae > Picus > Picus viridis. The sequence continues at coordinate 12,592,016 of CM066571.1, forward strand.
CAGGGTTGGAAGGGACCACAACGATCATCTAGTTCCAACCCCCTGCCATGGGCAGGGACACCCCACACTAGATCAGGCTGGCCAGAGCCTCATCCAGCCTGGGCTTAAACACCTCCAGGGACTGGGCCTCAACCACCTCCCTGGACAACCCATTCCAGGGCTTCACCACTCTCATGGTGAAGAACTTCTTCCTCACATCTAGCCTGAATCTGCCCACCTCCAGCTTCATTCCGTTCCCCCTAGTCCTATCACTACCTGATAGCCTGAGAAGTCCCTCCCCAGCCTTCCTGTAGGCCCCCTTCAGATACTGGAAGGCCACATTAAGGTCTCCTCGGAGCCTTCTCTTCTCCAGACTGAATAGCCCCAAATCTTTCAGTCTGTCCTCACAGGAGAGGTGCTCCAGCCCTCTGATCATCCTCGTGGCCCTTCTCTGGACACGCTCCAGCACATCCACATCCCTCCTGTAATAGGGGCTCCAGAACTGGATGCAGTACTCTAGAATACAGAATAGAATAGAGTAGAATAGAGTAGAGTAGAATAGAATAGAGTAGAATAGACCAGGTTGGAAGAGACCTTCAAGATCATCGAATCCAACCTATCATCCAACACCACCTAATCAACTAAACCATGCAACCAAGCACCCCATCCAGTCTCTTCCTAAACACCTCCAATGCTGGTGACTCCACCACCTCCCTGGGCAGCACATTCCAATGGGCAATCACTCTCTCTGTGTAGAATTCCCACCTAACATCCAGTCTGAAACTCCCCTGGCACAGCTTGAGACTGTGTCCTCTTGTTCTGGTGCTGGTTGCCTGGAAGAAAAGACCAGCCCCTGCTGGTAAACTGTAGTACTCTTGATACTGTAGCACTTTTGACCACATGCATGCACACACCCATGCACATATGTATGCATTTAAATGGTTTTCCCATATATTTTGTGTTTCATCCAGTCCTGCAGAAACTAGAAATTTTCTCTGCAATTCCAGTCAAGTGAAGCTCTTAAAAACAGTGCAACTAACACACAAAAGATCTGCCACAGCAACCATAAAGAGTGGCTCTCAGGTTGAGAGAAAAGGTTATGGATATGAGGGGGTGGGGGTGGAATGAAAAAAAAAACAGCAGAAATTATTGTAATTTGCATCTATGATGTGACTGCCTCCAGGCCAGATTAAAAGTGGAACCCCCTGCTAACAGTCACTTTCATAAAGCAGCTTGTGGTACCAGGAAAATGTCTTCTCCTCTGATCTCTACCTATTGAAAGCATAGGCAGAATACATAGAGCTGGGGATTCAGTGTCAATTAGAGAGCAATTCTCTATAGCTTGCCCCTGTAGTAGATGTCAGACAATGAAAGGTTACCAGCTGGCTTTGGAAGAGAAGAGAATAATATGCTAATAGGGAAATGTGTCTGCTGTTTAGTCTTATTCTATATTTAATGAGATTATTGTAATGTGGTTGCTGTCTCAGGCTTGTAAGAACACAGAATACCTAAGGAATATCTTCTTCCCAGAAGCTTTCCTTTTCATGGAGGAGGAAATGCTGACTCTCCAGAAAGCACTATGTACCCTCCATAACAATAACACAACTGCTTCAGAGTTCCAGTGTTGTCCTAATAAAAGCCTTTAGACTTTCATATTCTGCAGTAGTGTGGTATCAACTTTACCTGGTGCTGGAAAAAACACCACCCTGAAATGAGAGCGAAAAGAAAGAACTCAAGTAACATAATCATGAGGCTTTATAGCTTCAAAGGAATAGTTTAAAATGTGAAACATGTCCTTTTTGTTTGTTTGTTTCTTAAATGTGTAGAAATTAGGGATGACCTCTCCAAATCACAGAGTTTTTACTTAATTCATTCTTGGGCCTGCTCTCTGGCTTCAATTACTTCATGATCCCCAATGCACTTGTGCTGTACACATGGCCATGATAAACTCTAGTTAAAGGCTAACAGCTGAAGCACATTAGATGAACATCCTTGGAATTCAAACACAGCTACTTGTAAATTAAATCCTATTCAAAACAGCCACAAGTGGATGATCTTGCATTTTTAAAGCTGCAAAACCGAAAGGCTCAGCTTGCTCTTAGTCCCTTTACTGAGATCATTATCTTATCTAATGGCCTGAAATTGCTTTTCATGTAGTCAGACTGGTTCAAGCAGTTATAAAATCCAAAGTCTGCTAACACTGCACAAAACTGAAGACGACTGGCCCAGAAAGAAGGCAACTTGGATTAAATTCTAAGAGTGAAGCCAGTGTGTGGAGAAATTTGAAGGCCACTACTTTGAAGGTATATGCTGGTTTGAAAGAATAAAATCTAGTCAATAACCTGCTTTCAAATGATAATGTCATGAACAAGAAAGGAAAATAGCTCTCATGTTAGATAATAAACAATATCTATCCTAACAGAATCGTAGAATCACAGAATCATGGAATGGTTTGGGTTGCAAGGGACCTCAAAAGTCATCTAGTCCAACCCCTCTGCGGTAGGCAGGGATATCCTTCACTAGATCAGGTTGCCCAGAGCCCTGTGAAGCCTCACCTTGAATATCTGGTGGACGAGAATATCTTGCTGGTGGACGAGAAGCTCAACATGAGCTCTCAATGTGCACTTGCAGCCCGGAAAGCCAATCAGATCCTGGGCTACATCAGGAGAAGTGTGACCAGCAGGTCAAGGGAGGTGCTTCTTCCCCTCTACTCAGCTCTGGTGAGACCCCACCTGGAGTACTGCATCCAGTTCTGGAGCCCCTATTACAGGAGGGATGTGGACGTGTTGGAGCATGTCCAGAGAAGGGCCACGAGGATGATCAGAGGGCTGGAGCACCTCTCCTATGAGGACAGGCTGAAGGAGTTGGGGCTGTTCAGTCTGGAGAAGAGAAGGCGCCGAGGTGACCTCATTGTGGCCTTCCAGTATCTGAAGGGGGCTACAGGAAGGCTGGGGAGGGACTTCTCAGGCTATCAGGTAGTGATAGGACTAGGGGGAATGGAATGAAGCTGGAAATAGGGAGACTCAGGCTAGATGTGAGGAAGAAGTTCTTCACCGTGAGAGTGGTGAAGCCCTGGAGTGGGTTATCCAGGGAGGTGGTTGAGGCCCCGTCCCTGGAGGTGTTTAAGCCCAGGTTGGATGAGGCTCTGGCCAGGCTGATCTAGTGTGGGGTGTCCCTGCCCATGGCAGGGGGTTGGAACCAGATGATCGTTGTGGTCCCTTCCAACCCTGACTGATTCTATGATTCTATGATTCTATCTCCAGGGGTGGGGCCTCAACCACCTCCCTGGGCCACCTGTTCCAATTTTCCACTACCCTCACGGAAAAAAAACTTGTTCCTAATACTTACCCTAATGAACAAGATCTCCTAAAAGACAAGGCCTGAAGTTCTGACTATCCCACCCACCTAAATGAATCATCCATTTGTCTTACCTTAAGTTACTCATCTGTACAGTTGCATGAAGTTTGTTCTGCAACAATTACTTTTCTTTTTCCTTCCTTTTGTCAACATGAATTTATTACAACTGATTTTTGCAACAGAAGCTGCTGTATGAAGGCAAATCAAGGATTGTTTACGTTGAGGCACAAAATATTGTGCTCCACCTGAATGCAGCATCAAAATGAAGCACCGAGTAGGCTGGGGTTTTATTGCATGTCATCTGCTGATACATAGAAAATGATGAAAACAATAATGTAATCTTCAGTCTTCTTTGTCTGAAGTGCCAGAAATAGTCAGAAGTTGCAGGCAGAACTTTTTGCTTCTTGCAGGAGTTTACACCTATCACATTTACAAAAGGGAAAGTCAGCAAATATACCTACTGCCAGCAGTGTGTCACCACTTTACAATTGGACACTTGCTGAGTAGATGCTTCTCATAACTTGAAGGTAGATTGAAATGGTTGCTGGGTGAAATTACTCAGTCATAAAAGTAAATGATTGAAATTACTTCTGGCCTCAAAACTTACTGAAAGAAGGTGCCTGGAATCATTAAAGGACATTTCAGGGTGCTTTGCATGTACTGTCTTCTTTTTTTTTTTTTCATCAGCACTGTGCTGCATTTTTTTACCATCATTGTTTTTAATGGAAAATATAACAACAAAGTATTTCTATTTATCTGCTTTCCATGTAATATGTTAGGATATTGCTTTGTTAGGGCTTTCTTGCTGAAGTGCCTTAAAATGAAGAGATTTTGGTGTCATCTAAGAAAAAGCAAAATGTCAATTTTGATTGTGCTTGGAGAACTTCTGAAAGAACTGCAGCACAGTTCTGTAATGACTTGTGAAGTGGTCTCTCCAGCTGGCTTTGAAATTCTATGATGCAAATCAGCTAAGTTTTCATGAGTCATCACTTCTTTCTTTGCAGTACAAGTTTTGACACATTATGGAAGGCAAAGTGCAAGCACAATGCCCAGTCTTAAGTACTTTGACTACTGAAGAAAAGATGAAAAACCATTTAGAAAGTCTGTGGGGTTTTGTTTGCCTGTATTCAACATGTTGCAATGTTTTGCACACACACACACAAAGAAACCAAGAGATCACCAGTGTGTTTGCACTCTAATTCATAAGCATGTGACTTGCTGGAATGTGTCCAGAGAAGGGCAACAAAGTTGGTGAGGGGTTTGGAACACAAGCCCTGTGATGAGAGGCTGAGGGAGCTGGGGTTGATTATCCTGGAGAAGAGGAGGCTCAGGGGAGACCTTATTGCTCTCTACAACTACCTGAAGGAGGCTGTAGCCAGGTGGTGGTTGGTCTCTTCTCCAAGACAACAGCACCAGAACAGGAGGACACAGTCTCAAACTGCACCAGGGGAGGTTCAGGCTGGAAGTTAGGAAGAAGTTCTTCACAGAGAGAGTGATTGCCCATTGGAATATGCTGCCCAGGGAGATGGTGGAGTCACCATCATTGGAGGTGTTTAGGAGGAGACTTGATGGGGTGCTTGGTTGCATGGTTTAGTTGATTAGATGGTGCTGGATGATTGGTTGGATGCGATGACCTTGAAGGTCTCTTCCAACCTGGTCTACTCTACTCTACTCTACTCTACTCTACTCTACTCTACTCTACTCTACTCTACTCTACTTCTATTCTATTCTATTCTATTCTATTCTATTCTATTCTATTCTATTCTATTCTATTCTATTCTATTCTATTCTATTCTATTCTATTCTATTTTGTATTTCAGCTCCTGAAGAAGTGCCAGAATGGTAAGGTTTCTGTTCTTACCTTGCACCATGAGGTTTGCCCAACATTTTGAAATGTTGCTGAGTCCATCTGTCTAACTGCTTGATCAGTCTTCTGCAATGTGCTTGTTGCTTGTAGAGTTTGTAGAAAAGAGATAATCTCAGTGTGAATTACTTTTTGGTGATGCTTTATAAATTTAATAGGTACCTCCTTTTAATAGACACTTAAAATACACCTTAGCATGCATGAATAATTCATTGAAGTTTCCTAGAATTGCTGAAATCAATGGAGAGATATTAATTTACTCCACATCTAATTCCAGTCTGACAATTTACAACTACATGCCCCCACCACTTATGCCTTCTGATCTGTAAAAGCAAATATTCATCTTTCTCCTCAAACCCTCCTAATTTTTCACAACAGCATAACTTTTTGTTTGGACTAGAAATGCTGTTTTCTTTCCCAGATAGAAATGTAGCTATTTTACATTAGAATCTAGTGAGTGAAAAGACTCTCCTGGCAGTACCAGGAGCAATACAACAGCATTGCTCAAAAGCTGAGCTCCTCCTGGGCTGTAGGATCATTGTATGTTTTTGTCTGCAAGCAGTTCTGACTTGTTTCCTTTTTGAAATGGAACCCTTGAAAGCTACAGCTGCAACTATGAAAATGCATGAGGAGTTTAGAGTCTTTGTGAGATTCATTCTGTCTCCCTTTGACAAGACAGCAGTAAGTTGTTTGTGAAAGATCTACATCAGATGCTTATGTTGATGTTTTTGCACTCCTGTGGTAATGGGTTTCTCACAGTTATTTCAAGGTTTAGGTTTTTCTTTGCTTTTATAGACAAGTTGAAGTTTCAAAGGAAGGAAAAGCTTCTTGTGAATATTCCACTCACTGTAACCTGGAATATGGAGTATAAAATACAAAGCGTGGACTTCTAGGAGCAGATTGAAATTTCCCCTAGGGATGGGCCAGCAGGATGCCTGCAAACAGGGAAATATAGTTTCAGTGGTAGAAGTTACATACTGTTGACATGCCAAGGAGGATCCTCCTTTTCACAGCAACAATATCATGAACTCTCCCTATGGCCCACTTGGCAGAAGGCTGGCCAACGTGGGGAAGTGGGTTTAAGCTGAAGGACTCAGAGGACAGGGTGATAGAATAATGTGCAGCAGGCACAAAGTCGTATACAGGGAGTTCCAACAAAACACAAGGAAATGCTTTTTGGTTTTGAGGGTATAAGGGCATTGGAGCAGCCTCCCCACTTGTACATGATCTTGTGCAACCCCTATAGCAGAGGGGTTAGACTACATTTATAGATTCATAGAATGGTTTGGGTTGGAAGCGACCTTAAAGATCATTTTCTTCCAACTCCCTGCCATGGGCAGGGACACTCTCCACTAGAATAAGTTGCTCAAAGTTTCATCCAACCTGGCCTCAAACACCTTGAAGGAGATGCCATTCACAACCTCCCTGGGCAACATGTTCCAGTGACTCACCACCCTCATTGGACATAATTTCTTTCTAATATTTAGTCTGATATCCATTCTACTATCAAGTCTAATACCTAGTATCTAGTGATCTCCAAAAGTCTCTTCCAACCCCTACTATTGTGTGATTTGCTGAAGTCTTCACCCACAGACAGAAAGGAATAGAAACTGCAGTTGTTACACAGAAAGAAAGCATCAGATGAATTCTACATTCCAGGGGTCCCAACATCTTGGACTTCCTGGAAGTAAAAGTGTTACAAGCTAAAAAATATCTTCACGCTTGCTTCTTCATACAATACAATAATACAATACAATACAATACAATACAATACACCAGGTTGGAAGAGACCTTCAAGATCATCGCGTCCAACCCATCAAACAATCCAACCCACCCAACAACTAGACCATACAGCCAAGCACCCCATCAAGTCTTCTCCTGAACACCTCCTGTGAAGGTGACTCCACCACCTCCACGGGTAGCCGATTCCAATGGGCAATCACTCTCTCCGTGTAGAACTTCTTCCTAACATCCAGCCTAAACCTGCCCTGGCGCAGCCTGAGACTGTGTCCTCTTGTTCTGGTGCTGGATGCCTGGGAGAAGAGGCCAACCTCTGCCTGGCTACAACCTCCCTTCAGGTAGTTGTAGAGAGCAATAAGGTCAAACTTAAACTACTTGACAACCCCACTGCTTGAGCCATATGCTAGCCTCCAAGGCCTAGCACATAAGAGCACAAGTGGTGCTGACCAAGCATAACACAAAACAGGAGGCAAGAAAACCAAAACAATCACAGGCCCTTGGTGATTATGAAATCAATAAGCAATTTGGCATGTCTGGGAAAATACTCAAACAGGCTTCCAGGATAAAAGCCACATATAAAAAAATACTCAAACAATCTTCCAGAATAAGAGCCATAAATACATATCTGAATAAGAGCAGGTAGTGTGACAAGCCAAGTTGATAGAGTCATGTTAATTGTCCTCATTATAGATGAAGATTATTGACTGGCATCATCAAGTTAAAAAAAAAAAAAAAAGAAAAGTGGAGACAACAGAAAACAAAACAAAACAAAACAAAACAAAACAAAACAAAACAACTGAAATGAAAAAGCCAAAACAAACAAACAAATCCAAGCAAAAAATAAATCCAAACAGACAGGAAACATAAAGCCACAAGCACAATAATGATGTTTGCTGAAGTCAGAAAGATAGGGATATAATTTTGCACTTTAAAGAGCTGCAAAGAAACCCAGTTAAGTTCTTAGCTGAATTCAAATCCTTTTACAGCCATGCTTGGGTTTGTGTTGTGACATACAGCTCTCATTTCTCTATTCTGCCTCTTCAACCCAGAGCTAAGAGCTTCTGGAGTTGCCCATATGCTGTGCCCACATGTAGAAGGTAAGCTGAGGAAGTTCTTTTGCTTAAAAACAGGCAACAAAGCTCCCTGGCAGGTTAATCATAGAATCATAGAATTGTTTTGGCTGGAAAAGACCTCTAAAATCTTTGAGTCCAATCATTGATCCAACACCACCATGGCCACTAAGTCATGTTCCAAAGTGTCCACATGTTTCTTGAACACCTCTGGGGACAGTGACTTCCACCTCTTGAAACAAATCCCTGACTATGGACTATGGGCTTTGTTTCCTTATTGCAAAAACATTGAGCTGCAAATCCATTCCCCAGGAACACTTAATTTTGCTTGTGAATGTGTTGTCAGCTCTTCCTAGGCAGATGTTTTGTTTTCTTTCAGCATCCTACATACAACTGTTTCCTGCGCTAGAGATCCTGGCCTTGTCAAATTAAAGTATGACAGGCTAGGAGCCATCCAGATGATATCAAGGCTGGGGAAGCTTTAATTTCTTTTAAGTGCATTGTGAAAATCACGTGAAATCTCCTGTCTGAGCCAGCTGTGAAACTTCCAGAGGTTTCCTCTACAGCAAGTGCTGGGTTAAGATAAAACTAGGCAAAATGCCTGAAGAGATAGTGAATAGGTTTGATACAAATTACACTGTCCTGCTGGTTTGAAAGTACACATTACTAGAATCATTAACCATAATCATCCTCAATTACAAGCTCTGTAAGCACACATAGAGCAGACCAATAAATGAAGCCATTGTTTGCACGCAATGCCCCTCATTTACAAAGACGTGGCTACCTCCTCCACAGTTTGACACAAAGCTGCAATCTCCAGCAGAATATTCCAAATTATTTTTAACTTCTGAAATTGATGCATCTTTTTATGCCTCCTTTCCCCCCTTCCAGATTCCTACTAAGACAGGCAGGCTTGTTATGTCTCATTATCCGAGTTCTTCTGAAGAATGCAATTTCACTTTGGAGAGGACTCAGGATGCTCTTTATGAATCCCTGTAAGCAGTCAGCAGGGCTCATCACTCCAAAAGTTTTCTCCAAGAGAATCTATGGTTAAGGAAGATCGTTGACATGTTTCCACTGGAAAAAAAATCACAGACCATGATAACAAGGGAATTGGACAGGGTTACCCAGGGAGGTGATGGAGTCACCATACCTGGAGGTGTTTGAAAAACATGTAGACATGGCACTCTGGGGCATGGTTTAACGGCCATGGTGGTATTAGGTTGATGGTTGGACTCAATGGCTCATGGAGTCATTCTGTGAATGAAAGCTCTTATTAATTGTAGAAACACAGAATCATTAAGGTTGGAAAAGACCTCTAAGGTTCACAGAATCACAGGATCACCAAGGTTGGAAGAGACCTCAGAGATCATCGAGTCCAACTTGTCACCACAGACATGACTAAACCATGGCACCAAGTGCCACATCCAATCCGCTCTCGAACACCTCCAGGGATGGTGACTCCACTACTTCCCTGAGCAGCACATTCCAACGGCTAATGACACTCTCAGTGAAGAACTTCCTCCTCACCTCCAGCCTAAACTTCCCCTGGTGCAGCTTGAGACTGTGTCCTCTATTATTGAGTCCTCTGTTATTAAGTCCAACCTTCTACCCACCACCACCATGATCATTAAGTCACATCCCAAAGTGCCATGTCTACACATTTCTTGAACACCTCCAGGGATGGTGACTCCACCACCTCTGTGGGCAGCCTGTTCCAGTGCCTGACCACCCTTTCCATAAGGAAGTTTTTCCTAATGTCCAATCAAAACCTCCCTTGGTGCAACATGAGTTCATTTCCTTTGATTCTATCACCTAATACTAGGGAGAAGAGACTGCCTCTCACTTCACTCCAACTTCGTTTTAGGGAGTAATAAAGAGCAATGAGGTTTCTCTTCAGCCTCTTTTTCTCCAGAATAATCAACTCCAGTTCCCTTCCCCCCTCCTCGTAAGATGTTCTCTAGACCCTTCACCAGCTTTGTCGCCCTTAAACTTACACTATTTAGGTCATCTCATGCAGTACTTTGGTCTTCTCACCACCACTGCATGTGTGCAGTGTTTTCAGCACATACATCTTGTGTCCAGATGGAGAAAGGAGTTACAGAAGGTTTTAATAACATCTAATCTGTGGTTTGGTGCCAGTAATATTATGGTGGGTGCTATTACAGTAATCTTTAAATTGTCTCCTACCTGCCTTCTCTAATGAAATGACAGTTTTGAGATGACAATTTGTTATGGTAATGGGAGGTATTAACAACCCCTCCTGGTTTCACTGGGGTATGTAAATACATCTTTTGTACTTGCATACAATATACATTACTGTAAGTAAGGCTAATAACACTACCTATTATTAGAGCTGCCAGGTATTTTATAATAGAAAGGATAATTTCAAGTTGCTTGGAGCTGCATAAATTTTGTATGTTTGGGTGAATGTTTCTTATGCTTTGTGTGCCACAGGGTCACAGCATTTTTCCCTGTTTGGTGAAAACTTGGTTTACATGATTTAGTTCCTCCAGGAGAGGGATTAAGGACTCTAAATTGGTCTTCTGCTCATGTAAAGCATAGACACTGCTATGGCTTTTTGAAAAATCAGATCTGAAAGTGGTTTGGGGTCAGGGGGACACATTTTGTTATCCCTGTGGAAAACCATCAAAGGTTAGCCAGTTTATAAGTGGTTTGTTTGTCTGCTGTTTCTTTGTTAAGTGTAATTTGAACAAAGTTGAAGACAAGTTAAGATTTCAGCAGGTAATGTACTCTGAGGAACTTGCACTGATCAGGCCAAATTTCTCCTCAGTTTAGGAAAGATGTTGACTTGCTTGAATGTGTCCAGAGAGGGATAACGAGGTTGGTGAAGGGTTTGGAGCACAAGCCCTGTGGGGAGAGGCTGGGGTTGACTGGTCTGGAGAGGAGGAGGCTCAGGGGAGACCTTGTTGCTCTCTGCAGCTACCTGAGGGGAGGTTGTGGACAGGCAGGGGCTGGTCTCTTCTCCCAGGTGGCCAGCACCAGAAAAAGAGGACACAGTCTCAAGCTGTGCCAGGGGAAGTTTAGGCTGGATGTTAGGAAGAAATTCTTCACAGAGAGAGTGATTGCCCATTGCAATGGGCTGCCTGGGGAGGTGGTGGAGTCGCCATCATTGGAGGTGTTTAGGCGAAGACTTGATAGGTTGCTTGGTGCCATGGTTTAGTTGATTAGGTGGTGTTGGATGATCAGTTGGACATGGTGATCTTGAAGGTCTCTTCCAACCTGTTCTATTCTATTCTATTCTATTCTATTCTATTCTATTCTATTCTATTCTATTCTATTCTATTCTATTCTATTCTATTCTATTCTATTTATTTTCTCCAAAGTGAGGTTGCAAAGTCCTACAAGGCTGACTCTTACCATTCTTAAACTCCAGAGTATCTACCTGGCACTCAAAACATGCTGGTGGGCATGCTTTTTACACTATCCCAGCTGGGATGAGTTTGGAGAGCATTGACCCAAGCTCTGGTGTGGATAGTTGCTTAGCTGTTTGATGTCTGCTTAGAAAGAGTTGGAGGAGAGTGAAGCAGAGAGGTCTTGTTGCTTCTTTAGGCCAAAGCTGAGTAGTACTGCTGCATGGAGGGGAGGTTAGCTCTGGATCTCTCTTTGGCTATGGACATAATCTTCCCATGGGGAAAGTCTTCTGCAGATGACAGACATGCTTCACAACATGGCCAGCTCAGAAAGAGATCTCAGCATGCTGAGAACTTTCTGATGGGACACATCCTGTCTGGGAACAGAGGAGGTCCAGAGGAAGAAGCAGAGCATCGTGCTCAGTCTCATGGTGGGAAGCAGCTCTCGGATCACAGACAATTTATCACCAGACTGCCTAAGAAGGTTTCACAAGGGAGAGCTTACCATTTCTGACTTTTTTTTTCTGAGAGAATCATTCAGAAAGATTTTCTCATGGAAAAAAAAAAAAAAAAAAAAAAAAAAAAAAAAAAAAAAAAAAAAAAAATGAGAGAAATGGCCAGTCTGAACTTGGCATTTGGCCATGAGGATCCTCCAGCAGTGCGGTAGTGCAGGATTCCTGAGTCTCATGACACATTTGGGAACTCTCTGAGTTACTCTTTTTTGCCTTTAAGAGGAAGTTTTGACAACAAGCTGAAACTAGCTCAGCACAATTGAATACAGTTGGGAGCCTTTCAAAGAACTCTTTCCAACAAGCTCTGGGAACATATTAAAAGACCTTTGGCCATCAGCATAGGTCTTTCTGAATTTAGCAAGGAGTTACTGTAAACTGGAAATTGAAGCCCCACATTCTTTTGAGCTTTGCATCATCACTGGACAGATTTCAACACAATAATCATGTTATTTATTGCTGGGTCAGAATTGGGATTAGTTTGGCAGCACGGAAGGGATAGCTGAGAATATGAGATGCAGTTAGAAGCTACTCCCAGGGACTTTTAAAAAGTTCATAGTCTTCAAACAGAATTGGGAAATTGATGTTGGGGTGGGAGTGGCACAGTATATGGGATGATATTTTTGTCTGACAAAAAAAAAAAACCAAAAAGGGAGTTACTGTTGATGGTGATTTTGATGACTAATTACTGAATCATTTCTGATTTAATTTTAGACCTGCAGAATATTACATCCTGGAAGTTCAGGATATTCCCAACACCAACACTAAGATTGCCTTAGAGTTCTTGACCTTTCCTTCAAACTAATTTTAGCTAAATTAAAAATATCAGGCTTTCCTTTAAAAGTGCATAAACTTCTTTAACTTAACTTCAGGAGCTCATGCTATCTTGCAAATAATATATTAATTCCTCTGGGAATTAAAGAAGTTGGAAAGAGTGTCAGTACCACAATGTGTGTCTAGGTCAAACCTTTCGGTTAGCCCTGAAATAAATCTTTTGTTGTCATAATCTGCTTAGATCAGCTCCGTAGTGCTGCTCAGCAAAGGGCTTTTGAAATTTAAGATCACCACTAAAAATAGTGAGACTAAACTATTCTATGATATTCAAAGCTATTACACCAATTAAGGGACCCTGCAGAACCTGATGGTTGGAGATTCAAAAGAACAACCTCCGAATCAAGCTGTCAGTGCACAAATGTATAAATAAAAGGCAACTAAAATGGATTTTGACCGCTTCTGAGTTATGTTAGTAGCTGTGTGGAGTGAGCTCAACTCTTATCTGTCAGTTCTTTTAAAGATCACACCTAAGAGGGGGAGTGCCACTCCTCTATCTGCCACAATTCAGTATTATTTGCCATCCACATAAAATATGTAGGTGTGTGATTTGGAGAGCTTGAGAATTTAGCAAGACCCCAGATGAAGTCTTACTTTGAGCAACACTGGAGGGACCACTATGGATTCATAGCTAAAGATGATATTTGTCTTTCAACCACTTAAAGTGGCATAGGGGAAACTCTGTTTATTTTACTGGGTCCTGCATTGCAAGGTTTGTAATAAGCTTGTTTAAGTTCAACTGACAGATAAAAACTTCTCTCATGACACACTTGGCAGCAGTGTCCAGAAAAAGGTAAAAGTGATTCTGTTTTCTGCAAATATTTGCTAAGGACATACAAATGGACTCCTGTCAAGCTTGTGTGGGTTTGGGTTCTTATTTTATTAATGACTATCATGCCCCTACCAGGCATTTCTGGAGCTAAAAACTTTCTGCTACATAGCTAAGGAAAAGGAAAAGGAAAAGGAAAAGGAAAAGGAAAAGGAAAAGGAAAAGGAAAAGGAAAAGGAAAAGGAGAAGGAAAAGGAAAAGGAAAGGGAAAGGGAAAGGGAAAGGGAAAGGGAAAGGGAAAGGGAAAGGAAAAGGAAAAGGAAAAGGAAAAGGAAAAGGAAAAGGAAAAGGAAAAGGAAAAGGAAAAGGAAAAGGGAAAGGGAAAGGGAAAGGGAGAGGGAGAGGGAGAGGGAGAGGGAGAGGGAGAGGGAGAGGGAGAGGGAGAGGGAGAGGGAGAGGGAGAGGGAGAAGGGAAGGGAAAGGGAAAGGAAAAGGGAAAGGAAAAGGAAAAGGAAAAGGAAAAGGAAAAGGAAAAGGAAAAGGAAAAGGAAAAGGAAAAGGAAAAGGAAAAGGAAAAAGGAAAAGGAAAAGGAAAAGGAAAAGGAAAAGGAAAAGGAAAAGGAAAAGGAAAAGGAAAAGGAAAAGGAAAAAAAAAGAAAAAGAAAAGAAAAAGAAAAAGAAAAAGAAAAAGAAAAAGAAAAAGAAAAAGAAAAAGAAAAAGAAAAAGAAAAAGAAAAAGAAAAAGAAAAAGAAAAAGAAAAAGAAAAAGAAAAAGAAAAAGAAAAAAGAAAAAGAAAAAGAAAAAGAAAAAGAAAAAGAAAAAGAAAAAGGCCTGCCTGTAGATTTCCTGAGAGGAATGTCATCTTTTCTGATGGATCTCCAGGCACCAATGGCTGCAGAGAAGATCAAGGAGACAAAGCAGAGCGGGTGACATGGTCAACAGAAGGGCTTTTTCTGAACAAACATAAAAAGTAAATACTTAACTGTGTTAAAGAAGGTAGAATCTGCTAAGGAAACAAGTGCTAGACCGTGCAGATCATGATATCCTTGTGAAATGGAATCTGGAATAGTGAAGAATGGGTTGCAAAGGGTTCAATAAGGCTAAATCCTCTTATGAAAACCTGTCCTTGACTTCCTGACATTGCAAAACCAGACAGGAAATACTGCATGCAAAGGGCTTCCCTCAGTTTTCTAATATTCCTCAGAGAAGAGGAGGCTCAGGGGAGACCTTATTGCTGCCTACAACTACCTGAAGGGAGGTTGTAGCCAGGAGGGGGTTGGTCTCTTCTCCCAGGCAATCAGCACCAGAACAAGAGGACACAGCCTCAAGCTGTGCCAGGGGAGGTTTAAGCTGGAGGTAAGGAGACAGTTCTTCACAGAGAGAGTTGTTAGCCATTGGAATGTGCTGCCCAGGGAGGTGGTGGAGTCACCATCCCTGGAGGTGTTCAAAAGGGGAATGGATGTGGCACTTGGTGCCATGGTTTAGTCATAAAGTCTGTGGTGACAGGTTGGGCTTGATGATCCTGGAGGTCTCTTCCAACCTGGATGATTCTGTGATTCCTTGCTTTCAAAATGCAATGAAAATATTACGACTTGAGGAGTGCTTTAGCTGTGGGATCAGGCTATAGATCTACAGAGGTGTTTCAGTATAGTTCAATGTTGTCCAATAGTTCAATTCCAAAATTGTAGCCAAGTTTCTCATCAATTCCTAGCTTTTCTGTGCTTGTTTGACCACATGGGATCAACAAGAGCCAATTAGAAGTCATGGGATTTCATTTCCCAAGGAATTATTGGGGTTGTTTCTTTGGTTGGTTGGTTTTTTTTTCCACCTTGGGTTTTCGAAAACCAGTAGCTAAAACAATACTAAAAAAGTTTGGGTGTCCACTTGGTTCTTTTGAAAAGACAATGTTTAAACCTTAGCCTCTCGTTAATTAATGAAATGAAACCTTCATCTGGAAAATGCTGACATGAGATTTCAATCATCAGTCAAAGGGCACAAAGTTTTAAAGCGAACAGAGCTCTTCGGGGTGTGCGATTTGTGATTCACAGAAATACAATACAATGCACCAGGTTGGAAGAGACCTTCAAGATCATCGCGTCCAACCTATCAACCAATCCAACCCACCTAAACAACTAGACCATTGCACCAAGCACTCCATCAAGTCTCCACCTGAACACCTCCAATAAAGGTGACTCCACCACCTCCCTGGGCAGCCCATTCCAATGGGCAATCACTCTCTCTGTATAGAACTTCTTCCTAACATCCAGCCTAAACCTCCCCTGGCACAGCCTGAGACTGTCCTCCTGCTCCGGTACTGGCTGCCTGGGAGAAGAGACCAACCTCTGCCTGTCTACAACCTCCCTTCAGGTAGTTGTAGAGAGCAATAAGGTCTCCCTGAGTCTCCTCCAGGCTAACCCATGCCTTAAATCCTGGAGGACTCAGTCAAAAGAAGATTCCCAGGCCTTCTAGGGAATTCCCAGGGGTTTTGTTTCAGAAGGAGCCTTTTCAGGATTTCCTGCTTTCCTGGGAATCCTTGAGACATAAGCCCTGAGAGTCAGCATTCTGGGAATATTTCAAGTGTTGTGGCTTCCCATTCTGCAGCCACCAGACAGTTGAAATAATGGTTATGTTTTGTTCCAAGTGCACTACTTCCAAGAACAAACATTTCTTTGTCTGAGGAGTGGGGTTTTTTCCTGAGAAAACATTTGGAATGGGGGAAAAAGACAACATAAATCTACCAATGAAAGTATATATTTTTTATTCCGTGTGAAAATATGGTAAGTTCTTTAGATAAGGTAACCCATTCCAATGCAGAGAGAGAAATCAAGCTCCTCAATTTCTGTTGTCTTACAAACTGTACAGAAAGAATCTCATCACCTCATGGAGAAAAAAAAAGAGATTCAGAATTGTTCCTAAAAACAGTGGTCAATTTTTAGCTTCATTACATTCTCAAAGGACATTTTTGTGTCAGAAGTGAGGGAGGAAAAGTCTCCCAGTTAGTAGTTTTCAGAATGCAGTCATCTCGACCATGTGATGCTCTCTCCAAGGGATTATCGAGGTCTTTTGCAAATAGAATTAGGAAACAGGCAAATACATTGTTAAGGATGAAGTCTGCAAAAGGCAGCTGGGAATAATGAAGGCTGCTCCTTGAATTCTAATTCTATTACCAGAAAGATAATGCAACAGGAAAAGCCAGCCATCTTTTAAAGGGAATCTCTTAATGAGGTTGAACATCTGAAAGACATCTCCAGATGTACAGACTAAACTGATTGCAGGGCTATCAAAAGACAAATATGTGTGGGCAGTACAAACTTCCTCCTACTCAGAGGAGTGTGAATTCCAGTCTCCATACACTGTCTCGGCCAAAAACGCTCCATTATTTGTGATGCTTTTGCTTTTTAGCCTAATTTGTTATGGATAAAGCCTGTATGTTATTATTCCTGGCTATGCACATGTCACATGTCTGTGGCTATGTGTCACACTGCTGCCCCAGCTTCAGTACAATTTCAATTAGCATAATGTCATGTAAAGAAAAGTAACAGCATGAAAAGAGGTATGAAAATAGGGAGGAAGAAAGGAGAAGCTCGATCAGCATCCCATAGACCCAGAGCAACACTTACAAGTGCCAGAATCAGAAGAGATTCTTCAATCAGTTCTCATGGCTTCTTAGACACCTCAAAACTACACAAATCTATGGGAAATCACGTTCACCAGTTCAGATGCTCAAGGAGCTATTTGTATTCTTTTGTATTGCTCAGCAAATGGCAAGCCTGCGTGCAGTTTGCCCTGAGGTTAACATCAAGCATTCCCAGAAACAGATTAGACAGGAGTGTGGGTTTTTTTCAGCAAGGGTATGATCTGGGATTAGCAAAAAAAAGAACCAAGAAGGTAGAAACTTCACTGCTTTCTTTTCTTTCTGAACTAAACCTATGAATAACCATGCCAAGGGAATTTTCTTCTCCTCTGAGCTGTAAAAATGGCTGGCTAACTTAATACCTATTTATTATCTAAACCTACAGTGCCCAGTCTTATCTTGTGATGGTGATATAATGTCCTTGAATGTGTCCAGAGAAGGGTGATGAGGCTGGGGAGGGGTCTCGAGCACAAGCCCTGTGAGGATAGGCTCAGGGAGCTGGGGTTGCTTAGCCTGGAGGAGAAGAGGAGGCTCAGAGGGAAGAACTTATTGCTGTCTACAACTACCCGAAGGGAGGTTGTAGCCAGGAGGGAGTTGGTATATTCTCCCAAACAACCAGCACCAGAACAAGAGGACACAGTCTCAAGCTGTGCCAGGGGTAGTTTAGGCTGGAGGTGAGGAGAAAGTTCTTCCCAGAGAGAGTTGTTAGCCATTGGAATGTGCTGCCCAGGGAGGTGGTGGAGTCACCATCCCTGGAGGTGTTCAAGAGGGGACTGGATGTGGCACTTGGTGCCATGGTTTAATGGTCATGAGGTGTTGGGTGACAGGTTGGACTTGATGATCTTTGAGGTCTCTTCCAACCTTATTGATTCTATGATTCCTCAATATCTGACATTTAGATAATTATCTCATACTTATTATTGGCTGCTATGAAACAAACATTCATGAGCCATCATCCCAGATTTCATCAAGAACTTCTAGGAGCAAACAGCAAAGCATACACATAGTTAAGTGTTCTGTTAGCATCTCCATAATAACGACCAGCAGTGAAGAAGACATTATCCAGCAGCACAGTTGTATGGAATTAAAAGATATTGTGGCCTTCCAGTATCTTAAGGGGGCCTACAAGAAAGGTGGGGAGGGACTTTTTAGGGTGTCAGGGAGTGATAGGACTGGGGGAAATGGAAAAAATTATATAGATTGAGATTGGATGTTAGGAAGAAGTTCTTCTCCATGAAGGTGGTGAGATACTGACACAGGCTGCCCAGGGAGGTGGTGGAAGCCTCATCCCTGGAGGTTTTTGCAGCCAGGCTGGATGTAGCTGTGAGCAACCTGCTGTAGTGTGAGGTGTCCCTGCCCATGGCAGGGGGTTGGAGCTAGATGATCCTCAAGGCCCCTTCCAACCCTAACAATGTCATGATTCTGTGACACTAACAATACAAAATAGGAGAAATGTGAGTGGAAAACTTCCATATTTCCTACTACTGAAAACTCTTAAATACTCTGGCGACATCTTTCATGAAAATGCCCCTAAACTAATAGGTGGAGTAGTGTAGAGCAGTCAGCTGGGGGTTTTACCATTTTGGAGAAAACAGAAGAGAACATAAAAGGGGATTTTAAATTTTCAGTTCAATAACTGAATTTATTAAACATTCAGCACCTCGCACAAAGGTGGAGCAGAGTTCAAACGGACACCCTCAGATCTATAAAGCAAGCCTCACAGCCATGATATGGCTTGAGCAACCACCCTAGCTCCTTATTGTTGTCCCTTATAAAGATTATATACTGGAGTTAGGTTTTCTAGCCCTGTAGTGCATCACAGAGTGCAGCCTGATTGTTACCTGGGTCTGTGTTATCATTCCACATCAGAGAGATGGCTATAACCTACAACAAGTGTTGAATGCCTTTTACCTCCATCAGCATCCCCTCCACCTTTGTTTTAGTCATAGTCAGCATGCAAAGGCTCTAAACACTTTTGCACAAGCTCTCTCTCACAGTCTCATCCCTTTCTGTGCACATTTGAGATGCAATGTGTGGTCCCAGAGAGATCAAGCAAGGAAGATTTATTTCTGTCTGTGCAATAATGGTTTCCATCTCTTATTTAAGGCTCTCAGAATCTTGATCTCATTTTGCCCCAAAGAGAGATTGATTATAATCTTATGCTCAATCTTTTTGTGGGCAGAGTAAAGTTTCTGTAAATACATTGATCCTTTCTTTATTTAAAGTGGCATGTGCCACCTGGTAGCACACAGTCATTAAGGAGCCTGTTCCCACCTTAGACTTCTCATATTCTTTGAGCCTTTCTTTCCTGTCAGTGAGACATTCTGTCATTTTGAAAGGATTACCCTGCATTATAATTCAGTGTCAGTGTATCCAGAGCTATAAAACCTCCTAAGTGATGGATCTCTGCAAATCCCATATATTTTTTTCCCCCCATTCTATATTGTCACACTGTCAATCAAGACAGTCCAGATTCTTTTGGTATGTAGGAACTTGCCTTGGAAAAGGCAGAGGTTTAGGAATGTATACCCCTATCAGAAGAGGAGAAGAGGAGGAGAAGAGGAAGAGGAGGCTCAGGAGAGACCTTATTGCTGTCTACAACTACCTGAAGGGGTTGGTTTCTTCCCCCACGCAACCAGCACCAGAACAAGAGGACACAGTCTCAAGCTGCACTAGGGGAAGTTTAGGCTTGAGTTGAGGAGAAAGTTTTTCCCAGAGAAAGTTGTTAGCCATTGGAATGTGCTGCCCAGGGAGGTGGTGGAGTCACCATCCCTGGAGGTGTTCAAGAGGGGACTGGACGTGGCACTTGGTGCCATGGTTTAGTCATGAGGTCTGTGGTGACAGGTTGGACTCGATGATCTTCGAGGTCTCTTCCAACCTGGGTGATTCTGTGATTCATAGAATCATAGAAACATTAAGGTTGGAAAAAGACATCTGAGAGCATGAAGTCCAACCATCAACCCAACACCACCATGCCCACTGAAGCATGTCCTGAAGTGCCATTCTACATGTTTTTGGAACACCTCCAGTGACAGTGACACACCTGGGCAGTATCATATGACAGAACTTTCCATATGGGACTCTAGAGTTCATTTCAGCTTGGAATTTGTTGCTTGAGAAAATGTAGTAGAGTAGTTATGTGAGAGCATACACTTCTCAAAAGCTATAGTTTACACCTCAGAGATCATGGCTATTTAGCAATCTTTGGATTACAAAATGCTACAAGCTACTGCAAATGACACTGAGAGTACTAAAAGAGGGAAGAGATTGCCCAGGGAGGTGGTAGAAGCCTCATCCCTGGAAGTTTTTAAGGCCAGGCTGGATGTGGCTCTGAGCAACATGATCTAGTGTGAGGTGCCCCTGCCCAAGGCAGGGGGTTGGAACTAGGTGATCCTTGAGGTCCCTTCCAACCCTCACAATTCTATGATTCTATGATTCTGTGCTGTCTAAAGTGCTTTACTTAGCACCTCAGCCTCAGCCTTGATCTAAATTCTTTTGCAAGACTATGCATTTAAACTGGTATTTTTCAGACGTAACTTTGCTATTTCCAGGCTTTGTCTCTAAAATTGTGGGGGAAAATGCACTTCCTCATCTCCAAGAAGTATCTAATAATAGAACATTGCTTGACAAAGGTAAGTATAAGTTATGTACTCCTATAAGTCTCATCTCAGCTCCTGACAGCTTCTTCGACAGCACAATGTCTAAGTCCCTGACACTGAAGGGTCTGGCTACATGTGTCCCCTTGCATACCTGCAGAGGACAAGACAGACGGCTCCTCCATAGGAAGGCTCATTGCATGCTAGGCACCAATTCACCTGTCTACATTCGCTTTTAGTTTTTCTTCTTGAACAACTCTGCTATTCTACGTGTCAAATCACATGTCTGAAGTCTTTGTGGCATGAAAGACTGGGTAATTTTGGCAGTTATTTCCCATTATTATCAGATTTAGAAGCAGGACTTATGCTGGGGCTCATTGGTTTCTCTTTTGGGTTTTATTCCTTCTTTATCACAGGGCAGTAAGTTCTTTGTTTCCTCTATATTGCCCCTTCAGTTAATCATAGAATCAATAAGGCTGGAAAAGACGTCAGAGATCATCAAGTCCAACCTATCACCCAACACCTCAAGACTAACTAAACCACAGCTTCAAGTGCCACATCCAATCCTTTTCTGAACACCTCCAGGGATGGTAACTCCACCACCTCCCTGGGCATCACATTCCAATGGCCAATTACTCTTTCTGTAAGTTCTGTATCAACCTTAGTTAGTTCTTTAAACGTTGGAAAGAGACTGAGGGAGCTGGGGTTGCTTAGCCTGGAGAAGAGGAGGCTCAGGGGAGACCTTATTGCTCTCTAAAACTACCTGAAGGGAGGTTGTAGCCAGGTGGGGGTTGGTCTCTTCTCCCAGGCAGCCAGCACCAGAACAAGAGGACACAGTCTCAAACTGCACCAGGGGAGGTTTAGACTGGAGGTGAGGAAGAAGTTCTTCAAAGAAAGAGAGATTGTCCATTGGAATGTGCTGCCCAGGGAGGTGGTGGAGTCACCATCACTGGAGGTGTTTAGAAAGAAACTGGATGGGGTGTTTGGTGCCATTGTTTAGTGTTGGATGATAGGTTGGACTTGATGATCTCAAAGGTCTTTTTTAACCTGGTTAATTCTATTCTATTCTATTCTATTCTATTCTATTCTATTCTATTCTATTCTATTCTATTCTATTCTATTCTATTCTATTCTATTCTATTCTATAGAAGTTCTTTACTATGAGGGTGTGGAACACTGGAACAGATTGCCCAGGGAGGTGGTGGAGGCCTCATCCCTGGAGTCATTCAAGGTCAGGCTTTATGGTGGCTACCCTGCTTACTGCTGGAGGGATTGGTCTAGATGGTCTTTATAGTTCCTGTCCAAACCAGTGCATTCCATGATTCCTTCTGTGATTCTATGATTCCATCTTCATCTGGGCCTGCAGTTACAGGAATACACAGGCACACTTCTTCATGTTCTTTTTTTTTTTCCTTTTTGCAATTTATGTCAATACTTTTCTCACCAGATTTGTTTTCTAATCTTCAGCCTCTTCTTTCTCGGTGTGAGAGTAGCAGAGCGCTACTCTTTACTGCTGTGCTGTGGTTGTAGGACTACACTGAGAAGCAACACTATCAAGAATTATTTACTACATTAAAAGGTCAAATGTATCTTGTATTGGATATTATCTTTGCTAAAATACTCTTGAAGTGATAAATATTAACATGAATAATTCTGTGTGTCCTCCTGCTCATTTTGATAGCTGCATCTCCGCTGAGCAGATTGCCATTGGATATTACTCTGCACCAAAGTCTCAAACATATCTTTGAGGTCTTTTCCAACCTTATTGATTCTACGATTCTATGATTTTAGAAGCTTCTTTTCTTGAATAGAAGAACATTGGGAGAACAGGTCTTGTGAGAAGCAGCTGAAGAGACTGGGCTTGTTCAGCCTGGAGAAAAGGAGACCTAGGGGAGACCTTCTTGTTCTCTACAACTCCCTGAAAGGCAGTAGGAAGCTTGTGGATGCGAGTTTCTTCTTCCTGGTACCAAGTGATAGGATAAGAGAATGTGACCTCAGGTTGCAGCAGGGAAGGTTTAGGTTGGATATCAGAAAAACTTCTTTGCTGAAAGAGTTTTCAGACCCTGGAACAGGCTGCCCAGGGAGGTGGTTGAATCCCCAGCCCTGGAGGTGTTTCACAGAGGCAGAGCTGTGGTGCTGAGGGACGTGGTTTGACACCAGCATTGGTAGCATTAGAGAATGGTGGAAAATGGTGATCTTAAAGACTTTTCCAACCAAAACAATTCTTTGATCCTATGACTTCCTTTACATTAGAAAGGTTCAAATTTTTATAGAAATGGCAGATACCATAAAACTGCAATGAGAGTCATTAGCCATTGGAGTGGGCTGCCCAGGGAGGTGGTGGAGTCACCATCCCTGGAGGTGTTCAAGGGGGGATTGAACGTGGCACCTGGTGCCATGGTTTAGTCACGAAGTCTGTGGTGACAGGTTGGACTTCATGATCTCTGAGATCTCTTCCAGCCTTGGTGATTCGGTGATTCTGTGATTCTGTGAGTGATTCCACTGGGCAGCTTGCAAAGTCTCTGTAAAAATAGATTATTCCAGATATTTGTGTGTGTTTTTAAATTCTGATCTGAGTGCCACATCAGTTCTAACTCTGTCTAATATGATCTCGTTTTCTGCATATTAACATCTGCTGCAGTGTGTGTGTTTTTTTTTTTCCCATTGCTCACTTCCAAGGTCCAAATGGCTCACTTTAAAAAAAACATCCACTTAAATATCTGCTAAATATATTTGTAACTGGCTGTTGGTTTGAGTTTTTGGGCTTATTTTTTTGTATTATGGTAAATAATCTCACAATAATAAGCAGATTGAGAGTGTTTACCAGTGCTTCTAAGTGTAGCTTTACTAAAGAGAGCATGAATATATGCAACTGTGCAGCCATTATGCAGCTGAACGAAACATTTGCTGCATCACACAATGTTCCCAAAGTGTGGATATTTCAGAGCAATGTTTTGGGTTCACTTAGGGGAATTTTTGTCTTTTGAGAGATTTAAACACCAACACGTTCTTTAAAAGACAAGCTTTGCAGCACATTGGACATGTAAAATTCAATTAAACAGTAAGGAACAGTCCTCTGGAGGGAAAGACCCATTCAGCTCCCAGCTGAGCTCCTCCTCATCCCCAAACCAATTTGATTGTTATTTATCTTGAAGAGCTGACTAAAATGCTGCACATGTTCGAAAGAGCAGTCAGACAGAGGGTCTGGAGAGTATAATCTGAAAGTGAACTCTCCATGTATGAAGAATTTTTAGGCCACTTTGGGAAGCTGATCTGATTTTTGAGCACAATCCCATCTTTATTTTTATTTTTTATTTTTATTTTTATTTTTATTTTATTTTACTTTTTTATTTTTTATTTTACTTTTTTATTTCTATTTTTTAATTTTTATATCTATTTTTATCTTTTTTTTAGTTTTAGTTTTAGTTTTAGTTTTAGTTTTATTTTTAGTTTAATTTTATTTTATTTTTATATCAATTTTATTTTATTTTTATTTCTTTTATTTTTAATTTTTAATTTTAATTTTAATTTTATTTCAATATTTTTTATTTTTATTTTTAGTTTATTTTTATATTTTATTTTATTTTATTTTATTTTATCTTATTTTATTTTATTTTATTTCATTTTATGTTTATTTTAATATTTATTTTTATTTTTATAGTTACATTTAATTTAATTTAATTTAATTTTTATTTTTCATTTTATTTTATTTTATTTTATTTGTACCTTTATTTTAATAATTTCTATTTTTATTTTCAGGTTAATTTTTTTACCTTTATTTTTATTTATTTTAGCTTCATTTTCATTTATTTTTATTGTTTAGCTCCTCTAGTGGGTGTAACAGGATGCAGAAACTAACCTGGCATGATTTAATGCTCATTAAAAATATAGTAGAGGGATCTTGCATCAATTTTAAATGAACTGACTCTTTGATTCATGTTGTCAAATGAAATATAGCAAGTTATTTTTGTTACTCATAGGCTGAAAAAGAGACCTTGGCTTGTTGTGTGCAAACAGAAACTTCAGGAAATGTCCAGAGGGGTCTAATTAATTTCCCTTATTAGAAATTCAGTATAGAGAAAGGAAAGTCTGAGCAGAGATATTGCTGCGTCATACAGACCAGGACAGTGCTTTATATCCTTCAAGCAGAATGCATCCACCTTGCCTTTTTTGTGTCTATAAAGGAGGATGGAGAAGCAACTAATCTTTCAAAACAAACTCTTCACACTTCTTATTCCTTTTATCCATTAGTTTACTCAGTTTAATATTAATATTTACTGACCAGGGGAACTTATTTTGGGCATCTTAATGAAAACAGTTGTCCAATAATCTCTAATGATCAAAATGATACACCATAGACTGAGATTGATTTCTGAATAACTGCTATGTGAGATGGTTATTGACACTCAGTGTTTCCCTACCAATATTCTGCTAGCACTCCTGCCCAGCTCTGTGAAAGACTTGGGGAGAATATTCCTCAAAGAACAACATAGAAGGCTGAACATGAGCCAGCAGTGTGCCCAGGTGGCCATAAAGGCCAATGGCATCCTGGCCAGTATCAGGAATAGTGTGGCCAGCAGGAGCAGAGAAGTCATTCTGTCCCTGTACTCAGCACTGGTTAGGCCACACCTTGAGGACTGTATCCAGCTCTGGGCCTCTCAGCTTAGGAAAGATGTTGAGTTGCTGGAATGTGTCCAGAGAAGGGCAACAAAGCTGGGGAGGAGTTTGGAGCACAGCCCTGTGAGGAGAGGCTGAGGGAGCTGGGGTTGCTTAGCCTGGAGAAGACGAGGCTCAGGGGTGACCTTATTGCTCTCTACAACTACCTGAAGGGAGGTTACAGCCAGGCGGGAGTTGGTCTCTTCTCCCAGGCAGCCAGCACCAGAACAAGAGGACACAGCCTCAAGCTGCACCAGGGGAGGTTTAGGCTGGATGTTAGGAAGAAATTCTTCCCAGAAAGAGAGATTGGCCATTGGAATGTGCTGCCCAGGGAGGAGGTGGAGTCACCATCCCTGGAGGTGTTTAGGAAGAGACTGGATGAGACACTTGGTGCCATGGTTTAGTTGATTAGATGGTGTTGGGTGATAGGTAGGACTCAATGATCTCAAAGGTCTTTTCCAACCTGTTCTGTTCTGTTCTGTTCTGTTCTGTTCTGTTCTGTTCTGTTCTGTTCTCTTCTCTTCTCTTCTCTTCTCTTCTCTTCTCTTCTCTTCTCTTCTCTTCTCTTCTCTTCTCTTCTCTTCTCTTCTCTTCTCTTCTACTCAAGAAGGTTTAGCACACATTACCTTCATCAGCTGGTGGGCTGTGCTAAACAGCTGGAAATATTAACACCCAAAGGTAGTGCACACAGCTGGATCTGGAAAAAGACATTTGGTAATGATCTATAGCTGTGTCAGGAATGGGACACAAAATAATTAGAATTAATGGAATCTTATTTCAAAATCAATTGCAAGGTCTCTCTAAACTCTTTACTAATTGGCAGGGTCCTGTCTCAACAAAGGCACAGAAGGAAGACTTCAAAGAATCAAGACAGATAAGTAAATGCACAGAAACCTTTATCCATTAGGAGGGGTTGAAAATATTGCCATGTTTAAACTTAAAGGGACTGTGGAAAAGATGAGATCTAGTAAAAGTCCCTTGGTTTAGAATTATTTATAGAGGTAAGCCATTTTCCTCATCTGCTTGTGATTCCCAGTGTTGCACATTTCAGAGCAAGGCAAACTTCAAATTAGACTGAAAAAAATGCTCATTCAACTGGGATGGACTTGTCTGAGTGCTAAGGGCAGGGGAGGATTCATTCAAATTTGAGACATTGAGACTGAATATATCTAATTGTGCAATGGGAGCTCATCTGAGGTATTGAGTTTCATAGCAGCTTCTCCCCGCTGTTCCAGTAAAAATTCCACTGCTACAAACATGACATCATCTTATGAGTAGACCCTGAAAATGTATCACTAATTAGTAACCTGTGGTGATAAAAATAGTTGAATCCCTGACTAGCAGTGTTTCCCTCTACCACTTAATTATGTACTGTAGATATTATATCCCTGTTTGCAAGGTGTGTGAGAGTGAACAAGGAATTTTTATTCCATGCAGTAGGGTTGTTTTTTTCCCATTGTGTGTCCACAGAGTGCTTTATGACTCTGCATGGATCCCACTTATGGTACCATTGATCCCAGAGGAGGTAAAGAAACAAATGCTCTGAAATAAAAGAGGTGAGCATTTCACATTTAATGGCACCGAGTAACACATTCAGTAGTTACAGAATCACAGAATGATAGGGGCTGGAAGGGACCTCTAGGGATCATCTAGTCCAAGCCCCTTGCCAGAGCAGGTTCAGATAAAGCAGGTTGCACAGGATGGTGTCCAGGCAGGTTTTGAATGACTCCAGAGATGAAGACTTCACCACCTCCCTGGGAAGCCTCATCCAGTGCTCGACCACCCTCAAAGTGAAGAAGTTCCTCCACTTGTTTAGATGGAACTTTCTATGTTCAAGTTGTGCCTGTTACCTCTTGTCCTGTCACTGGGCACCACTGAAAATGAACTGGTTCCATCCTCCTGACACCCACCCTCGAAGTAGTTATAAGCATTGATAAGATCCTTATAAGCATTGATTCTCCCTCAGCCCTCTCATCTCCAGCCTAAAAAGCCCTGAGTCCCCAAGGCGTATGTTCCAGTCCCCTAATCATCTTTGTAGCCCTTTGCTGCATCCTCTCAAGCAGCTCCCTGTCCTCCTTGAACTGGAGTCCAATAGTACAAAATAGTGCTTGTTTCACTCTTGAAGAGTTCTGATTCAATCCTTTTCATTCCTTTATCTTTGTTAATGGTAGGTTTGTGATAGCTAAATAGCGTCATATTTATTTTCATTGTGCTCTCTCGGTGGAGGTGCAATATGTGTAATTGAAAGTTTGACCACCTTTTCATTACAGGAAGACTTAGCTCATCCATCAGTGCCAGAAGCAGGAAGCTGGTGTCATACATCAAGTGTCATTTAGCACATGCACATCATTCATGGGGATCAATTATTATAATATTTATTTTAAATGGCACAGGTTGGAACCGAGAAAGTGAGACATCCATCTTTATCAGTTACATACCTTTAATTCCTAAGAGTGTGAGCTGCAAATTTGGTGGTACAGCCAGCCACACACTCTAAATTTTGTACCAGTAATAATTTTTAATCTCATTTAGACATATCCCAATTTATCTTCATCTTTCATCTCTTAGAATTCAATAGATTCTTGGTTTATGAAACCAGTCAGAAACTCCTTGCTGAATAACCCCTAATAACAGCAAGCTGTTGTTAAGCAAGAGGTGACTGTATTAGCTCACTGTCACAGCTAAGGGAGTTAAAAGTTTAAGCTTAAAGAAGAGGTTGAAACAGAATTAGTTTCCTTAACCCTTCTGTACCTCTGTACAGACTAGACTTTGGGTGGTTCCACTCTCCATGCTCATTACTGCAGCAATAATTCCTGTATTGGAAACATAACAGAAAACTGAATGTGTGTCTAAACCAAGATAAGATTAGAAGCCATTTTCTGAGTAATTAGTTTTCTTTTTATACACTCAGAATTACCCTCAACCAGCCCTACTCCACCCATTTCACAGAATCCTAGAATCAACCAGGTTGGAAAAGACCTCAGAGATCATCAAGCCCAACCTATGAACTAATACCCAACACCTCCTGACAACTAAACCATGGCTCCAAGTGCCACATCCAAGCCTTTTTGAACACCTCCAGTGATGGTGACTGCACCACCTCCCTGGGCAGCACATCCCAATGGCCAATTACGCTTTCTGGGAAGAACTTTCTCCTCACCTCCAGCCTAAACTTCCCCTGGTGCAGCTTGAGACTGTGTCCTCTTGTTCTGCCATTGATTGCCTAGGAGAAGAAAGCAACCCCCACCTATCTACAACCTCCCTTCAGGGAGCTGTAGAGAGCAATAAGGTCTCCCCTGAGCCTCCTCTTCTCCAGGCTAACCACCCCCAGCTCCCTCAGCCTCTCCTCACAGGGCTTCCTTCCCTTCCCTCTTCTCTCCCCTGGCTTGTCTTTCCTTGCTAGTGGGGAATCCTGACATCTAATGTCAGCGAGCCTGCTGCTAGCTTTGATGTTAATAATTTACCCAAATTGACAACAGATATAATCACTTTGTAAGTGTTATCATTATTAACAGCTGAAGATGTTCAGTGTGTAAGATGGGGATGGGGAGGAGGGGCTGCTGGTGGGAAGGGAGGGTTGTTGTACATGCACAAAATCCACAGCTAGTCCCGAGAACAAAGTGGAAGACTCCTAGTCCTGCATTTCTGCACTCAAAGAGAGCTGAGGAAACCTGCTGAGGAAACTGATAACACACAAAGTTAAGACATGCAACTCAGTTTTCAAACAGTAACAGGAAAAGAGATTGGACATTAAAAAAATGTTGGCAGCTCCCACTGCAGTCAGAATTTAGCTTAAAGATGAGGACAGAATTAAAGTGGAAACAAAAGCTGCAAATGGATTCACTTTGCTCTTGTGGCTGAGTTCTTGTGTGTGTGCATGCACACACATGCTTGTGAGCACAACTGACGTTCAGCAGAGGAACTGTGGAGCCTCAAACTTGCATGCCTTGTGTTGAAGGTGCTCCTAATTGCAGGGAAGCTGAAGGAACTTTCCCAGTTCTCATTCTTAAGAGCAAGAGGAATGAGAGTTGGCAGAAAGACAACTGCCACTCTCCAGAGGTCTCTCATGCTGCAGAGTGGAGATGGAGCCAAAGCCAAAAAGCAAAAAAAGCCATCAGCAGCCACAAGGGACTTTATCTCCCTTAGTGATTGCTTGTTTAAGTAGCTGATGTTTTACAGACTGAAGGGACAATATCCAGGCTCTGTTTATTCCCAGCACTTAATTCCTATTTATCTTATTGGGATGATGTCTTGTGGGAAGATGGGACTGAGAAGTCATTGCTTTTAGTTGTGTGAAGAAAGAAGCAGAGAAATGAGCATAAGGGAATTTCCCTCCCTGGACCTTTCCCTGGCAGGAGTTGAAGAGTGCAGGCAAAGCCCAGGGACATTGTACAGCTCCACACTCCTTGCTCAAGCTGGACATGAAGACTTAGGCAAGGCTTCAAATATTGAGTAATAGTGTTTGGCTGAGAGCATCTCTTAGAGGTCCCAGGTGCTATGTTAGCAGGGGAGCTTGCAGCCAAACCTTACATGAAGCATTAGTTGTGTTGGATTTGGCAAACCTTTCCAGAAGCCCTGAAAAAATACCGAGGACTAACTTTGCCAGCATTTTGGATCCAGGATTGCGGTCCTAGAGTGTAGGAGATCCCTGGTTTTTACTGGCAGTGTTTTGGGAATCTGTGCTTGATATTTTAGCCTACATTCCAATGAGGAAGTTCAGCTTTTTTTCTGAGGTTTTGCAAGCACTGAGGAACATAATATTCTCGGGAGCCGCCGAATCCTGCCGTGGATTTTAATATCCATTAAAAGATTACTGCAGAGAATAGGGTACTCAGAGCAGCTGGGGCAGCATTCACCTGTGAACTGGGCCCTTTCCAACTCCAGTGAAAAACAAGCTAGATGAGAAAAGGAGATCTTATAAGAATGACATAATAACCATTAGGGATACAGAAAAGGAAGCTGCTAAGTGGCAGCAATTCAGGACTGCTGAACTCTTGGTAGATTAAAGGTCATTGACCTTTTAATCTAAAACGACCCAGGAAAAGCAACATAGATATTAAATACTTGTGTGTGATAGCTTCATTTTGCCTGTGGTTAGCTGAAAAAATCTGAAGAAAAAGGAAAAGTTTTCCAAATGATGAAGAACATTTCCATCTCTATTCGAGTTCTAATAGCACAGAGGGGTTTAGCACAGTGCAAAGAAGTTCAAGTACCAGTGCAGGGCTATTGCCCATATTTCATTAGTAGGTCATCTGTTCCTCCTCTTTTAAATCATTTCAGTCACTTTTCCCAGTCTACTGACTGTCACTGTGTCATCTTACTTCCCTCTAAGAGGAAGGTCATATCTGTGACATTTTGTCTTCAATTGACATTAAAGCTGTACCCAAAGCAAGTTGCAAAATAGCTTTCAAAAGCAGGACTCAAACACTGCCTGCATCCATGTGTGCATTTGTAAAATCCAAGCCAAAACACTCAGCTGCCCAAATTGCTCCTCCAATGGATGAAGGGAACAAATGTGTGATAGATGCTACTCACCTTGATCAAAGCAGTAGTGAAGGCTGTCTGATATTCCAATGATGAGCATGCTCTAACAACCTACAGAGGATAGATAAATGCTCCTTCTTCATGAAAGGAAAGAGCATCTTTACATCTCAAGCAACAGCCCAGAGCAGCAGACTAGCATAACAAGCTAGCAAATTGGATAACAGTTCAGCGTGTATTTTATTCCCTCCTTGAATAAACAACTTGAGGTTTCCTTCTAACTAACCAGCTGCTAACCAGCTGGTCATGTGTAAGTTACAAATAAATAATTAACCACTTGATGGCAAAACAAACAAACAAACAAACAAACAACAAACCAACCATAGACCAATAAATTGAAAAAAATAACATTTCATAGTGTAGTTGATCACCTATAGAGCAGGAGGAGAAAGTTCTTCGCAGAGAGAGTTGTTTGCCATTGGAATGTGCTGCTCAGGGAGGTGGTGGAGTTGACGTCCCTGGAGGTGTTCGAGGGGATTGGATGTGGCACTTGGTGCCACGGTCTGGTAGCCATGAGGTCTTGGGTGACAGGTTGCACTTGATGATCTTTGAGGTCTTTTCCAACCTTGGTGATTCTATGATTCTATGAAACCAACAGAAGTGAAATTTTATCTTATTTTCTGGGGAAGGGAAGGGAAGGGAAGGGAAGGGAAGGGAAGGGAAGGGAAGGGAAGGAAGGGAAGGGAAGGGAAGGGAAGGGAAGGGAAGGGAAGGGAAGGCAAGGAAGGCAAGGAAGGGGAAGGGCAAGGCAAGGCAAGGCAAGGCAAGGCAAGGCAAGGCAAGGCAAGGCAAGGCAAGGCAAGGCAAGGCAAGGCAAAGGAACTAGTGGATGAAACAGCTGTATCATCTCTGTTAGCTTTTTACCTGTGGAAGTGTGTTAGCCTCTTACAGACTCCACTCAGGCAGAACAAGGTCACTTTTTCACCTGTTATGAAAAAGGACTTCAGCACAGAACATCCAGACCTGACAAAATGAAGTCTTCCAAGAGAAAGTATTTAGCTAAACTTTCACAATTCATGAAAATCACATTGATTTTTTTTTTTTCCCTTTTTAAATACAATAGAGCATGTATGTGTTTTTGAAACAATTTGTAGATCAAGAGTCATCCAACCGTGATAGTACGTTAAATTGCCAGGCATTGGTATTCAACACCTGAAATAACATCTCAGATCAGATGAATCCCAGCACTGGAAATTTTCATTAGAATACCTAATAAAGCATTGTGGATCTTTTTCTTCCAGACCAGGCACTCCCCAATGGCAGGCACTGCAATAACTTGCATTCTTAATGAAGATACCATACTAGAATACAGTAGTAATTCGAGCAAGTCCTTTTTCACTCAAGGTTTTATGTTGGTACAGTGATGTTTTTTGCTCTCTACAGACACACACACAAAAAAGCATAACAATAGACAATAGACAATAGTAGACAGACTACTGACTTAACAACTTTAGGTAGCATTTTATGAAGCAGAAAGTCCCTTAGTTTAAACCTGCTTGATAGAGGTAGCTTTTAGATTTTAATAGCTGGTTTTCCTTAGAGAGCTGTTTATTTTTGTTAATTAGTTATACCATTTAACAGCTGCTGGGGCCACATAGAAACCTGACACTACCATAGAGTAGAATCATAGAATTGTTAGGGTTGGAAAGGACCTCAAGGATCATCTAGTTCTAACCCCCCTGCCATGGGCAGGGGCACCTCACACCAGATCAGGTTGCCCCAAGCCACATCCAGCCTTGCCTTAAAAACCTCCAGGGATGAGGCTTCTGCCACCTCCCTGGGCAACCTGTGCCAGTGTCTCACCAACCTCATGGTGAAAAACTTCTTCCTAACATCCAATCTGAATCTAACCGTTTTGGTTTTGTTCCATTCCCCCTGTCCTATCATTACCTGGCACCCTAAAAAGTCCCTCCCCAGCTTTCTTGTAAACCCACTTAAGATACTGGAATCATGGAATGCGTTGGGTTGAAAGGGAACTCTAAAGGTCATAGAATCATAGAATCGACAAGGTTTGAAAAGACCTCAAAGATCAAGTCCAACCTGCCACCCAACACCTCATGACTACTAGACCATGGCACCAAGTGCCACATTCAATCCCCTCCAGGGATGGCGACTCCGCCACCTCCCTAAGTCACCATGTCCAACCTCCCTAGAGTAAGCAGAAGCATCCCCAGCTAAATCAGCTTGCTCAGAGCATTTTGAGTACACTTCAAGAGCCTGTCTAAACAGGCATTTGAGGAGAGCTGCTGAAACTTCCCTGGCTACTTCATCTGCTGTTGTGAAGCAGCATGTACACGAGGCGTGTTAGGAAGTGATGTTCTTCTACTCCTGCAACAAAAGCAAATTCCCTCAGTGCCTTTCAGTGCAGCATCACTGTGCTGGCAGTTTGCCATCTGGAAAACTGACATTTGCCTCCCTGGGTCTGCTGAGCAGCGCTGCTGCAAGATAGCATTCGTGCCTAAAGAAAATGGGAAAGGGAATACTAAGCTTGCTGAGCACAAATAAGAGGCCTGCTGATGTTTTCTATTGAAATAGCAGGAACTGTTGGCCTTTCAGACTGATTTTGTGCAGCATCCTTTAGCATAAAGTTAGTTTTACATGAAAAGAACAATGAAGGGAGCTATTGCAGCTGTCTCCTCCCCATCAGTCAAGCAAGTGTAGGGTGTCCCTGCCCATGGCAGGGGGGTTGGAACTAGATGATCCTTGTGGTCCCTTCCAACCCTGACTGATTCTATGATTCTATGATTCTATGGTTCTAAGACTAGTTTAGCAATTTTAATAACTTGTAACCCAAACCATTCAACCTTTTGGGTGATGGTTGTTTCAATTCCTAAATAAGAGTAGGCAATAATGAGCACATCAGAGTTTAGATCTGACAATCTGTGTTTCAAAAGGAGTCATTTCAGATGGAATTACCTTTGGGATAAAATGGGACCGTAACAGGATAGCTGCAGAGCCAAACTCCGTGGCTTGGGCCAAACTTTGTTTGGGTGAAAAATTACTCCCTTTTGCAGAGCACTGAGAGTTCTATTACCTCTTTGGGCCTCAAAATAGAATTAGAAGACATGGGTTGACATAATGAGTTAAGTGCTGGAAATAAAGCTGTCACGATAAAAAAGCTTATGATGCAAACACTGTTTAACTCCATCTCAACAGAGGCAAATTTAGCTCTGGATTAATCAGGCTATTTTCTCATGCTTTTGAATGTACAACCTGTTCCTCATTGCACAGAGCCTTTATATTTGCCAGTCATCCAAATGAGATGCAAGTAGTTCATAAGATCTGTTCTAGTTGCTGTAGGAGAGCAAATTTGGTCCTTAATGTATTTGCATATTTCAAAGTCTGTGTCGAATCGAACTGGGAAAGCTTCAGTGCACAGTTTTTGAAGGAGAAAAGCTCTGATAACATCACCCTTGAGTTAAAAGGGCAAGATTTAAAGGAAGACATGCTACATCTTAGGTAAATCAAGGTCCAAACACTTCTGAAATATGAAACTTCTGCATCTTTCCTGGGAAGCTATTGGATACTTTCAATTGCAAGGATTTCTTTGCCACTCTCAGGAAAAACAAAAGAAAGAAAGAAAGGGGGGAAAAAGAAGAAAGAAAATGAAAAAATAAATAAAAGTAAAAAAAGGAAAGAAAATGAAAAAATAAATAAAAGTTAAAAAAAAAGAAAAAAAAGAGGGAAAAAAAAGAAAAGAGGGAAAAAAGGAAGAAAAGGAAAAAATAAAGAAAAGAGGAAAAAAAGGAAGAAAAGGAAAAAATAAAGAAAAGAGAAAAAAAAGGAAGAAAAGGACAAAATAAAGAAAAGAAAAAAAGGAAAAAGGGGAAAAAAGAAAGAAAAGGAAGAACAAGAAGACAGCAGAAGAAGAAATAAAAGGAAAAAAAAAGGGAAAAAATAAAACAAAAGAAAAAAGAGAAAAAAAGAAAGGAAAGGGGAAAAAAGAAGAAAACAAAAGAAGGAGAAAAAAAAAAGAAAAGAAAAAAAAAAGAGAAGAAACAAAAAAGAAAAGAAAAAAAAAGAAGAAAAAAAGATAGTCTTGTATTTCATTGCTGTGTTATATGTGCCCAAACGTCAAGTTAAACTGTTACAGCACACCCAGCTAGCTGCCAAAAGAGCTGCATAATCATCTGGGCTTTTTCCTTAGGGTGAGGTTAAAATGCCTTTTGGTAAATAAATATAATATATCTATTTTCATGCAGAGCAAGGTTATTGAGAGCTACCCCAGCCTTAGTGTAAATGATATTGCTTAGTTGTGATTCCTTGCATAGGTAGTATACACATACTTTATTTCTTTTTAGTTCGACAGATATATGGTCTTGTCTTACACTCAGGTTATCCTTTATGTACACAGAACAATGGAGTCAAAATATTTCAAGGAGTTTAACTATTTAAGCTCATCCTCTCATTTTATTCCAAGCTCATCCATCCATTTAAGCCTCAAAGTGAATTTCTTTCATACCCTGTGCTTGGAAATACCCTGTGCTTGGAAATACCCTTGTAAGCTTCCTCAGAAGTACTAGGTGCTTTTTACCTTTGTTCTGTTTGCAGTGTAGGAAAATTCAAGCTCAGTTTGGTGCCTTGCCTTGCCCTGCCTTGCCTTGCCCTGCCTTGCCTTGCCTTGCCTTGCCTTGCCTTGCCTTGCCTTGCCTTGCCTTGCCTTGCCTTGCCTTGCCTTGCCTTGCCTTGCCTTGCCTTGCCTTGCCTTGCCTTGCCTTGCCTTCCCTTCCCTTCCCTTCCCTTCCCTTCCCTTCCCCCTTCCCTTCCCTTCCCTCCCCTCCCCTCCCTCCCCTCCCCTCCCCTCCCCTCCCCCTCCCTTCCCTTCCCTTCCCTTCCCTTCCCTTCCCTTCCCTTCCCTTCCCTTCCCTTCCCTTCCCTTCCCTTCCCTTCCCTTCCCTTCCCTTCCTTCCCTTCCCTTCCTTCCCTTCCCTTCCCTTCCCTTCCCTTCCCTTCCCATTTGTTCTTCTGTCTTTCCCATTTTTCATCTAGATGAAATCTAGTCTCACTGATAAGGATGGGATCTTGAAGCTGCTAACACTGATATCTATTCCCCAATGTCTTTGGTCTGTTTATGAAAACTGAACTTTTACAAGAAGCGTAACTCCTGTAAATGTAAAAAATAAATAGTTAAAATACCCCAAAGAAACCAAAATAAATCACACAACCAATCAGATTTGTAAGACAGCCCCCCCAATTTTTTTTTCACACAATAAAACAATTAGAAAGACATCTGAGGGTCCTTGTTCAATAGCATAGCCAAGAGTGACTTTTCATGCCTTCAGGAACTTTGTAATGCTGGAACAGGTTGCCCAGGGAGGTGGTTGAGGCCCCTTCCCTGGAGATATTCAAGATGAAGCTTGATGAGGCCCTGAGCAACCTGATCTAGTTGAGGATGCCCCTGCTGACTGCAGGGAGGTCAGGCTGGATGACCTTTGGAAGTCCCTCCTGGCTTGGACCATTCTATGTTTCTATGATCTGGCACTCAGCTGATTCATGACCATGTCAGCACGGTGAGACACTGTGAGCCTCCTCATGCCCTTGGTGTGTGCACACACTGGGGGAGGGGGTGTGTTTCCAATCCTGCTCTCCTGATTCCAGCTTTTTAGAGCTTGGATGTACTAATCAGATTCCAAATATTGGCCTTTGCTTCAACAATCACTGCCTCAAAAGGAGGGAAGTGACAAGGCGGAATGATCTTTACCACGGGGATGGAGCATGCTATGGAATCTATAAATGGCACAGCCAGGATGAATAGTATCATTGTAGTGGATTTTGCAGACAGTGCCAGTTGCTGCAGTCAAAAGGACATTGGAGTAAAGCAGTTAATAAAAGAGCAAGGAGGAGGGGGAAAGAGGTAGTGTTGAAAATCATGGAACTGAGAACATCGAGGCTTAAATGCTTCTTTTTCTCAGACAATGAACTGTCTGCATCAAAGTTAGTCCAAAAGCATTTAGCTTTGTGCCTGCTTCCACTGTACCTGGTCACTGGATAAATAATGAATAGTGAGAGCAGACAGAGCTTACAAGGGCTCTTTTATTCCCACAGCTTAAATTCTTCATTTAATAGAAAGTACACAGGAGAGGAGGAAAAAAAAAGTCCAAAAGAGCTAAGGAATAAAGACACATTGACAGAGCAGAATGGTATAAAATATCTTATAAGTTGGGTTTTATTCCCTGTTCTAGCTTAGTTTATTACATAAATAATTAGTACAAAGCATTCTATGACATTTTCTCATCCCAGGAGCTCAAAGCATCTTATAAACTATTAATTAAAGGTGAGAGTTCCTAACATGTATTAAATAATCAGTGGGAAATATTCCATTAGCTCTCTTTGAAACTTGAGCTCTTAGTTGCTGTCTACAACTACCTGAAGGGTGGCTATAGCCAGGAGGGGTTGGTCTCTTCTCCCAGGCAAGCAGCACCAGAACAAGAGGACACAGTCTCAAGCTCTGAAAGGGGAAGTTCAGGCTGGAGGTGAGGAGAAAGTTCTTCACTGAGAGAGTTGTTAGTCATTGGAATGTGCTGCCCAGGGAGGTGTTGGAGTCACCGTCCCTGGAAGTGTTCAAGAGGGGATTGGATGTGGCACCTGGTGCCATGTTTTAGTCATGAGGTCTGTGGTGACAGGTTGGACTTGATGATCTTAGAGGTCTCTTCCAACCTTGGTGATTCTGTGATTCTGTAAATGATGTTGCTGAATCTGAAGTTTTTTAACCCAAATGGCAGACTTTTTGCAGTGATACCACAGAAAATAGAATCCTTTCTAATGTAGCTGCAGACAAGCATCTTCTAGACGTTAAGGGGAAGGAAAGAGCATTCTGATTTTATAGGCTTTGGTGTAGGAGGTTTTCCATATCTCATATTTATTTGCTTATGAATTTTTTTTGAAACAATATCATAACTAACATCAAGCAAAAAAAAACCCCACACCAGGGAGGTGGTGGAGTTGCTGGAATGTGTCCAGGGAAGGGCAGAAAGCTGGGGAGGGGTCTGGAGCACAGCCTTGTGAGGAGAGGCTGAGGGAGCTGGGGTTGCTTAGCCTGGAGAAGAGGAGGCTCAGGGAGACCTTATTGCTCTCTCCAACTCCCTGAAGGGAGGTTGTAGCCAGGTGGGGGTTGGTTTCTTCTCCCATGCAACCAGCAGCAGAACAAGAGGACACAGTCTCAAGCTGTGCCAGGGGAAGTTTAGGCTGGAGGTGAGGAGAAAATTCTTCCCAGGGAGAGCTGTTAGCCATTGGAATGTGCTGCCCAGGGAGGTGGTGGAGTCACCATCCCTGGAAGTGTTTAAGAAGAGACTGGATCAGGCACTTGGTGCCATGGTTTAGCTAATTAGATGGTGTTGGGTGATAGGTTGGCCTTGATGATCTGAAAGGTATTTTCCAATCTGGTTAATGCTATTCTATTCTATTCTAATTAATGACTCCTAATTACCAACTTCATCCAGTTCAGGTTTCCCACCTCCCCAGTGCTTCAGATCCTCTTTCTTTCCTTCTGTGATTATACCCTGTGTGTACACAACAACTTCCTTGTGTGCAAGGAAGGAAAAATACCATTTTTTGAGATAACTGATGAGGCAGCAAGCAAAAGTAGCACCTCAGGACTCTGTGATGAGGACCATATGCTCAAGTTCAATGTGTTGACCTCCTGGGTGGTGGTACTTCCTCATGCCATCGTCTCTGCTTTGCCAGTTTTTGCTGTTTGTCCCACCATGGGAAAACCCAGCCCATGTACTGGTTTTGAGATAGAACAATAGCTCCCTGTCATTTCACTGCAGTGTGCTGAGAAACTTGCTAAATGCTGTAAAAATTAACACTGACTGTGTGACTCAGAGCTCAGGTTTCAGTGACAACCAAGGCCGATCCTCCTGGTGTGGGGACTTAACTTTCTTTCATTGCTGTGAGAATGAGGTGTGGGGGAATTATTTATCATAGAATCATAGAATCAACCAGGTTGGAAAAGACCTCAGAGATCATCAAGTCCAGCCTATTACCTAATACCTAACACCTCATGACTAACTAAACCATGGCTTCAAGTGCCACATCCAATCCTTTTTTGAACACCTATGCCTCACACTGTCTTTGAAACCCCCACACCAAAATGACTTATTACCTTATTTGTTCTGACAGGGGAGCCCACCTCCTCCTCCAATTGCTTTGTTAGTCATTCTTTTAGAATAGAATAGAATAGAATAGAATAGAATAGAATAGAATAGAATAGAATAGAATAGAATAGAATAGACCGGGTTGGAAAAGACCTCAGAGATCATCAAATCCAACCTATCACAACCAACACAATCTAATCAACTAAGCCATGGCACTAAGTGCCTCATCCAGTCCCTTCTTAAACACTTCCAGGGATGGTGACTCTACCACCTCCCTGGGCAGCACATTCCAATGGCCAATTTCTCTTTCTGTGAAGAACTTCTTCCTAACATCCAGCCTAAACCTCCCCTGGTGCAGCTTGAGACTGTTTCCTCTTGTTCTGGTGCTGGTTGCCTGGGAGAAGAGACCAACCCCCACTTGTCTACAACCTCCTTCAGGTCGTTGTAGAGAGCAATAAGGTCTCCTCTGAGCCTCCTCTGCTTTTAGGAAAGCTCTGCTGGAGAGAACCAAGAGCAATACTGAAGCAGAAAATACTTTTTTGTTTTTCCCCCTTTAAAGTTCACAGCTATTTTGAGAAGGACATTTCACTATTAAAAAATAAAAATGAAGACAAGAAGAAAAGGCCCAAGTGGAAGAAATGCTGTAAGAATCTTTACAAAGCCTGTAAAGAAGCAGACAGCCCCACTTGAAAACGAGTACACAACGGTTACAATGCATGGACTGTGCTGGTGTACAACTAACTGTGCACTGGTTCTGTAAGCAGATCCCTCTCTTGCCCTTTCCACAAATGTTATCATTTCCCAAGGAGCACTATCTCTGCTGCAATCTGCACTTAACTCCACGCTGACAGCTCCCCTGTCCCCACTGAGCATGTGCAGTGCCATTTCGGATACTGCCCTGTGTCCTTCCCTCAGCATCTGCTGACAGATCTGAACTCTTCTATTATCTCAAGTAGCCAACAGTAGGACCTGTCATGGAAGCAGGAGGTTGTGTATATCTGAGCTGCTATCATGCAGCCCCCTTTATTTGTCCAATGACAGTTTCTTGTGATAAATGTCTCAGAAATGACATTTGAGATGACAGGGGAGGAAAACGCCTAAGTAAGAGACTATAGCTCCCAATGTCTCCTGAGACACAGTGCTGTCACTCAAGGAGGAATATTTGCAAAGAGATTAGACTGCACATGGTCCAAAATCAATGTACTAGAGGCCACAAACCTTTTCAGATTCAAACAAACAAACAAACAAAAAACATCAACAAAAAAACCCCAAACAAACCCCAAACAGAAACAAAAAACCCAAACAAACAAAAAACCCACAACCAAACCAAACCAAAACCCAAACCAAAACAACAGCAAAGACAGACAAAAACCCCCCAACCAACCCAGCAGCACAAAGCTACATCAACAAAAAACCCTTCATAGCTCTGTAAGGTGTGCCAGTTTTTTTTTACCTAGACACCACAAAGGAGGTTGTAGTGAGGTGGGTATTGGTCTCTTCTCACAAGTAAGTACCAAGAGGACAAAAGTCACCATCACTGGAAGTGTTTCAAATAAGACTGGATGAGGCACTTGGTG
This sequence comes from Picus viridis, assembly GCA_033816785.1. Taxonomy (NCBI): domain Eukaryota; kingdom Metazoa; phylum Chordata; class Aves; order Piciformes; family Picidae; genus Picus; species Picus viridis. Next base: position 12,632,610 of record CM066571.1, read on the forward strand.
CCATGGTTTAGTTGATTAGGTGGTGTTGGGTGACAGGTTGGACTCAATGACCTGATCTAGTGTGGGGTGTCCCTGCCCATGGCAGGGGGTTTGGAACTAGATGATCCTTGTGGTCCCTTCCAACCCTGACTGATACTATGATACTATCATACTATGATCTCAGGGGTCTTTTCCAAGCTGGTTAACTCTGTATGTTGTAAGAGAGTGCCTCAAGTTGCACCTGGGGAGGTTTAGTTTGGATGTTAGGAAAAAATTCTTTCCTGAATGAGTGGTGAGACATCGGATAAAACTGGCCAGGGAGGTGATGGAGTCACCCTCCTGGGAAGTGTTCAAAAAGCATGTAAATGTTGCTGCATGGTTTGGTGGGCATGGTGGTGTTGGGTAGATAGTTGTACTTGATGATTTCAGAGGTATTTTGAAACCTTAATGATTCTGTGAATCTATGATTTACCTTATGTGGTAGTTTAGGCTGGGTGCCTTCTGCTGCTACCACACAAGATACACCTTTGGTGCCCCAGGTGTTCAGCCCAGTGGGTGGACACAGGAAGCTGTGTATTTCATACCTATAATTTCCTGCTCCCTATAAATCCATCTGCAGGGTCTCACACTTCCTCTTTCTGCCCTTGCTGTTTCCGTGGGAGATGCTCCCTGTCTGGTAATGGAGGGGGAGTTATCTCAAGACCTCTTGGGCCTGGCTAGGCTTAATGACAGGAGGAGAAGGGGGAAGGGCAATCTCAGATGTGGCCAGCTGAGTTTAGCCTAGCAGTGGAGGGGGAGGAAGACAGAGCCCTGGGGGTTTTGGGTGTACCATCAGGTAGGGAGAAGGGGAATGCTGGGTGGCTTCTGGGTGTGCTTTGGGATCTTCTTTGGTCACTGTGCTTGTGGTTCTCTGTAAAACACTCACTGCTTTTTTCCCCCCATTTAAACTTCCCATCACTTCTGCAATCCATTTGTCTGAGTCTCATTCTTCTGCCCCTGTGGGGAGGCAAGGGAGGATCTGCTTTCAAACTGGGACACCTTATCAAACAGCTTAAGGAACTTTTAAAGCCAGTGACAAATTTTAGACTGGGAGGAGGGTCCCTGATATGTTGCAGGGGGGAAAGAAAGTTAATTACACAACATGGGAAGAGAGAGGAGGCAGAAGAATTAAATCATTTATCAAAGTGGGCTATAAGCATATGCACAGGGACTGTTCATCCTTCTATGGGCAGAACATGAAGTGTAGCTGTGTTGTCCCACTGCATAACTGCACCTTCCTGCGACACAAACCAATCCCAGCTGCTGCTTGAACACTTTAGCATTATTGGATCCTTTAATTTGGCTTTCCACAAAATAAATTACAAGGTTCAATGTGAGATTGTTAGTATGTGTGCCAAGTGGGAGGGTGCTTTGGACACCTGAAGACTCATCTTGAGATGTTTCTTTTTTCCCCCATCTAGTTCATACCTAGCACTGTGAGACAAGTGGTCATCCCAGGATTGATCAGCTCTCCGTGCAATCACTGATTCTTAGCACACACAGATCATACGAGTCCCTATCACATTTTATCACATGGTATAAACAGGAGAAGTTAACCTGAGGTAGAAAGAATGCATTAATTAAGAACTGTAAGGGGACACCTCCGTCATTGGAGGTGTTCAGGAAGAGACTTGATGGGGTACTTGGTGACATGATCTAGTTGTTTGATGGGTTGGACGTGATGATCTTGAAGGTCTCTTCCAACCTGGTTTATTGTATTGTATTGCTGTTGAAAGTGCTAAAGGCTTGGGCTTAGGCACCATCTTGAAGACGTTGCATTCTGGCTCCATGTGAGGGCAAAAGCCAATTGCAAGGGCAAGGGGCTGCTGCCCAGTGCCTGCCAGGCCATCAGACTGTGGCTGATATTGGCACAGGGCTTCACTCACAAGCCACATGGACCTCCCAGAGCTTTTGGTGGGGCAAGTCCCAACCACTTGGCTACAAGAACAGGGTGATGTGGGGGCTGTTCCACTCACTCCGGTCCCCAGCTCCCTATGGGGTGGAGAGTAGAAGCAGCAACTTCAGCTTAGCTGTGAAAGAAGGCCCTGTCATCTCACCCTATGCTCCTGGCTCCCATCTGAGACAGGCTTCCCTCTGCCTGCTTCCTCCACAGTGACCAGAGCCTCCTGGCTGCCTGGGCCGCTGTCTGCATCCCCACTGTGGCAGGTTGAAATTTTCCCCCCACATTAACTTTGCCAGACTGACTCAGTTGGAAGCAAAAGGAAGCTGTATTTATAAGCAAAACTACAATCTATGATGGAGTGCAATGAATGTGCACATAACATACAGGATTTTACAATATCTACAGGTTGGACTTCATGATCTTTGAGGTCTTTTCCAACCTTATTGATTATTGAATGGAAATCAGGGAAAACTGGGGGGGGAGGGGGAGGGGGGAAGGAACTTAAGCTTCCACAAAGGGCAGTGTTATATTTCTGTTTGCATACGATACCTCAAATCCCATGGCAGAGGTTAATGGGAGAGAGAAAAGCTGTGATAATTGGTGTCAGTCATGGCCAAGATTTCTAAGTGTGTGTGGGGGGGAAAATAAGGAAGCAAAAAAAAAATTCTTCTGAAGGGCAGATTGAAAAAAATAATCAATTAACATTCCAACCTGGGCAAAGGAAAACCAAACTCCTTACAGTGTCTGTGGGGAGTAAACACAGGGAGGAGAGAGCAACTGTATTGAAGAAAGGAACAAAAAGAAGCTCCCAGGGGCAACACAGACCAAAGTTAAGAAAGGCCACGTTAAAGGAGACCTTGCAGTGGCTAATGAGGAACCTGATGGTTAAATATGCTTTGGGGTTTTTTTTTTTTGGGGGGGGGGGGATTTGTTTGGTTGGTTTGGTTGGTTGGGTGGGTTTTGTTTTGATTTTTTTGTTGTTGGTGGTTTGGTTTTGGTAATCTCCTCCCTGTTTTTCAGCTAAATATTCTGGGCTTAGTTCTGACTGTTCACACCTTTTCTATCATCCTGTGTGACACAGAGAGTGAACAATCAATTAAATGCTGCTTTAAGACTGCTCATTACAACTACCTGAAGGGAGGTTGTAGCCAGCTGGGGGTGGGCTTTTCTCCCAGGCAACCACCAACAGGAGAGAACACAGTCTCAAGCTGCACCAGGGGAGGTTTAGGCTGGATGGTAGGAAAAAATTCTTCACAGGAAGAAAGATTGGCCATTGGGATGTGCTGCCCAGGGAGGTGGTGGAGCCACCATCACTGGAAGTGTCTAAAAAGAGACTGGATAGGGTGCTTGGTGCCATGGTTTAGTTGATCAGATGGTGTTGGGTGATAGGTTGGACTTGATGATCTCTGAGGTCTTTTCCAACCTGGTTAATTCTGTAATATAATATTGTACCGCTCATATGGCTTTTTGAGGCAGCACTTACCACACCCTATGACTTGTACCAGTTAGTTGGGCAAGAATAGGGTACACTTAGCATGGTTTCATAGAATGGTTTCTGTTGGAAGAGACCTTAAAGATCATCTAATTCAAATCCCCCTGCCATGGGAGGGACAGCTTCCACTAGACCAGGCTGCTCAAGGTCCTGTCCAGCCTGGCCTTTGAACACTACCAGGCAGGGATATCCACAACCTCCATGGGAAACCTATTCCAGTGTTCCCGTAGGGGAGGTTCTTCAGCCCTCTGGTCATCTTTGTGGCCTCCCCCGGGCCTGCTGCAGCAGTTCCCTGTCCTTCTTGTGTTGGTGGCCCCAGAAATATATGCAGTACTCCAGGTGGGGTCTCACAAGAGCAGTGTAGAGGGGCAGAATCCCCTCCCTGTCCTGCTCTCACACTGCTTTTGATGCAGCCCAGCACTATTGCCAGCTCATGTTGAGTTTTTCATCAACCAACGCCTCCAAGTCCTTCTTCTGAAGACTGCTTTCAATCCATTCTCTGTCCAGCCTGTCTCTATGCTTGTCCCAAGGGTCTGGAGTCTGTGGTTTGTGGATTGCACACACCTGGCTGTAGAAAAAGACTTCATTATCTGAGAACATGCACATAAGCTGGGATGTCAGCCAGGCCCTCTCTAGTGAATCATTAACTTATTTTTGGTCGAAGCACAACTCTTCAAATTGTGTTTTATTTTGATTTGAAGACACTGAGAGATGGAGAATCTATCCATATATAAGGGCTGTCCAAGGACTTGTGGCTTATTGCCTTCCTTGCTGGTGGATTTAAGAACCCTTTTTTTCCAATCTTTGCTTTTATTCCAGTAAAAATGCATCATTATTAAAGTATTGCTTTCACCAAGAGGTGGTCCAAAACACTGTCTCTTTGCAAGGTATTTCCCAGAGCTTTCATGATGTTTTCTGTCAGGATTCTCCTCTGGCCACTCAAGTTTTTCCAGTGGTCCTTCTGGGAGGTGCTGTAGAAGCGTGTCAGTCTTCAGACTGAGACAGAATCCCACAGCAGGACAGTTAGTGCCATCACAGAAAACACCTCAGAGACTGGAAAGAGAAAGAGAAGAAGCTGTCAGGAAAATGTTCTCCTCCTCTCCCTGGCAGTGTGTCAGGGACTTGGTGTGCAAAGCAAGCTGAATTACACCCCAGTCTGTTAAACTTTTGTGTACCCTGTACTTGAAAGTCACCTCCACTGGAGCTATTCCATGTTGTTGATGAAGCCTACTTGCTCTGGTGAAACAATAGATCTTTACCTAGTGTCATTATGGAAAATGTCAGGCACAGCAGTGGCCATTGAAGGGAGCAGATTTAAGATCAAGGTCATCTCAAAATGACAGCCAGATCAACAGTCCATTCAGGTTTATATGCCAGCTATATTTATTCCACCAGGGTGGACATTTGTATGGGCATTCCATCTTGCTTTGCTCTTAATGAATATTCTGCATGCAGAGTCACTACAGAATCAGCCTCTTAGATCAGTCTGAATAATAATGCACTTTACACCCTTTATTCCTCATTTTCCTTTTTGTTTGTATCTAATATAGCCAAGCACAACCTGTGCTCTGGGAAAACTGTATGTTTTCTGTCCTGCTAAACCCAAAATCATTTCTGGGCTATCAATAAGGATAAAAAAACTAAAGGTGAGAGAGTCAGCATGCATATGAGGAGGTAAGGACTGAAATATGTGAACACCATGAGGAAATCTCTCTCTTATTATAAACAACAAAAGAGAACATTTAACAAATCCAAGTGCTGAGTGCTGCACTTTGGCCTCAACAACCCCAGGCAGTGCTACAAGCTGGGGTCAGAGTGGCTGGAGAGCTGCCAAACAGAAAGGTACCTGGGGGTGCTGATTGACTGCCAGCTGAACATGAGCCAGCAGTGTGCCCAGGTGGCCAAGAAGGCCAATGGCATCCTGGCCTGCATCAAGAATAGTGTGGCCAGCAGGAGCAGGGAAGTCATTGTGCCCTGTGCTCAGCACTGGTTAGGCCACACCTTGAGTCCTGTGTCCAGTTCTGGGCCTCTCAGTTTAGGAAAGATGTTGAGTTCCTGGAACGTGTCCAGAGAAGGGCAACAAAGCTGGGGAGGGGTTTGGAGCACAGCCCTGAGAGGAGAGGCTGAGAGAGCTGGGGTTGCTCAGCTAAAAGGAGGCTCAGGGGAGACTTTATTGCTTTCTACAAATACCTGAAGGATAGCCAGGAGGGGTTGGTCTCTTCTCCCAGGCAACCAGCACCAGAACAAGAGGACACAGTCTCAAGCTGCACCAGGGGAAGTTTAGGCTCAAAGTGAGGAGAAAGTTCTTCCCAGAGAGAGGTGTTAGCCATTGGAATGTGCTGCCCAGGGAGGTGGTGGAGTCACCATCCCTGGAGATGTTCAAGAGGGGATTGGACCTGGAACTTGGAGCCATGGTTGAGCCATGGTTTAGTGATGAGGTCTGTGGTGACAGGTTGGACTTGAGTATCTTTGAGTTCTCTTCCAACCTTGGTGATTCAGTGATTCTGTGATTGCCAAGCTGTCCCCACGCAGAATAGTCTACCTTTAGGATGCAGGGCCAGCCTTCTGAATTTCCCTCTATAAGGCAATACAATGCAAAAGGATAGGAGCTTGAAACTTTGGATGAAAGAGTTTCCTCAACCATTTCAGAGTCCCCACCGAAAAGCTTTACTGTCACAGCTCATCTCATTAATCCACTACATACACTGCATTATTATTTTTTTCCCTTTTGATCTGATTCTACCTTTCCTAGTGACCTAGCAAAGCGATTCTGAAATCATTTTGCAACCACAAAAAGGTTGAGTTTCAGTTTTCTGTTGTGCTGGGAGGGCAGAGCCTTTCAGCAAGAGGAAAAGAAGTGGAATTTGCTGCAATGTTACCTTTTTTTGTTGTTTTGGATTTTTTTCCCTGCTCCTTGCCATGTCAGTATAAACCAGGAATGTTTTCCATGACAGACCAGAGGGAGGTGAAGGGAGCAGCCAAGCAGCCACAGAGCATTTGGAAGATTGTTCTTTGTAGAAGCAATAAATATCCCTTGAGAAATTATGGGTTTCCAGTAGTAAAGAAGAAGATTAGTAGAATAATAAAAGGAAATCATTAACAGTATCAATATCAATAACAATATTGACAATAACAAAACAGCAGCAACAACAACAATAATAACATTATGACAACAATAACAATTATTTTATTATATATTATATCTGATATAATAATAGATAATTATAGTATATGTAATTGATTTTATATTATAATTAATAATATATACTATAGAAAGTATAAAATATATATAACATAACTTAATATAACATAATATGACATGGGATTGTTTAGCCTGGAGAAGAGGAGGCTCAGGGGCAAAATTAATGCTGTCTACAGCTACCTAAATGAAGGTTGTAGCCAGGAGGGGGTTGGTCTCATCTCCCAGGCAACCAGCACCAGAACAAGAGGACACAGTCTCAAGCTGCACCAGGGGAAGTTTAGGCTGGAGGTGAGGAGAAAGTTCTTCACTGAGAGAGTTGCTAGCCATTGGAAGGTGCTGCCCAGGGAGGTGGTGGAGTCCTCATCCCTGGAGGTGTTCAAGAGGGGATTGGACGTGGCACTTGGTGCCATGGTTTAGTCATGAGGTCTGTGTGACAGGTTGGTCTTGATGATCTTTGAGGTCTCTTCCAACCTTGGTGTTTCTGTGATGATATGATATGATATGATATGATATGATATGATATGATATGATATGATGTGATGTGATGTGATGTGATGTGATGATGTGATGTGATGTGATGTGATGTGATGTGATGTGATGTGATGTGATGTGATGTGATGTAATGTAATGTGATAGAATAGAATAGAATAGAATAGAATAGAATAGAATAGAATAGAATAGAATAGAATAGAATAGAATAGACCAGGTTGGAAGAGACCTTTAAGATCATCACATCCAACACCATCTAATCAACTAAACCCTGCAACCAAGTACCCCATCAAGTCTCCTCCTAAACACCTCCAATGGTGGTGACTCCACCACCTCCCCAGGCAGCCTCTTCCAATGGGCAATCACTCTCTCTATGAAGAATTTCTTCCTGACATCCAGTCTAAACCTCCCCTGGTGCAGTTTGAGACTGTGTCCTCTTGTTCTGGTGCTGGTTGCCTGGGAGAAGAGACCAGCCTCCACCTGGCTACAACCGCCCTTCAGGTAGTTGTAGAGAGCATGAAGGTCTCCCCTGAGCCTCCTCTTCTCCAGGCTAAGCAATCCCAGCTCCCTCAGCCTCTCCTCATAGGGCTTGTGTTCCAAACCCCTCACCAACTTTGTTGCCCTTCTCTGGACACGCTCCAGCAAGTCAACCTCCTTCCTAAACTGAGTGGCCCAGAACTGGACACAGGACTCAAGTAGGAATCAGCTAGTCTGGAGTGAAAAGATTTGCCCCAAAGCCTGTTTCTCCTGCCAAAGGAGAAGTGGAGCAGAGCAATGACAGTGCTTGTGCACAGCAAGAAGGCTTGAGAGGCAACAAAGAGCTTTTCAAACTCACCTAGTCGACTGACAATTCTTGTAGCAAATGATGCAGCTGCACAGATTTTTGAGGGAGAAAGATGATGTATCAAAAAAGGTCGATGAGGACTGTAGCCAACTGCTGAGTCTTCTCCAGTGATAAACAAGGAGATATTGATTCTTTGGAGGGAAAACAACATTCTCATTTGATTAGAGTGTTGCAAAAAAACCCCAATTTCCCCATAAGGTTTGCTGAGATCCAGCTTCCAAACCTCCTCATTTGCCATAGTCTATTTTTGTTTCAGGATTTCTGAAGTAGGTTCTAAAGAAGACCCCCTCTAGCTACAGCTTTCTTCATGTCTGAAACCAACTTAGTGGCAAAAAATACAGAAGAATGCTCTCTGCAGAGGGATATGGTACACATTTCCACAATGGGTGTAAACTATCATATGCTAGGCCTTATGGTGTTCATATTTCCTTTCCTGACCCTGGGGGGGTAATAACTTATAGCTGATGCAAAGCTCCTTCTAGGAACTGGGATGTTATTTATGCATCATAAGCTTGATGATCTTCAGAGGTCCCTTCCAACCCCTAATATCCTGTGATACTGTGTAAGCTCTTTGTCTTGGAACTTCTGAAGCCAGCACCAGCTGGAAACCACATAGGAACTGTCAATTTCCTTCCTTCTTCCACTGGAACTGGCTGAAATCCTACTGAGCAGACTTAACGCTGGTTTTTCCCTGTCAAGGCTGTCACATACTCACACAATCTGGTTGTACTAAGGACTATACCTTGCTAATAAGGCTCTCCTTGTCCTAGCAGTAATTCTTTCAGTGCTAGCTTGGGAATTCTTGGGGGTTTTTTTATGTCCTTTGTGACTTTTCCCATCCCAGCAGAGACCAGCTGTCATTCAGCAGACAAAATACATCTTTGACTCTGGTATGCTTCCTGTGCATTGAAGAGAACAGATGGGGTTTCATCCACAAATAAACCCATTCAAGGGTGTTTCATTTCACTATGAAAACATACAACATGTGTAATTAAAGCAAAAGATTAGAACATAGTTCAGATACTATAGTTCCACTACAACACTCCCAGTCTTCTGCCTTTAAAATAAAGCTACATGTGACTCCACAAGACACAGACTTCAATGGAAAAGTCCTAAGTACCTTTCCTTTAGCCGTGAGTACCTTTCCTTTAGCTGTGAGTACCTTTCTTTTAGCTGCGACTGGTTCTCTTCTCCTGATCTGCTATAGCTGTTTCAAGGTTCATCTTGTAAACCAGACCACCCTAGAAATATAGTGATGGGATGAAAGTAATCCCTGTGTTTCTAGGATCATTTTTAAGCTACTTGATCTCAGCATTGCTCATCTGAGTGTTGCCAAAGAAGCAGCTAGCATGCGGGAGGTAGTAAATCCAGATGTGAAACAGAAACTGCTGAGGATGACCTGAAGATTGAGCACTAGGAAAAATGTCTTTCCTGCTAGAGTGGTCAGGCATTGGAACAGGCTGTTTAGGGAGGGGGTGGAGTCACCAGCCTTAGAATTGTTCAAAAAACACACAGACATGGCACTTTGGGACATGGTTCCAGGTTTGGACTTGGTGATTTTAGAGGTCTTTTGCAACTAAGCTAATCCTATGTTGCTATGACCTCGTCTTCAAAGGCTGTACTCTTACAGCACCTCCAGCTCCATGGAATGGCACAGAAACAATGCCCAGAACCTCCCTTCTCCCTTTACCCACAATGTCCTTTAAGTCCCCTTGGATATCTCCCATGAAGGAATCCACATATTGTAAAAATCTTCTAAAACATTCCACCTAACACTTCCTAAGTTAAAGTCTTTGGAACGATTTTCCTGAGGAAAGGAAAGAACTGCTGAGCTACATTAGGTTCAAGGTGAAGAAATTAATGCATCCTACTCATTCTTATACTTGGAATCAGCTTCCCTGGTGATTACTATAACTGGCAATATACTAAAAACTTAGCCTGAGTACTTGTATGCTCCCATGCATCCTGACCTTCAATCACAATTTCAGACATAATTAAATGCTACATAAAAACAATTCAAATATTATCTTTAGCTTCAACTTAGGGCCCTACCAGTTATTTTGGCAGCCCCACAAGAGAAGAATCTCTTTCTGAAAGTGACTTTACCCGATGAATTCAAGACTCCTCAAAAGAGGGAAAAGCAGAACAGCTTATGCTGCCTAGACCAAACATTAGGAAAAGTCACTGCCATCAAATCTCTCACAATGTTGCCATTAAACATTAACTTGTGTATAATCTCCATATGCTGTTGTGAAAAACATGAGCTTGCAAAAAAAAAAAAAAGAGATCTAGATAGGGATGTTCCACCATATTCACAGTCAGTTTTATTAAAGTTTCGTAATACCAAGCTCATCCAGCAGTCAGAAATGATTGAAAAATAGCAATTTCTGAGGTCATGAGGCAGAAGAAGCAGCATCTGTACTGTGTCCAGTTCTGGGCACCTCAGTTTAGGAAAGATGTTGAGTTGCTGGAATGTGTCCAGGGAAGGGCAACAAAGCTGGGGAGGGATTTGGAGCACAGCCCCGTGAGGAGAGGCTGAGGGAGCTGGGGTTGTTTAGCCTGGAGAAGAGGAGGCTCAGGGGAGACCTTCTTGCTCTCTGCCTGAAGGGAGATTGTAGCCAGGTGCAGGGTGGTCTCTTCTCCCAGGCAAGCAGCACCAGAACAAGAGGACACAGTCTCAAGTTGTGCCAGGGGAGGTTTAGGCTGGATGTTAGGAAGACGTTCTTGCCAGCAAGAATGCACTGCCCAGGGAGGTGGTGGAATCACCATCACTGGAAGTGTTTAAAAAGAGACTGGATGAGGTGCTTAGTGCCATGGTTTAGTTGATTAGATGGTGTTGGGTGATAGGTTGGACTTGATGATCTCAAAGGTCTTTTCCAACCTGGTTCATTCTGTGATTCTGTAATTTTGTAACACGAAGACTACAAGAGGTCTATTTCACCAAAATTCTAGCTTGGCCGTTGGAAATCTCATTTGAAATGTTGTCCTTTGAGCTTTTGCCTCTGTGAAAGAGCACACAGAAGCCAATACATCATCTGAGCAAGAGCAGACCAACCTCTGTCCTACCTGTCAAGCCTGCCAAGTCCTTCACTTAGTTTTACTGCTGCAGCAGTTGAGTCAATGTGTGAAAACAGCAGCAGCATGGTCTCGTACATGGGCTGCAGGATTATGTTCTGGCAATGCTTTCTTTTACTTCAAGCCAATTATTCCTCAAACTTCCTTCCATCAGTTGCTGCAGGTAATGAATTCCCTTCTTGGTGCCTGCTCTTGTCTTTCACAGTATTACCAAGGTTGGAAGAGACCTCGAAGATCATCGAGTCCAACCTGTAACCACAAACCTCACGACTAGACCATGGCACCAAGTGCCACATCCAGTCCCCTCTTGAACGCCTCCAGGGACGGCGACTCAACCACCTCCCCGGGCAGCCCATTCCAATGACAAATGACTCTCTCGGTGAAGAACTTTCTCCTCACCTCCAGCCTAAACTTTCCTTGTTGCAGCTTGAGACTGTGTCCCCTTGTTCTGGTGCTGGTTGCTAGGGAGAAGAGGCCAACCCCTTCCTGGCTACAACCACCTTTCAGGTAGTTGTAGAGAGCAATGAGGTCACCCCTGAGCCTCCTCTTCTCCAGGCTAAACAACCCCAGCTCCCTCAGCCTCTCCTCACAGGGCTGTGCTCAAGGCCTCTCACCAGCCTTGTTGCCCTTCTCTGGACACGTTCAAGTGTCTCGATGTCCTTCTTAAACTGAGGGGCCCAGAACTGGACACAGGACTCAAGGTGTGGCCTAACCAATGCAGAGTACAGGGGCACAATGACTTCCCTGTTCCTGCTGGCCACACTATTCCTAATGCAGGCCAGGATGCGGTTGGCCTTCTTGGCCACCTGGGCACACTGCTGGCTCATGTTCAGGCGGCTGTTTGTTGCAGAAAAGATTTCCCCAATAAAATATAAGCATGAAACAAGTCCAAAAACTCTCTCTGCAGATTAGCACTGTGATTTAATTGCTTTAAAGTAATCTGTGTTACAGCCAAAATTCCATCTATCTTTCCAGCTTGGAGAAGCTCTCCCAGGAAAGGGAATGAATGCTGTTTTCAGAGGCTCACCAGGACTTTCTCTCCAAACCAAGGAATGTTTCTTTAAAATCACAAGTGCCTGCAAGAAGATGCAAGCCCTAGACGAAACGTCTGGCTATAAAAAGATGTATTTACATATATTTTAATGGCATTTAAAATAATTAACAGAAGAGCACTCATTTATTCAATCAGCCTCTAATTTGGGTACATGAATATTTTGTGGAAATAGTTTAAATGTTTGGTGGGTTTTTTTTCCCATCTTTTTCTTACCAATAGATGGTGCTAGCAATTCCTGCATCTGCTGAAATTATCTGCATCCCTTTTCCTTCAGCTCAGGCCTGTAGCAATCTTCTGCTCGAGAGAAGCAGTCTATCCATGTGCCAATTAAAGTGGGAAGCGCCAGCTTACCAATATTCCCCATTTTACATCCTGAAAAGGCTAGTAGAGCAGCAAAAAGCCATCAGTAACTACCCACTGCAGAACACACACACAGTATGCAAATGAGAAATCTGCTCTTCTCACTCCTCCAATGTATTTTCAAGCTTTCTGGAAGAGTCCCGTCACATTTTGCAGTCATTAGGGTGCATGCTTTTAGCAAAGAAAATGCTGGCATCACTCAAATTAGATAACTCCATCAATCTTCTGCAGAGCACAAGGAAAACTGAACATTTTAAGCCCCAAATCCTGCCATGAAAATTTTGTGCACATGCCTCACTTTACACACTGGAAATGGTTCTACCAAATTCAGTCGACATGCTTGCAGCAAGTGAAGTGAAGCAAACTGGTGACTGGCCATGAGCTTGGAAGTATGTGGAGTGTTTGTAGTGGCTCTCTGTGGAAGTAGACAGATGTCTCCAGCAGCCTTCAGGAGGATGCACCCAGCACTGAGCATATTTATTATCATATTATACCTGCCCTAGGATGTCTGCAAAGACCACTTCCAAATTCACTGTTAAATTGTTTCAGTTGTGTGGATCACACAGGTTGTTTTGTATGTGTTGGGAAAAAGTATGTCCAAGGTCTCTAGAAATACAGTTTTAAATAAGAGAACAAATTAAGGCTAGGTAGGAAGAATCTTATTCTCTGCATTTCCAATTTCCTCCAAAAACCTTGGTATCTCCAGAAAACCCCAAAGAATGTTTCCAATATCTCACTGTCACCAGCTTTACTTTTTCTTATTACTTGTAGACATTCTCAGAATATTTTGGGATAATTGAAACACTGCTGCTTTTCAGAGGAAAGCTGCAAGCCTGTGCTCCCTGTTCTTTCCCACATGTGCTGCACCATTCAGTGGCAACTGGCTTTACACACCACAGAAGTAAACTCTATGGAATAATGGATTTTCACAAGGAGGCTGCAGCTTAAAGACCTTAAGCTCCTGGGGATTTTGGTTCCCTGCAATTTCCTTCTATGACCTGCACTGGTTTTAGGGACTATAAAAAGGAATTGTAGACTTCCAAAATTTGTATCTATCTGTCTAGCTGTTTGTCTGTCTGTCTATCTATCAATCAATCAATCAATCTCTCTCTGTGTCTATCTATCTATCAATCGATCTCTATTTTTCTCTCTCTGTCTCTCTATAAATATCTCTATAGAGATAGATTAAATAGGTAAATTATAGAGATAGATGGATTAGATAATAGATACATTAAATAGATGCCTATATAGAGATAGATAGATTAGATAGATAAGTAGACAGATACCTAGATATAGATAGAATAGAATAATAGAATAGAATAGAATAGAATAGAATAGAATAGAATAGAATAGAATAGAGACTAGAATAGAATAGAATAGACCAGACCAGGCTGGAAAAGACCTCAGAGATCATCGAGTCCAACCTACCACCCAACACCATCTAATTAAGTAAACCATGGCACGAAGTACCCCATCCAGTCTCTTCTTAAACACCTCCAGTGATGGTGACTCCACCACCTCCCTGGACAGCCCACTCCAATGGCCAAGCTCTCTTTCTATGAAGAACTTCTTCCTAATATCCAGCCTGAACCTCCCTTGGTGCAGCTTGAGACTGTCTTCTTGTTCTGGTGCTGCTTGCCTGGGATAAGAGACCAGACCCCACCTGTCTACAACCTCCCTTCAAGTAGTTGTAGGCAGCAATAAGGTCTCCCTTGAGCCTCCTCTTCTCCAGGCTAAGCAACCCCAGCTCCCTCAGCCTTTCCTCACAAGGCTGTGCTCCAAACCCCTCCCCAGCTTTTTTGCCCTTCTCTGGACACATTCCAGCAACTCAACATCTTTCCTAAACTGAGGTGCCCAGAACTGGACACAGGACTCAAGATGTGGCCTAACCAGTGCTGAGTACAGGGGGAACTATAGAGATAGCTTAGATAGATAAATGATAGAGATAGATTAGATAGATAGATAGATAGATAGATAGATAGATAGATAGATAGATTAGAAAGATAGATAGATAGATTAGAAAGATATCTATATAGAAATAGATTGGATAGATAAGTAGGTAGAAATTTATATAGATATATAGATATCTATATAGAGATAGATAAGTAGATAGAGAGACAGATTAGACTGATAGATAAGCAGATAGATAGATGATAGATATTTCTGTGCAGTTTACATGTGCATAAAATAATGTCTATATTGTTATGCATCATTATTGCCCATTTCCACAGTTACTATTTTCTCAGTGAGAACTATTCCTTACACAGAGGATCAGTGATCATAGCAATACCTAGACATTTTCAGCTGTACTTCAGCCATGCAGGATTGTTGCAGAGAAAGCAACAGAACCCCACGCTCTCTCCTCAGAAGGTGCTCCACTAGCTTCTACTTGCCATGGGTACTGAATGAGGCTCCTAAACTGCTTACGGAAGGTGACATTATGAAAAAAGTCCATTCTGCATTCATAGAATCAGAGTCACTTTAGTTGGAAAAGTCCTCTAAGATCATCAAGTCCTGCCATTTTCTAAGTCTGTGAAGTGTGATGCTAAACCATGTCCTTCAGCACCACATCTCTGTGTCTTTGATGTGCCTCCAGGGATGGGGACACAACCACCTCCCTGGGTAGCCTGCTCCAGTGTTTGAAAACCCTTTCAGAGAAGAATTTTCTTTTATTATCAAACCTAAACCTCTCTAGGTGGAACCTGAGGCCATCTCCTTTCATCTTGTCACTTGTTACTAGGGAGAGACCAATACTCACCTGGTCCAACCTCCTTTCAGGGAGTTGTGAAGAGCAATGAGGTTTCCTCCTCAGCCTCCTTCTCTCCAGGCTGAACAATCCTGATTCCCTCAGCTGTTCCTCACAAGACCTGTTCTCCATACCCCTCACCAGCTTTGTTTCCCTTATCTCGACCCACTCCCGAGAAGTTCAACTCTTGCACTTGTTTAAGAAAAATCTTCTTTCAGTGAAGCTGTGACTCCTTACTAGAATACAAATATTTGTCCCTCAGCTGGAACCTTTGACCTTTTCTCACTGAGATGCAAACACCAATTCTCTGTCACTTGCAGAGAAACACAGTGCATGACTTAACTCATCCCAGACTGCATGGTGATGCAGCACTGAACAAACCGGCTGCTTAAACACAAAACCTTAAAACTCAGTCTGCCCTCAGCAGCATCAACAGTCAAAGCCTTCATATTGGAATAAACTCTCCTAAAGTGTGTCTGCTTTATAAAATGGAACATATCAAACATTGGTAAAACTAAGTGGGTGATTGCTAAACACTGGATACTGTCAATTTTCATTGTAGACACTAAAATTGACTCTTTTGAATTGCAGATTACAATTAAGCCATTATTATGCACAGTCTTTACACTCAAATAAAAATCACTGATTTTTTTCCTTTTTTTAACCTTGGGGGAAAAAAAAAGTTGAAAATTTAGTTTATCTCGCTTCCAACCTGGGCTGGTCTATTCTATTCCTATTCTATTCTATTCTATTCTATTCTATTCTATTCTATTCTATTCTATTCTATTCTATTCCTATTCTATTCCATTCTATTCCATTCTATTCTATTCTATTCTATTCTATTCTATTCTATTCTATTCTATTCTATTCTATTCTATTCTATTCCATTCCATTCCATTCCATTCCATTCCATTCTATTCCATTCTATCCTATTCTCAGGGTGAGTATATGTTTACATTTTTTCCAGTCTGAAATGCTTGGGAAGCTTTGGGTCAGATGTCAGATCCAACATTTTAGAAGTGACTAAAGCTGGGCAAGATACATTCTGTGTGGTTGAAAGCAGCTCCTGTAGCTTCTTGGTGGTCTATAACAATACTTGAAAGCCCACAACAGTACAACCTATATCCCAGACATGACTGCTGGACCAAAAATCATAGAATCACAGAATTGTTGGGGTCGGAAAGGACCTCAAGGATCATCCAGTTCCAACCATCCTGCCATGGGCAGGGACACCTCACACCAGATCAGGTTGCCCAGAGCCACATCCCGCCTGGCTGCAAAAAACCTCCAGGGATGAGGCTTCTACCACCTCCCTGGGCAACCTGTGCTAGTGTCTCACCACCCTCATGGTGAAGACCTTCTTCCTAATATCCAATCTGAATCTGCACATGTCTAGGTTTTTTTCCATTCCCCCAGTCCTATCACTCCCTGACACTCTAAAAAGTCCCTCCCCAGCTTTCTTGGAGCCCCCTTCAGATACTGGAAGGCCACAACAAGGTCTCCTCAGAGTCTTCTCTTCTCCAGATGGAACAGCCCCAACTCCCTCAGTCTGTCCTTATAGCAGAGGTGTTCCAACCCTCTTCTCATCCGCATGGCCCTTCTTCTGGACATGTTCCAGCACCTTCAGATCCTTCCTGTAATAGAGGCTCCAGAGCTGGACACAGTAGTCCAGGTGGGGTCTCAGCAGAGTGGAGTAGAGGGGGAGAATCACCTCCCTCTGCCTGCTGGGTATGCTTCACTTGATGAAGCCCAGGATATGAAAATACCACTGGATATCAATATTTTGACCTAGTAGGTTTCAAGAAATTCTACCTCTTAATGAATTTTATGTATTTATTTATTTAATACCATTTAATAATGGCAGATTATGTTTCGTGTTTAGTTCCTACTACTCTTACTACTTGGCACTACCAATTCCAAGTATCACATTAACAACCAGAGTCAAGGACAGCTGAAGATGTAGAACAGATCTCAGGTCATTTCCATTAGTCCTCCTTATTTTAGGGGGCACAGAAATGAATCTGCATATACATGAGGTGTTTGTTCTCAGATCCACAGAGCAAGATGTAACCTATTTTATAGATATGTATAGATAGAACCTACAAATTCCTCCACGCACAATCTGACAGCTTCCAAGGAGGAGGTATAAATGCAGTCTTGAAATGGGTACCTTTTTTTTTCTTCACTTGAGAGCAAACCAACAGCTTATGAAGTGTGACTGGAATTCTTTGCAAGGTACACCATCAAGAGAGTCCGAAAGCTGTTTAAAACAGGATCAGAAGGATTCACACAGCTCTCACTGTGAACACAAAAGTGGACAAAAGCTAAATACCACTGGATGCATAGAGATTAGGAAAAAGAGTGATATAACACATACTGTCTCACTTTGGAAAAAAAGAAGAAGGAAGAAGGATTAGGGGAAAATGTTCCCACTGGACAATGTTTATCTGCTTAGTACCAGTTGCTTCTCCTTTTTCTTGAAGCAACTGTTAGCAGCCTATGGAAATGATGAGTCTAAAGTATTACATGAGCCACAGATCTCAATCTGCACAGCCGCTCCAAATATTGTTCTGTAAGAGAAAAATCCACAGCACATTCTAGAAAGGTAAGAGAAACTGGAATGTTAACAGAAACCTCAAAAGAGAGCGGACATCTCGCTTTAACTCACGATCAATGGAGCAATGAACAGTATCTTGTCAGTCACATAGTCAGAGATGCATTGCAAACACAAGCAGTAAAACCTCCTCCTGTTGTTGTTTAAATCAGTGCCCCAAAGCCTTCTGATTTTACCAGTTTACAGTCAAGCACTCTGCAGCTCCCTCTTTTACTAACACTAAGACTATGTCATGTGCAACCCATCTAATCAGATCCTGGGCTGCATCAGGAGAAGTGTGGCCAGCAGGTCAAGGGAGGTGATTCTCCCCCTCTACTCAGCTCTGGTGAGACCCCACCTGGACTGCTGCATCCAGTTCTGCAGCCCCTATTACAAGAGGGATCTGGAGGTGCTGGAAGGTGTCCAGAGAAGGGCCACGAGGATGAGCAGAGGGCTGGAGCACCTCTCCTGTGAGGACAGACTGAAGGAGTTGGGGTTGTTCAGTCTGGAGAAGAGAAGGCTCTGAGGTGACCTCATTATGGCCTTCCAGTATCTGAAGGGGGCCTACAAGAAGGCTGGGGAGGGACTTCTCAGGCTCTCAGGTAGTGACAGGACTAGAGGGAATGGAATGAAGCTGGAGGTGGGGAGATTCAGTCTGGACGTGAGGAGGAAGTTCTTCCCCATGAGAGTGGTGAAGCCCTGGAATGGGTTGTCCAGGGAGGTGGTTGAGGCCCCGTCCCTGGAGGTGTTTAAGCCCAGGCTGGATGAGGCTCTGGCCAGGCTGATCTAGTGTGGGGTGTCCCTGCCCATGGCAGGGGGGTTGGAACTGGATGATCCTTGTGGTCCCTTCCAACCCTGACTGATTCTGTGATACTATGATACTATTCACTCCATGAGTAAAAAACTTTTTGCTAGCATGTGATCTTGTTACCAATAATTGGGCTTGATGGCATTACAAGTTTATAATGGAAAAGCGAGTGTTAAAATGGAATAGTGGTTGGTGTTGTCACCACTGTGTGGTGGATAACTGCATCTGTAACACTGTCCATGTTCTTGAATTGTTATCAGAGAATCACCAAGGTTGGAAAGAGACCTCAAAGATCATCAAGTCCAACCTGTCACCACAGACCTCATGACTACTAGACCATGGCACCAAGTGCCAGGTCCAATCCCCTCTTGAACACCTCCAGGGATGGTGACTCCACCACCTCCCTGGGCAGCACATTCCAATGGCTAATGACTCTCTCTGGGAAGAACTTCCTCCTCACCTTGAGTCTGTTCTTTGTGCTTAGGAGAAATGACAAATAAAAGTTACTGCTGGAGTTAAGGGATAGACTGATCAGGAAAGTTTACAGAACCTGAAACTTGTTAGTGTTTTGTTCAATTTCCAGACTTGGAGGAAAAGCTACATTATGCCGGTCTACAAATGTCAATAGTCTTTAAAGACCAAGGAAAGAGAATAATTTATTACATGTCTGACTTGCTTGTTGTCAGATCAGTGGAAGGAACATTTCAACTCCACAGGAAGCATTTTCAAAAAAGCTTTTGTTATTGCTCTTGGTGAAACCTGGTTAAAAGAGTTAATTGACCTCAATAAAAGGATAGTTCCACCAAAGAAAACTAACCCAGAGCTTCAAAGAAATATTATGTCAATTGTCAGAGGCATTTAACTGCTAGAGTGTAGTGCTCAAAATATCCTCCAAATTATTTAACATTTATAGACTTATTTATGTAGCAGACCTCTTAGTCCAGTCCTTTGTTCAGAGTCTTTTGAATCAGATCAGGTTGCTCAGAGTCTTGTACAATCTCATCTTGAACAGCTCCAAGGACAGAGATGTCAAGCCTTTTGAGCATTAGGTTGAACAAGAGAAATAAACACTTGCAAGCCAGACCAAGGGTATGGTCTATTCATTGAATCTTTAACTGTAATTACTGGTACAATATCCTATTTCTTCCGTAAAAGGTCATAGCAGAAGTGAGTTGGAGAATTTCTGTTCCAAGAGAGTTATTGTATCTAAGACAGTTATTGTAGATGTGGTCTCCAAGGAACAAAGATTCAAGATCTTAGCAATTTCACATACTGAGAGAGATAGATAGGACTGAGGGTTTTATAGCCACTATGCAAGTATAAGTAGGTGTCTAAATTCTTGATCAAACCTACAATCTGTTTTTCATACATGTAATTAAAGAACACTAGGCAAAAGGCTCTGTCTGGCAGACTGAAGAGTCTTATTTAAGGTTCTCTGACTTCAGTGTGAAATGTTTTAAGGATTTCCAAGGCAAAATTCAATTAACTTAAAGCCATCAGTAGTACTAAAGTGTGAATAGGTGGGATACCAGTACCCAGACTTCTTTGCTGGGGATGAGATTTCAAAAGCATGAAGACTATCAGAAAGCAAAGGCTAGGTAGTCAAAAGTCAAAAGGAGGGGCTGGTGGGTTTTTTTTGTCTAACTCGTTCAAAGATGGTGGTGCTCTCTTTTCAGTGCATTAAACACATTCAGACATTCCCACAAAGGAAATTATATTGTGTGCAGCTATTTTAATAAGATTAAAAGAGCTACTTTCACGCCACCAGTGACTGCCATTAATTGGTATGCTGCAAGAGAGCTGACACATCCCTGGATGGCACATCTATTAAGTGTAGACTGCAATCAGTGAAATAGGTTTTCCAACAAACGACTTGTCAAAGCCTTGACACAAGAATTACTTATGCATGTAGTCAGTCACTCACTTTCTCCCAGTTCAAATACTCATCTTCTGCCCCCACACTGGAATCTGAAGCACAGTGAAAGGTGTTTCTCCATTTTTGCCTGTTCAAAGTGCTAATCCATGGGTGAGAGTTCTAAGGACGGCACGACAGACTCGGAGTGGAAAAGCAGCGGTGCGGGAACCCATCAGCCTCCCACTTCTCTTTTCTAGAAGCTGTAATTCCAAGGTAGGCTCAGCCTTTCCATGGTAATAGATGTGAAGAGAAAACTTCTTTCAACTGACAGTTCCACCATCCAAGCTTACTAGCCCAGTCTGACTCTCTTTGATCTTCAGTCTTCCTGGAAATGAAAATGGTTATCATGCTACCTAGCAGCAAATGCTCATGTTTTACCTGGATAGATCTCTGGTAACGTTCAGTAGCACAGCTGCTCTTCATTGCAGATGTAAAATATTCACTTGAGAAATTACCTTTCCCTCTCCCCTTCCCCCCCCCCCCTTTATTTTTTTCCCCTGGTCTTATTTGATATTTAAATCTATGCAATTGTTGCCTTAAGTACTGAATTGTCACTCTGCTTCTGCACCTGGAGGTCTAAGCGGGCAGGAATGATCTTTTAACTAAATTGGGTAAGTTCTTTCTTGGGATGTATGTGGCATCTCAGGGTCACTATTTACTCCACCTTGTCACCTGGCTTAAGGCTGACAGCTAATCCTGGGACTGTGTATTGTAACAGAATATGAAATAATAATACACAAGCCTGCTTTTAAGAAGCTCCCTGGAGCGCTTTAAGGAGACCTTGTCTTACTGAATATTAGAGAATAGGAGTCACCTCCCCAGAATTTAACATTTAATCACTTTCAGAACTCTTGAAAGTTAAAGAGAGAGATCCAGAAGGTCATTTTAGGATTTCTTTCTTAGCTGGTACCTAAAAGATTAACCAGATACCTAATTGCCACACCATAAAGACCAGAGAAAGTGAAAAGCAATCCAAGACAACTAACTTTAATCCTACTTGATTCTCACCACTGGGGGGGGGGGAATAGTGAATAAAAGCCAACCCAGATAGCCCTAATGAGGTAGATTAAAAAAACTAACTTCACAGAGGAGCACAGAGTTCCCTAGTAAAGTCTCTAATAAATTGCAAGACTTCAGTCTCTCAGGTTCATGTCTAATGTCGATTTCATTTTCTTCATACTTTTATTTTCACACATAACTAACACAGGCAGCCAGGCAGAGGTTGGACACTTTTTGAATGTCTTTTTTTTTTTTTTTTTTTTTTTTTTTTTTTTTTTGTACTTTTTTTCCCCCACCACTGGCAAACCTTTCTTTTTTTCAGCCTGAGAAGCTTTATAAAATTCAAGGATGCAACTGACAGACTGAACGAGTTGGGGCTGTTCAGTCTGGAGAAGAGGAGGCTTCAAGGAGACCTAATTGTGGCCTTCCAGTATCTGAAGGGGGCTACAAGAAAGCTGGGGAGAGACCTTATAGGGTGTCAGGGAGTGATAGGACTGGGGGAATGGAACAAAACTAGAAATGGGTAGATTCAGATTGGATGTTAGGAAGAAATTCTGCCCCATTGAGGGTGGTGAAGCACTGGAACAGGTTGCCCAGGGAGGTGGTAGAAGCCTCATCCCTGGAGGTTTTTCAGGCCAGGTTGGATGTGGCTGTGAGCAACCTGCTGTAGTGTGAGGTGTCCTTGCCCATGGCAGGGGTTGGAAGTGCATGATCTTTGAGCTCCCTTCCAACCCTAACAATTCTGATTCTATGATTCTTTGATTCTATGATTCTATAATAGAGGAATCACAGTGATGACTTGTGGAATTCTGTCACAAATAAAACTGAACACTGGATTCAGCTAAACCTGTACCGGCCATGAGTGCCACCATTTTGGCATTAGAGACTTTCCTTTTGTTGAAAAATGACCATTCTGGGGCATTCATTTTTCCAGAACATTGGGGTTTTACCAGTTTGCTGATGTTTTCCTGCTTGATGTATGGGTGTAAAGTGCTTAAGATTCCTGCAAGGAATTTGACTTTTTAGTATGGATTTTCCAACCTACAAATGAGCTCTCCAAAATATGAATAAAGCAGACGTTAAATGGATTAAGCATTGGTCAACTAATTGACCTCAAAGTAACTGTCAAACAGGAATCATCTCCAAACAGGCATGTTGCTTGGCAGTCATTAGCATCAGACTTGACCTTGTTCAATATTCCTCTCAGTGGTCTGGAAATAAACATCAAATAACTGCTATTCAAATGGCATATGGATCTGTAGAGTATCAGATCATGGTGGCTAGGTGTTTGTTCCAAGCAATTGAAACTCTTGACTTAATCAGACCCTGTCATTAAATGAGTCCTAATGTAGTCAATGAAACAAGATCACAGCCTGTGAACTGGAGGTTCTCTCTAGCATTTCCAACTGCATCCTAGAAAAATATGATTGTAGAAAAAAAAAATCTAGAGTTCATAGCAGGACTAAAACAATTCAACATGAGCTGCCTGTGGGAAGCTGAGATAAATCAAGCTAATGAATTCCTTGGTGTTGACTGCCAGGCACAGGCACGGCCAGTTA
Organism: Picus viridis; assembly: GCA_033816785.1. Classification (NCBI taxonomy): domain Eukaryota; kingdom Metazoa; phylum Chordata; class Aves; order Piciformes; family Picidae; genus Picus; species Picus viridis. Next base: position 12,655,667 of record CM066571.1, read on the forward strand.
TGCATCTGTTCCTTTTTAAAGCATGTCTCTAGAAGCAGTCACTTGATATTTGAAGTTACTACCGAGATGCTGAACATTCACACAACAGAAGCTGGACAAGACATGAATGAACTGTCACATACTGCTGAAATCTGGAGAAGAACTTTCACTAGAGCAAAACTTACCAATAATTTCTTTTTGCATATTCATGGTTTGACATCAAAATGAGTGACAGGTGCCAGAGAACTTCTCCTACAGAAAGAGCTCCAAATCATTGAATCATTGAATCAATAAGGTTGGAAAAGACCTCAAAGATCATCAAGTCCAACCTGCCACCCAACACCTCATGACTACTAGACCATGGCACCGAGTGCCACATCCAATCCCCTCTTGAACACCTCCAGGGATGGGGACTCCACCACCTCCTCAGGCAGCACAGTCCAGTGGCCCATTACTCTTTCTGGGAAGAACTTTCTCCTCACCTCTAGCCTAAACTTCCCCTGGCACAGCTTGAGACTGGGTCCTCTTGTTCTGGTGCTGGTTGCTTGGGAAAAGAGACCAACCCCCACCTGGCTGTGACCTCCTTTCAGGTAGTTGTAGAGCAATAAGGTCTCCCCTGAACCTCCTCTTCTCCAGGCTAAACAACCCCAGCTCCCTCATCCTCTCCTTGTAGGGCTTATGCTTGAAACCTCTCCCCAGCCTCATTGCCCTTCTCTGGACATGACTCAATGTCCTTCTTAAATTGAGGAGTCCAGAACTGGACACAATACTCGAGGTGTGGCCTAACCAGTGCGGAGTACAGGGCAGAATGACTTCCCTTCTCCTGCTGGCCACACTATTCCTAATGCAGGCCAGGGATAAAGCACTGGAAATACACTACCTAAATACACTACTTTGGAAAGGTGGAGAGTTTCCATCATTTGATGTCTTCTAACACATAGTAGGTAGCCATGCATTAGATAAATAAGAGTAAATTGCATAGAGAAGAATAAATGGATAAAATTGCCATTGGAATAGGTTGCCCAGGGAGGTGGTGGAGTCACTGTCCCTGGAAATGTTCAAGAAACATGTGGATATGACTCCTCAGGACATGGTTTAATGACCATGTTGGTGTTATGTTGAAGGCAGGACTTGAGGTCTTTTCTAACCTAAAGAATTCTATGATTCTATGGCATGGGTCATGCAGAAGTTCTTGGTAGAAGGTTCCTGGTTTCCTTTTGCACTTGAAGTGCATTGAGTTCCTGCAGATTCACAAATTTTAAGCCATGTGAGCTATGGGTTAGATTATATAGGCAGTATTTTAGGAAAGAGAGATCCAGTTGAGAGCCAAAGGAGGTTAGTCCCCCTCAGATATACTTGAAAATCCTGTCAATACTGTTAAGAGTTCGAATTACTTTGATTTGTGGTCATAAAATATTGGAGGAGTGTTTCTGAAGATTTAAATTGCTGAAGTTCCTGAACTTTGTTGCACAGACCATTAATTCAAACACTTTTAATCTCAAACCACCAGGGTCCAGCCAGTTTAGACCAAGAGGTCAGGTGAGTTTATTGATGTAAATCTTGTTCTCACCAAGTGTTTGTGTGCTGGCTGCACACACCTTAGTACGAGCCTGTCAGAGAGGAAGCATGACTGCAGATGTGCTGCAGATCACTATTATTTACTACTGGGCATATTTATTTAGACAAAAGTACTCAGTAGTTAGAAAGGATTAAACCACTCAAAAGACCAACCCATTGTGTGGCAGGCTCCACTGTTTAACTTGCAATTGACTAGAAACAGTCCTCTAATAAATCTTGCCCTCTAACAAACTAGATGATCCTTGTGGTCCATTCCAACCCTGACTGATTCTAAACAAACAAGAAACCTAAGGGAAATAATAGCATATTGGTTGGAATGGAATGGGTACCAGTTGATAGTAGGCTGAACGTGAGCCAGCAGTGTGCCCAGGTGGCCAAGAAGGCCAATGGCATCCTGGCCTGTATCAGGAATAGTGTGGCCAGCAGGAGCAGGGAAGTCATTTTGCCCCATGCTCGGCACTGCTTAGGCCACACCTTGAGTCCTGTGTCCAGTTCTGGGCCACTCAGTTTAGGAAAGATTTTGAGTTGCTGAAGGTGTCCAGAGAAGGGCAACGAGACTGGGGAGGGGTTTGGAGCACAGCCCTGTGAGGAGAGGCTGAGGAAGCTGGGGTTGCTTAGCCTGGAGAAGAGGAGGCTCAGAGGAGACCTCATTTCTGTCTACAACTACTTGAAGGGAGGTTGTAGCCAGGTGGGGCTTGGTCTCTTCTCCCAGACAACCAGAACCAGAGGACATAGTCTCAAGCTGCACCAGGGGAGGTTTAGGCTGGATGTTAGGAAGAAGTTCGTCATAGAAAGAGAGATTGGCCATTGGAATGTGCTGCCCAGGGAGGTGGTGGAGTCACCATCACTGGAGGTGTTTAGGAAGAGCCTGGATGGGGTGCTTGGTGCCATGGTTTATTTAATTAGATAGTGTTGGGTGATAGGTTGGACTTGATGATATCAAAGGTCTTTTCCAACCTGGTTAATTCTAATTCTAATTCTAATTCTAATTCTAATTCTAATTCTAATTCTAATTCTAATTCTCATTCTCATTCTCATTCTAATATGAATTTAGGGGGAATAAATCACTCTTGGTTTCATCCAAAAATAAGAGTTAGCTCCTTTGTAAAGCTCCATATAAAAATATTCTTAGAGTATCATGAATTCTTCCAAGTGTCTCCTTCAAAAATGAGTGACCAATGTAACACTGGCAATTCCTTTTCTTGTTTTGTGTTGGGAGGTATATTCTTTGTTTAATTTGACCTTTGTTTTGACAGATTCTGCGTTCCAATTGCAGTAAAGTTATCACAGCTGCTGATTTTGTTTTCAGTCACAGTAGTGTATGCCAAATAATTGTGACCACAGAAGCTGACTACAATATCCCCTAAATGGGCAGGTGAGAAGAATGAGACCATTCTTCAAACTCTTTTGTGGTTCTTAGCTGGGAGAAGTTTCTCTTGTAATTTAAAATAAGATAAATTAGACCATTTTAAGCTCCAAACTGCTGCAGCTGGATTAGAAGTAGGAAGAGCTGAACTTCAGCTATGTTATCTCACTGCTACACTGCCTTGTGAAGTCACAACACATTCATAGCAACTGTTCTGGCTGGACAGTACCTCTGCTTAGCTGTGCATTTTGGTCCTAGTCTCATCCCTCCCTCTGCAGCTCTGTCCTTGGAGAAAGCGTTGCTCTCTCCATTTGCCATGCTTTTTTAGCCAGCATTACTAAATGCCCAACAAAAGAACTTGGCTGCCTGTGTATGTGTGTATGTGCACAGCAAAAAGGACACAGGGACAGCAGGAGCACAAGTGACTGAGTTGCAGAAGGCTTTGACTTGCTTTTGTCTGAGCCTCTGCCATGTTGATATTTTTCTTTTCATTTAACTCAAGAATTAAAACCAATAGAGAATCAAAGGATCATAGAATGCACTGTGCTGAAAGAGACTTAAAGTTCATATAGCCTAACCCAGCTGCAGTAAGGAGGATCATCCCCAACTACAGCAGATTGTTCAGAGCCCCATCAAGCCTGACCTTGAATCTCTTGACCAGGGATGGGACCTCCACCATCCCCCTAGGCAACCTGTTCCAGTGTTACATCACCCTCACAATAAAGAACTTCTTCCTAATGTCCAAGAACTTCTTCCTAAATCCAGTCTAAACCTATGCTGCTCTAGTTTAAAACCATTGCCCCTTGTCCCCTGTTACTACAAGCCCTTGTCAAGAGTGCATCCCCAGCTTTCTTGTAGGCCCCCATCAAGTACCAGAAGGCTGCTCTAAGGTGTTCCTGTAGCCTTCTCTTCTCCAGGCTCAACAACCCCAGTGCTCCCTGCCTGTCTTCAGAGGAGATTTGATCATTTTTGTGGCCCACTTCTAGATGCTCTTCATCAGGTCTGTGTTCTTCCCATTTGAGTGTCCAAGAGCTGGACACCATACTTCAGATGAAGTGTCACCAGAGCAGAACAGAGTGGCAGAATCACCTCTCTCATCTACTGGCCACAATTCTTTTGATGCAGCCCAGTATGTGAGGAGACTGGGAGATATTTGGAGTCTGTTGAACCATAAGCTTTTTGTTTGTTTATTCTGTGCTTTCACCTCAGCAGAACCCTGGGATGCAGGTGCTGAGCCAGTGGGGTACTCAGTCACATAAAGTGCACAAATGAAAATGATCAAACAGCACTGGGAAGGTAAAGCAGATCTCATGGTTGCTCTGGTTAAAAACTTGAACTTATAGGCATGCACAACATGATGGGATTACAGGTCATGCCCTAAAAGGAAAATCAGGAGATAATTGAATTCAAGCTCAGTGCATGTATCTATTCTGCTTTACATTGCACTTCCTCATGTACAGAAGAGCAGTTTCAAGGAGAAAGGTAAAGCAAGAGAGGAGGTTCTGTTGTGTTTGGTTTTATTTTTAAATACCAACAAATAGCCACTCTGAAAAATAATCATTGCTTGCATTAGATGCCACTTTTCTACATGTAATACCAGTGGTAATCACTTACAGTGGCATTTGCTTTTAACTGACAGATCCAGGGTGACTTCATTGTTTTACAGAGGCTTTTTTCCACTTGAGTGGTAATGGCACTATATAAATTCTTGATTGCATTTCCTTGCTTTTTGACATTGTGTTCTGTGTTGATCATTTGTATACATACATATGTAAACAGCTTCATGGTGAATTCTATTTTCTGACTCACCTTGAGTGACCCACAGTATATCTGATTGCAGGACAGGGGGCTGTTTGGGAAAGCATGTGAAGTTAATATGGCCATTTGTCCCAGAGATTATTACAGTCTTGAGAGAAAATAGATGTGTGGGGAGGCATATAGAGGAGTTTGGAGTTGACATGGAAATATGGGAAGAAGGCAATCAAAAAGATGAATGCAGCAACTCTGAAAACCACATTTCTTGATTATTTTGATGCTCACAGAATCATAGAATCACCAAGTTTGGGAGAGACCTCAAAGATCATCAAGTCCAACCTGTCACCACAAACCTCATGACTAAACCATGGCACCAAGTGCCACGTCCAATCCCCTCTTGAACACCTCCAGGGATGGAGACTCCGCCACCTCCCTGGGCAGCACATTCCAATGGCAAATGACTCTCTCTGTGAAGAACTTTCTCCTCACCTCCAGCTTAAACTTCCCCTGGCGCAGCTTGAGACTGTGTCCTCTTGTTCTGGTGCTGGTTGCCTGGGAAAAGAGACCAACCCCCTCCTGGCTACAACCTCCCTTCAGGTAGTTGTGGACAGCAAGGAGGTCTCCCCTGAGCCTCCTCTTCTCCAGGCTAAACAACCCCAGCTCCCTCAGCCTCTCCTCATAGGGCTTGTGCTCGAGGCCTCTCCCCAGCCTCATTGCCCTTCTCTGGACACATTCAAGTGCCTCAATGTCCTTCTTAAACTGAGGGGCCCAGAACTGGGCACAGGTTTCCTTTTTCTATTTTTTATTCTTATATATAAATGCATTTTTATGCCACATGCTTGCTTCCATGGGCAGCTTGAATTCTCAAGGGACAGGAAGCTGTGGAACAACAGAATGTTGCTCCCATGAAATAGCATGCCTGTGGTTCACCGCATGCTGATGTGGTCATTTACACTTGTGTGAAACTAGAGTACAAGCCTCTGTGATCACAGGTCAGCAGAGGAGCAGAGCCACAAGGCAGAAAAAACCCATACAAGTTATTAAAAGTGTTCCTGTTTGGATGTGGTCTGGGAGGGACACATATTGCTTTCCAGTCTCAGACACAGATGCTGTCTTGGTTGTTTCCAACTTCCTCTTTCAGCTGCTGACTCCAGAGGTAATGATTTCTCAGGCAAATGAGTCCTTGAAATACTTAGAGCAGACCAAACTGTCGCCTGTTCTTTGCAGCAGACTTCTCCAGCATTGATTGTGACTGTAACTCCCACTTCTGCTCCAGATTGGGTGTTTTCTGGTTTAAAAATGCTGTGTGATCAAAGATAAGAGCTATCTAATAAGATGGGATGGCTATTTTTTTTTCTCATGCATCCTCAGATGGGTAACCTTTTATATCAGACTTTAGAAAACAGAGAGGAGACATTTCTTTACGGAGGAAAAGGAGAAGCATTATAAAGTTAAAGGCTGTATCTGTACCTTTAACTGAAATATAAGGGCATAGCTCCACTGGCACTGTCCTACCTTGTTCTTGTGAAGGCATTTATTATGCATGTGGCCAGCTATAATGTAGATCAAATCAGCAAAACATCCTTGGGGCACAGTAATGCATCTTCCTTTCATTGAGACTTAGTTTGTTTGTTCTAGATGTTGGCTACTACAGCATGTCAACACCCCAGTAGATTCTCTTTGACTTGCTATGAGAATTTTGGTGCCCTCATCACTGTCCTAATAACTGGCCCAGTCTGATTATTTTGGACTACAAACCTAGGAGTTTATATTTACTATTGAAATCAAACAAAACCACAGGAAAGCAAAACAAAAGGAGAGAAATAAAAATAGAGCAATCAAACAAGAGTTATTTTCTGGACACCTTCCTGATTCCTATGGGAAAATACATAAAGCAGTTGCAAACTACAGAAATAATCCTCAACCTTTCTGAGACACTGACAGAACTGCATTAATAGTTTTCATATGAGGGCATTGAGTCCATCATCAGTAAATTTGCAGATGACACCTCGGGGCAGGAGTTGATCTGCTGGCGGGCAGAGAGGCTTTGCAGAGGGACCTCGACAGGCTGGACAGATGGGCAGAGGCCAAGGGCAGGAGACTGAACACATCCAAGTGCCAGGTGCTGCACATTGGCCACAGCAACCCCAGGCAGTGCTACAGGATAGGGTCAGTGGCTGGAGAGCGGCCAGGCAGAGAGGGACCTGGGGGTGCTGGTTGATGGTAGGATGAACATGAGCCTGCAGTGTGCCCAGGCAGCCAGGAGGGCCAATGGCATCTTGGCCTGCATCAGGAACAGTGTGGCCAGCAGGAATACGGAGGCCATTCTCCCCCTGTACAATGCACTGGTTAGGCTGCACCTTGAGTCCTGTGTGCAGTTCTGGGCCCCTCAGTTTAGGAAGGAGGTTGACTTGCTGGAACGTGTCCAGAGAAGGGCAACAAGGTTGGTGAGGGGTTTGGAACACAGCCCTGTGAGGAGAGGCTGAGGGAGCTGGGGTTGCTTAGGCTGGAGAAGAGGAGACTCAGGGGTGACCTTATTGCTCTCTCCAACTCCCTGAAGGGAGGTTGTAGACAGGCAGAGGTTGGTCTCTTCTCCCAGGCAACCAGCACCAGAACAAGAGGACACAGTCTCAGGCTGCGCCAGGGGAGGTTTAGGCTGGAGGTTAGGAGAAAGTTTTACACAGAGAGAGTGATTGCCCATTGGAATGTGCTGCCCGGGAGGTGGTGGAGTCGCTGTCACTGGAAATGTTCAGGAGGAGACTTGATAGGGTGCTTGGTTGCATGGTTTAGTTGATTGGGTGGTGTTGGATGACAGGCTGGACATGATGATCTTGAAGGTCTCTTCCAACCTGGTTTATTCTATTCTATTCATTTTTTTTTTTTATACTATTGTATATTTTCCGTAGTCTATGGCAAAGGTATATACTACCTGGGGTAATGGATGCATTTGTGAGCACAATTAGATATATCTTTTAGTAACTGGGGAAAAAAAAAAAGTATAATAATATCTAAAATACAAACATTCTGAGATATACTGCTGTGACAATGAGTCTTCTTGCCCAATTAGCATAGGGATGGTTTTCCTGTTTATTCTAGCACATGGGGAAACAGTGACTGTCAGCAAAAGGTGAACTGTGTCTAATCTCAGGTTGGAAATAGCCTGCATATATTCTATATGGAAATCAGTAAACTAACTTCTTTGCTTTTGCTAAAAGTATGATTACGTATTATTGAACCTTAAATATGCCTACCTTTGCCAGTTTGAATAGAAATCCACCTGCCAGTCAAAACACTCCAGGTTTGCATTTTACATGCACAAAAGCTTTGCTTTGGAATTCATATCCCAGTGTGGCATTCATCCTTCCCACCATACAAAACAATAGAAGATGGGTTGGAGTTTTGGGTTGTTTAGGTTTTGGGGTTTTTTGCTTTGAACGTGTCCAGAGAAGGGCAACGAGGCTGGGGAGAGGCCTCAAGCACAAGCCCTACGAGGAGAGGCTGAGTGAGCTGGGATTGTTTAGCCTGGAGAAGAGGAGGCTCAGGGGAGACCTTATTGCTGTCTACAGCAATACCTAAAGGGAGGTTGTAGTCAGGTGGGGTTTAGTCTCTTCTCCCAGGCAACCAGCACCAGAATAAGAGGACACAGTCTCAAGCTGTGCCAGGGGAAGTTTAAGCTGGAGATGAGGAGAAAGTTCTTCCCAGAGAGAGTTGTTAGTCATTGGAATGTGCTGCCCAGGGAAGTGTTGGAGTCACCATCCCTGGAGGTGTTCAAGATGGGATTGGACCTGGCACTTGGTGCCATGGTCTAGTAGTCATGAGGTCTGTGGTGACAGGTTGGACCTGATGATCTTTGAGGTTTTTTCCAACCTTGTTGATTCTATGATTCTAAAAAATGTAATGAGGGTAGTAACATACTGGAACAGGTTTCTCAGAGAGGTGGTGGTGGCCCCATTCCTGCAGATATTCAAGATCAAACTTGATGGGGCCCTGAGCAACTTCATCTAGTTAAAGATGTCCACACTCACTGTGTTGTGGGGTTTGGACAAGAAGACTTTTGAGAGACTCTTCCAACCCAATGCATTCTATGATTCTGTATATCCAAAATATTATGATTCATAAGCAGCTCTTAAGTCTGATGAAAAAGACCAATTCATCTTGACTTCCCATAAGTAAAAAGAGATAATTCCATCTACTACATATCCATTTCTTTGAACAATCCACCAGAGGGGACAGGAGTAGTGGGCGGTTGTGCAGATGCTTGGCTACGAGCTGAGGCCAACCCACCACACCACACAACCCCACACACCATTTGTGCTTGTCAGGTGTCCATTTATGCTCCCAAATCACTTCTTTTTGTTGTGGACACAAGGGTTCACTGTTTAGTAATCATGGGCTCCTCATTGTAGATATACTAGTGACCTCCTTTTAGAAGGTGAGAATGTTTTGAGTACAAAGGGGTGTAACTCTATCCATGTGCACCCTTTAGAAATAGAGTGAATCATGTTCCCAAGGGGAATTTCTTCCTGCTCCTTGCCTTTCTTTTTCACCAAGACACAGCAGAGATATTACTTGCAAAATAGTACTAACAGCTGTCAGTGCATTAAAAATAGTTTAAGCAAGTGCCTTTAAATGTTAAGATTTACAAGGAGAAGACATTGAAAGGGGAGAGATACACAACAGGAGTAAAAGCAAAACACTCACTCTGACTCCATAAAATCAGGAAACCCTGCAAGAACATTTTGTCTGTAAAGCATTTAGGATCTTGATTAAAGCCATTGTTTACAGCCTAGCTACGATACTATTATATCAGCAAGGCCAGTTTCACTATCAAGCTCATCAGCACAATATGACCAGCAGGGACATTTTAAAAGGGCTCTTCAGTTATGCCCTGAAGTAGTTTCAGTATCTATACTTTAAAAATATGATCAAGAATGTACAGAAATCAACCCTCATATTTCATTCTGATGTGTTCCAGAGCATTACTGTCAGACTTTAATCATAAAAGGAATAGCCCCTTTGTGCAAAGAGGGTAGTGAGGAGAAGATTCAGGGAATAATAAAAGAAGCTTCAGGAAGTGGTTATGAAATGCTGGGTTTATTCACCAAATATGAACACAGCTTAGGTCTATGAAGTACTCGTGATAAGCACTGATGGTCTTTCCAGTCTGCCAAAAATTAGCTTAGCTGGCCATTATAGGATCATAGAATCATGGAATAATTAAAGTTGGAAAGGACCTCTAAGGTCATGAAGTCCAACCATCAACCCAACACCACTGTGCATACCATATGTATACAGGTCTGCAGCCCTCAATATAGGAAGGACATGGACCTGTTGGAGAGGGTCCAGAGGAGGGCCCTGAAAATGATCAGGGAGTTGGAACACCTTTGCTATGAGGACAGGCTGAGGGAGATGGGGGTGTTCAGCCTGGAGAAGAGGAGGCTCTGGGGAGACCTAAGAGCAGCCCACCAGTACCTCTGGGGGCTACAGGAAGGATTCGGAGAGACTATTTGCACAGGCCTGTGGTGACAGGACAAGGGCCAATGGCTTCAAACTAGAGAAGGGCAGATTTAGATTGGATGTCAGGGAGAAGTTCTTCACTATGAGGGTAGTGGACCATTGGAACAGATGGCCCAGGGAGGTGGCTAAGGCTCCTTCCCTGGAGATATCAAAGTAAGAATTGACGAGGCCCTGAGCAACATGATCCAGTTGGGGATGTCCCTGCTGACTGCAGAGGGGTTGGACTGGATGAGCTTCGGAGGTCCCTTCTGGCCTGGACCATTCCATGATTCTATGCCCACTCAATAGAGTGCTATCCCCACACAGTTTTTGAACACCTCCACAGATGGTAACCTCACCACCTCCATGGGCAGCCTGTTCCAATGCCTGACCATGCTTTCAGTAAAGAAACTTTTCCTAATATCCAACTTTAGAATCATAGAATCAATAAGGTTGGAAAAGAACTCAAAGATCATCAAGTCCAACCTATCACCCAACACCTCATGACTACTAAACCATGGCTTCAAGTGCCACGTCCAATCCCTTTTTGAACACCTCCAGGGATGGTGACTCCACCACCTCCCTGGGCAGCACATTCCAATGGCCAACAACTCTCTCTGTAAAGCATTGCAATCTAAATTCAGACAAAGGCCATTTCTGATCTACAGCTGCTGGCCTATCCACTAAAATTAAGACTCCAGCAAGTTCAGTGGTAATGTGTTTACCTTCAGAGGAGTGGGATAATGGACATAACTTCACACTGCTTTGTTTGCATTCATGGTGTTATTTCATGATACCGTGATGCATACACACAAATAGTGGGAGAATCAGGGATGTCAAGAACAGATATGCCTCATTCTAACAAGAAAATGTACAGCAGATAATGGGCAACTTTTTGTATTAGCTCAGTATAATTGGAATTGTCTGATTCTGTCCAGCTGTGTGTTCTGTGTACAAGATCCTGATGGACTTAAATCAATATATTTTCACTAGGTAGGGTTATTCATCCATCTTTAAAGTGTCGCAGTGCTGTCAAAGACAGACAAGCAGATGTGTGGAAAAAATCATCATCACAGCAACACCCTTTTAGAAGTATGTGCTGTTATGAACAAGTTTAAAACGACACAATAACCCAAATACCAGGCTCATTAAAGAATCAACATGCAACTGTTGTCATAATTGCTCTTGGCTGGCATGTGGTTTTGGGTAAAATGGTTTCAAGTGAGAAGAGCGAGAGCAGACAAGATCCTCTAGAAACTGAATGCTTTATATGTACATCAGGAGAACAGCAGATGCATTCATCTGACACGGAGAAACCTCAGCTACTTGAAATAAAGGGTAGCATTATTAATACCTGCCTCACATGCTAGACAGGAACACTCTAAACACAATCATCTGAAAATGGTAACAAATGTATTACAGCTGATTACCTGCTTCTTAACTGCATCTGTAACTGCCACAGGATGCAGAAAATCAAGGAGTGACCAATGAAGCAATGCACCTGGTTCATCAAAGCCTTGTTTGGAGGCAGGAATGAAGAGAAGTATTGCTCAGTAAAAATAAGTTAAAGACTGAAGCTCCAACTTCTTGTTCATTTTTCACCCTTATAAGATTAAGAATACACAGGAGGCACTGATTTTGCCTGGTTTTCTGTTATTCTGCTTGAAGTTGGACCTAATTGCAACCAAAATGCAGGCTATTACTCACTGTCTCATATTTCTCTGTAATAATAGCTTGAAACGTTCTAGGAGCAAAACCACCTTCAAAGTGTAAAGGACAAAGCTGTTTATGTAGGGGTCTAATACAATCCCAGTTTATGAAATCAATATAACTTAATTATTTTGTGTTGATCTGGTGAATTGAATGTGACCATCACAGAAATTTCCCCTCCTAGTGTTTGCTGTTAGAAAAAAAAAAAGCAACAAACTCCTTTTACCGATTCGGACTGAGACAATAACTGGAGAGGTATTCTTTAGGAAAAGCTCTTATATGTAAATAATGGCAATTTCCCCTGCCCACACCCTCCTCCTATTTAATGCTCTTACAGAATACTGACAGAGGGATATCACAGGCAATGGCAGGGAGAGTCTGAAGGGCTGAATGAGGCCGTGCCTGCAAGAAAGCTGTGGAGGGACTTTTTGCAAGGGCTTGTAGTGATTGGACAAGAGGGAACTCATTGAAGCTGGAAGAGAAGATTTAGACTGGAGATTAGGAAGAAATTCTTTACACTGGGGGTGATGAGACATAGGAGCAGGTTGCCCAAGGTTATGGATACCTCCTTCTTGGAGGTGTTCAAGGCCAGGCAACCTGATGTAGTGGAAGGTGTCCCTGGCCATGACTCAGGGGTTGGAACTAAGTGATCTTCAAGGTCCCTTCCAACCCAAACCATTCTATGAATCTATGAATTTGACTGAAAGGTGACTAGGAACAGATGTTAGTTTACTCCCCTGCAGGTTTAATTCTACTTATCATACATGCAAGGTGTGAGCAGTTTTCACACACAGAGACAATTGCATGCTCTGTATGTGAAATAGTCCCAGCCTTGCTAAATATGTGTACCTACACCATGTTGTTTACTTCTGCTTGATAGCACAGACCATGCTGAAGAGTTTGGTTGTTTGTTTTCTCCCCTGAGTCCTTAGCATCTCATGGAATCCTTCTGGTTCCTACTATAGAGTCTTTGGAAAGGCAAGCTTCTCTATCTGCTTCACTACTCTGTCCCTGGAGGTGGTCAAGAAATGTGTGGACATGGAACTCCTGGACATGGTTTAATGGTCATGGTGCTCTTCAGTTAACAGTTGCACTCAATGATCTTGGAGGTCTCCTCTAACCTTAATGATTCTATCATTCAGGAATAACCTAAGTCATATCATACAATACAATACAATACACCAGGTTGGAAGAGACCTTCAAGATCATCGCGTCCAACCCATCAAACAATCCAACCCACCCAACAACTAGACCATACAGCCAAGCACCCCATCAAGTCTTCTCCTGAACACCTCCAGTGAAGGTGACTCCACCACCTCCATGGGTAGCCGATTCCAATGGCCAGTCACTCTCTCCGTGTAGAACTTCTTCCTAACATCCAGCCTAAACCTGCCCTGGCGCAGCCTGAGACTGTGTCCTCTTGTTCTGGTGCTGGCATAACAGAACAAAGAAGGAGGTATCCCCATTTTGTGTACCTGACATAGCCAATGACACTCCAGTGAACATGCAAAGGCACTCTTTACAATATATGCTACACCTATAGTGCTCAGGAACACCCTGTAGAAAGGAACTACTCTTGTGTAGCTGTCAGTGATTTTTTTCTCTTCATGTGTGCAACATTCATTCCTTTTTTCCATTGCTGTACCTAAGGAATTCTTTAGAACTTGACACATACTTGTCTTGTCTGATATCCCCTGCATTTTGTATTAGAAGAGAGAGAGAGTAAACAATCTGCCTATTTACCTTCTCCCTGAAGCTCCTGACATTCTGCCATATCCACCTTAGTTCATCTCTCTTCCAGGCCAGGCTACCCTATTTAATCATCCTTCATACAGACAGCCATGTCATACCTTTGATCATCCTTGTTGCCCTTAGTGTAACTTTTCTTGTTGTAATATCTTTTTTCTTCTATGAAGGGACTAGAATTGTTCAAAAATATCTCAGATTTGTTATCATTTTTAGCCTGGGAGGTCAGAAGATTTGAGCTCTATCATCCATTAGGAGGGATTAGATTTCTATCTCCTGGTATACCAAGCCTGTCACTCTAGTGTGAGATACAGCAGGGCAAGTTCTCCAGTCAGATGCTGTCTTGGCAAAAATTTTATCTGTCAGGGAGCAGAAGAATTTCCCAGGTTGCTCTCTAAAATCCCTGAAATGTTTTTAGTGTGGATGTATCTGCATGACTGTCTTTCACTCTTCAGCAGCTTTTACTCACATGATTTCCTGGAGATTGCTTCATCAGGGGTTCACTGTTAGAAGTTAATGACCAGTGGTCGAAGCGTCCAATTCTCTTAACCAAGGCATTTTTCCCAGGTGTGTGGTTTCAGTCCCAAAGGGCCATTCAATAAAGTTAAGAATGGAATGGAATGGAATGGAATGGAATGGAATGGAATGGAATGGAATGGAATAGAATAGAATAGAATAGAATAGAATAGAATAGAATAGAATAGAATAGAATAGAATAGAATAGAATAGAATTAACCAGGTTGCAAAGACCTTTGAGATCATCCATCCAACTAAACCATGGCACCAAGCACCCCATCCAGTCTCTTCCTAAACACCTCCAGGGATGGTGATTCCACCACCTCCCTGGACAGAGTAATGGTGAATGGCACCACATCCAGCTGGCGGCCTGTCACTAGTGGTGTGCCCCAGGGATCAGTACTGGGCCCCATGCTCTTCAACATCTTTATTGATGATCTGGATGAGGGCATTGAGTCCATCATCAGTAAATTTGCAGATGACACCAAGCTGGGGGCAGCAGTTGATTTGCTGGAGGGCAGAGAGGCTTTGCAGAGGGACCTCGACAGGCTGGACAGATGGGCAGAGGCCAAGGGCATGAGATTTAACACATCCAAGTGCCGGATTCTGCACATTGGCCACAACAACCCCATGCAGTGCTACAGGCTGGGGTCAGAGTGGCTGGAGAGTGGCCAGGCAGAGAGGGACCTGGGGGTACTGGTTGATGGTAGGCTGAACATGAGCCTGCAGTGTGCCCAGGCAGCCAAGAGGGCCAATGGCATCCTGGCCTGCATCAGGAACAGTGTGGCCAGCAGGAGCAGGGAGGTCATTCTCCCCTGTACACTGCACTGGTTAGGCCACACCTTGAGTCCTGTGTCCAGTTCTGGGGCCCTCAGTTTAGGAAGGATGTTGACTTGCTGGAACGTGTCCAGAGAAGGGCAACAAAGCTGGTGAGGGGTTTGGAACACAAGCCCTATGAGGAAAGGCTGAGGGAGCTGGGGTTGCTTAGCCTGGAGAAGAAGAGACTGAGGGGTGACCTTATTGCTCTCTACAACTACCTGAAGGGAGGTTGTAGACAGGCAGAGGTTGGCCTCTTCTCCCAGGCAGCCAGCACCAGAACAAGAGGACACAGTCTCAGGCTGCGCCAGGGCAGGTTTAGGCTGGATGTTAGGAAGAAGTTCTACACGGAGAGAGTGATTGCCCATTGGAATCGGCTACCCATGGAGGTGGTGGAGTCACCTTCACTGGAGGTGTTCAGGAGAAGACTTGATGGGGTGCTTGGCTGTATGGTCTAGTTGTTGGGTGGGTTGGATTGTTTGATGGGTTGGACGCGATGATCTTGAAGGTCTCTTCCAACCTGGTGTATTGTATTGTATTGTATTGTATTGTATTCCAATGGCCAATCACTCTTTCTGTGAAAAACTTCTTCCTAACATCCAGGCTAAACCTCCTCTGGTGCAGCTTGAGACTGCTTGTCTTGAGACTTTAGTCTTCCATTTTGCAAACATGCACACAAGTACAAAACCCAGTCATATCATGAGCATAAAACACTGCCCATGTCCACTGCACTGGTGACCTTAAGAGGTTCCCTCAGCAAAACTCATTCAGAATTCACTTTTTGATAAAGTCATGCTCTTCCCATCTCAGTTCTGTGAGAGGTACATGGTGAACATACAGGCTTCTAGATACAAAATTTTGTGCTTCAGGGCACAGTTTTCCAGAGAGAGACAGAAAAGGACAAGTTGTGGTTTATGCTGGACATTAGGAAAATTTTCTATACTTAAAGGGCGTACTTAGAGAGTGGGACAGGCTGCCCAGGGAAGTGGATTGTCCAATCTCAAGCTGCATCAGGGGAGGTTTAAGCTGGAGGTGAGTAGAAAGTTCTTCCCAGAAAGAGTACTTGGCCGTTGGAATGTGTTGCCCAGGGAGGTGCTGGAGTCACCATCCATGGAGGTGTTCAAAAAGGATTGGATGTGACACTTGGAGCCATAGGTTAGTTGTCAGGAGGTGTTGGGTATTAGGTAATAGGTTGGATTTGATGATCTCCAAGGTCTTTTCCAACCTGGCTGATTCTATGCTTCTATGATCCCTGGATGTATTTAAAAGATGTCTAGGTAAGGAGCTCATGGATACGGAATAGCAGTGGCCCCAATAGAGATAAGGGTTGGACTTGTTGAGCTTGAAGGTCTTTTCCAACAATTGTGATTTTTTTTATTCTGGGGGATTCACATAATCTAGCAGGATGGTCCAGGTTGCCATCATTAGTTTAGGAAGAGACTGGATGGGGTGCCACATGCCACGGTTTAGTTGATTACATGGTGTTGGGTGATAGGTTGGACTCAATGATCTCAAAGGTCTTTTCCAACCTGGTTAATTCTATTCTATTCTATTCTATTCTATTCTATTCTATTCTATTCTATTCTATTCTATTCTATTCTATTCTATTCTATTCTATTCCATTCCATTCTATTCCATTCCATTCCATTCCATTCCATTCCATTCCATTCCATTCCATTCCATTCCATCTTATCCTATCCTATCCTATCCTATCCTATCCTATCCTATCCTATCCTATCCTATCCTATCCTATCCTATCCTATCCTATCCTATTCTATTGTCTCAAATATACTAACTGTAGGATGAGACAGCCACACTAACAGGACACTTCCCTACACCTTCCCCAGGGCTGGGGCTATAAGTGGCTCATTTAAGCAGTGCCAGTTCTTTTACACATATGATTCCACAAGCTTGTCCTGGGATAGCTGCAATCCTCCACAAACAAGCTGTGCAGTCACAATTCCCCAGTGGATGCCCACACACAATCTGTACCCTGTCGAGTGGGCAAACAAATAGCAAACATAACAAATGAATCATGCAGTGCAAAAAAATCAGTGCAGAATAATTACATAGGCATTTTCACAAGGCAATTATAAAATCCTCAGTCAGGGGAAAGAAGGCAATGCCTCCAGTGACACATTGCATCTTTTTTTTTCCCCTGCATTACTATTAACAACCCCCCTGGAGAACAGACTTATGTCTGGAAAAAGTACAGCTCCAAATTTGATCAGAATGAAAAACACTATGGAAGAGTCTCCTTTTGAGAAGCAGTTCTAGGATAAATATTATTCTTTACCTGAGTGATTTCCTTTTCATTTTTGATCCAGTTTCTCCTGATTTCACTGCAGTTTTGCTTTTACCTCTTTTGCATAAGGAAGGAGTCAGCAACAGTAACCTTCATAACAGCCTGAAAAAAATGTTGACATTGAATCCTTGCTTTGATTGTGGTTCTGAGCCAGTGGCATATAGCAAAGCAAGGTAAGACTAAGCAGAAATTCACTTTCAGCCATAAAGATCTGATTGTTCCACAGGAAGAAATAATTATTGTTTATATTTTCTTACCCTGGATATATTTTTCTTCCTGGAAAAAAAAAGGGAAGAGAAAAAAGGAAAAAGAAAAAAAAGAAAAAAAAGAAAAAGGGAAAAAGAGAAAGAGAAAAAGAAAAAAAAGAAAAAGAAAAAGAAAGAAAAAAGAGAAAGAAAAAGAAAAAGAAAAAGAAAAGAAAAAGAAAGAGAAAAGAAAAAGAAAAGAAAAAGAAAAAGAAAAAGAAAAAGAAAAAAGAAAAAGAAAAAGAAAAAGAAAAAGAAAAAGAAAAAGAAAAAAAAAGAAAAAGAAAAAGAAAAAGAAAAAGAAAAAGAAAAAGAAAAAGAAAAAAAAAAGAAAGAGAAAGAGAAAGAAAAGAAAAAGAAAAAAAGAAAGAAAAAGAAAAAAGAAAAAGAAAAAGAAAAAGAAAAAGAAAAAGAAAAAGAAAAAGAAAAAGAAAAAGAAAAAGAAAAAGAAAAAGAAAAAGAAAAGAAAAAGAAAAAGAAAAAGAAAAAGAAAAAGAAAAAGAAAAAGAAAAAGAAAAAGAAAAAGAAAAATTATTAAGGAAGGCTAATAGTATCCTGGGGTGCATTGAGAATGTGTCCAGCAAATTGAGGGAGGTTCTCCTCCCCCTCTACTCTGCCCTGGTGAGACCTCATCTGGAATACTGCATCTAGTGTTGGGCTCCCCAGTTCAAGAGGGACAGGGATCTGCTGGAGAATGTCCAAGGGAGGGCTACTAGGATGATGAAGAGGCTGGAGCACTGCCTGATGAGGAAAGGCTGAGAGCCCTGGGGCTCTTTGGTCTGGAGAAGACTGAGAGGGGATTTAATAAATGTTTATAAATATCTGAGGGCTGGGGGTCGAGAGGGAAGGGACAGCCTCTGCTCAGTCTCACCCTGGGATAGGACAAGGGGCAATGGATAGAAACTCCAGCACAGGAGGTTCCACCTCAACATGAGGAGGAACTTCTTCACTGTAAGGGTCACAGAGCACTGGAGCAGGCTGCCCAGAGAGGTTGTGGAGTCTCCTTCTCTGGAGCCTTTCAAGACCTATCTGGATGTGTGACCTGTGCTGGAATATATGGCAGGGAGATTGGACTTGATGATCTTTGGAGGTCCCTTCCAACCCCTAACATCCTGTGAGCTTGCAATCATTGAGTCCAATTATTATCTGACCCTACCAAGTCTGGTGCTAACCCTCAGCATCATATCATATGGGGCTGAAGCCAGGAGACAAAGACTTGATATCATAGGTCCTCCTTTGGCGGGGGCTTGGACTCGAAGATCTCCATAAGTCCCTTCCAACCCTTAAGATCCTGTGAGCCTGTGACTACCAATAATGCATTAAAATTATATCATGCAGTGTTTCATGACTTGAATTGAAAAATGAAAATCATAATTATATTCATGCATAGTTACTTTGCTTTCTGCATATCATACACTGGGAGCAATCTCAAATGCCCTAAATGGAGCTTGCAAGCGAACTGAAATTCAACATTAATTCCAGGCTTCACTCTCATGGTGAAGAACTTCCTCCTCACATCCAGCCTGAATCTCCCCACCTCCAGCTTCATTCCATTCCCCCTAGTCCTATCACTACCTGAGATCCTGAGAAGTCCCTCCCCAGCCTTCTTGTAGGCCCCCTTCAGATACTGGAAGGCCACAATGAGGTCACCTCGGAGCCTTCTCTTCTCCAGACTGAACAGCCCCAACTCCTTCAGTCTGTCCTCGTAGGAGAGGTGTTCTTACCTTTCTCCTTGACAACTAGTGATATGCCCCAGGGATTTCACTGCTACAAGCATGTGGATGTTGGTGAGGACTAGAGGATTTACAAAATACATGCAATATTTGCAACTTTATAGGCAAAAATAATGATAAAAAAGGAAAAAGGAACTTCTTCTTGAGGAAGAAGTTCTTCCCCATGAGAGTGGTGAAGCCCTGGAATGGGTTGTCCAGGGAGGTGGTTGAGGCCCTGTCCCTGGAGGTGTTTAAGACCAGGCTGGATGAGGCTCTGGCCAGCCTGTTCTAGTGTGAGGTGTCCCTGCCCATGGCAGGGGGTTGGAACTAGATGGTCCCTTCCAACCCTGACTGATCCTATGATACTATGAAGAAAACCAACCACCAGATAATATACTATTTTATGAGATCAGCCTTATTCTATTCTATTCTATTCTATTCTATTCTATTCTATTCTATTCTATTCTATTCTATTCTATTCTATTCTATTCTATTCTATTCTATTCTATAAATTTAAAATGGCAGCAATATGCAAGACATTCCAGATCAGATGAGGAGCATGGATAAGGAGGTGAAGTCTAGATAAATTAAATATTTATTGGATGTTAGGAAGAAATTCTTCCCAGCAAGAGAGATTGGCCATTGGAATGTGCTGCCCAGGGAAGTGGTGGAGTCACCATCCCTGGAGGTGTTTAAGAGGAGACTGGATGAGGCACTTGGCGTCATGGTTTAGTTGATTAGATGGTGTTGGGTGATAGGTTGGACTTGCTGATCTCAAAGATCTTTTCCAACCTGGTTAATTCTGTATTTGGAATTTTCAGATCTAAATGAAAATTGTATCTTTTCAATTTCCATTCCTTTTCATTCTCTCCCTCCTCTAGATAGAAGTTAACCTTGTATTTTTTTTCCTCTTGATGGAAATGTTATTGTTAAAGACCAAACACAGGAACACATTTAACTACCAGGATAATGTGGATCCCTTTTAAATGCAGAGCTAAATGGTCTCACTAAAGGGACCTATGTACACTGAAAAAGTTCTGGGAGGCAAACTTTGATGAGAAGCTTATGGTCTTGTTTATTGTTGTTTTATGAGTGGACTCCCAGAATTTGCCTTAATAATTGTACCTTCAGGTGGGCTGTGAATGTACATTTATGAAGCAAACAGACAGCATGCAATTTGTCCTCTATGGAAAAGCAGTTGTTTGCTGAAGCAACATTTTGTCATTTACACTTTTGTTCCCTGTTGGAACAGTTTTGCAAAGCTGGTGTCCTGAAACTCAAATCCAGACTTTTTTATGCATGAAAATAAAACTTCTCCAAAGGTGGGTGTGCATCTGAGAAATCTCCTTATTCTCTCTGCACATTCTCTGCACTTCTCTGTTAGACTTATCATCTTCTCAGATCTGAACTCATCTCCCAGCAGACTCCATTGCTGCTTCTCTCTAATCTTAATTTTGATTTGGAGAAGTGGCATGAAGCATATGTTTCCCAGCTGGATCTTCTGTGCTGGAAATTTTAGCTGCTCATTGCATTTGATTCCAAGGGACTTTAAGGTCCCAGGAAGGAAAGGATCATCATGAGAAACTATATGGCTTTCTTGCAATTTTTCAGCAGCAGAATCAGAACATTACTTTAAAAGCTTCAACTGGTGTCAGGCCATTTATTTATTCCTTCCTTTTCCTGGATGTGATCCAGAGAAAAAGTCGCAGATTGATATAAATATGATGTTCAGAATATAGGGCAAAGGAATGCTGAAATACACGTTTCATGCTGTAGGGGGGAAGCTTCTCTGTTATAAAAATGAACATGGTTCTGAAAGACATATGAGAAGAAACTTTTCTGTTGTACCACAGCAGAGAAAAATAATATGGATTGGTAATTTAAGTTTGCATTATGTATATACATTGAGACACTTGAGTCGTGTCCAGAGAAGGGCAACAAGGCTGGGGAGAGGCCTTGAGCACAGCCCTGTGAGGAGAGGATGAAGGAACTGGGATTGTTTAGCCTGGAGAAGAGGAGGCTCAAGGGTGACCTCATTACTCTCTACAACTACCTGAAAGGTGGTTGTAGCCAGGAAGGTGTTGGCCTCTTTTCTCTAGCAACCAGCACCAGAACAAGGGGACACAGTCTCAAGCTGCACCAGGGGAAGTTTAGGCTCGAGGTGAGGAGAAAGTTCTTCCCAGAGAGAGTCATTTGCCATTGGAATGTGCTGCCCAGGGAGGTGGTGGAGTCGCCGTCCCTGGAGGTGTTCAAGATGGGACTGGACGTGGCACTTGGTGCCATGGTCTAGTCATGAGGTCTGTGGTGACAAGTTGGACTTGATGATCTTTGAGGTGTCTTCCAGCCTTGGTGATACTGTGATACTGTGATATAATCCATATAGGGGAGTAGCAAAGGATAAGGCAGTAAGCTCTGTTACATTCATTCTCTTTTTAGGAAGTTGCAGAGAAATTGTTTCAGTAATATTCTTGCCACTGTTAATCTCATAAAACCAATACATACCTTATATAACAAATATAATAGATATTATTATTATATGCAATATTTATTATAAAATATAATTTATTATATACCACATAATATTATGTTATACAATAAACATAACATTTATTATAAATAAAAACGATTATTTATTATAAGCAATAATTTAATACATTATTATTTAATGGTTGATAGTAGGCTGAACATGAGCCAGCAGTGTGCCCAGGTGGCCAAGAAGGCCAATGGCATCCTGGCCTGCATCAGGAACAGTGTGGCCAGCAGGAGCAGGGAAGTCATTGTGCCCTGTACTCAGCACTGGTTAGGCCACACCTTGAGTCCTGTGTCCAGTTCCGGGCCCTTTAGTTTAGGAAAGATGTTGACTTGCTGGAAGATATCCAGGGAAGGGCAACAAAGCTGGGGAGGGGTTTGGAGCACAGCCCTGTGAGGAAAGGCTGAGGGAGCTGGGGTTGCTTAGCCTGGAGAAGAGGAGGCTCAGGGGAGACCTTATTTCTGTCTGCAAATACCTGAAGGGAAGTTGTAGCCAGGTGGGGGTTGATCTTTTATCCCAGGCAATCAGCACCAGAACAAGAGGACACAGTCTCAAGCTGTGCCAGGGGAAGTTTAGGCTGGATGTTAGGAAGAAATTCTTCACAGAGTGATTGCCCATTGGAATGTGCTGCCCAGGGAGGTGGTGGAGTCACCATCACTGGAGGTGTTTAGGAAGAGCCTGGATGGGGTGTTTGGTGCCATGGTTTAGTTGATTAGATGATGTTGGGTGACAGGTTGGACTTCATGATCTCAAAGGTCTTTTCCAACATGGTTAAGTCTATTCTATTCTATTCTATTCTATTCTATTCTATTCTATTCTATTCTATTCTATTCTATTCTATTCTATTCTATTCCATTCCATTCCATTCCATTCCATTCCATTCCATTCCATTCCATTCCATTCTATTCTCTATTGTTACATAATATAATGTATGATATATTATATAACATTATATTATATAATCAACATAATAATAAATGGGAGTTGCCCCTTGCCATGTTAACAGGGACAAAAAGTTATTCTTTTCTTTTTTAATTATTAGTAAGTAAATAAATAGCTATTTTTTTTTGTTCTTTCAAAGACACAAGTGTGATTGCATTGTGTATTCTGAGCAAGTACCAGTGCTGCTAGTGTATTTTACATTTGTTTTCCAAGTGTTTAGAGAAAGCTGTCAGTTAAAAAATGAGAGCAAACAAAAATCTACACTTAGACTTGTAAGGGGAAAAATGAATGATCTTTTGTTTCTCCTGTTACTTATATGTCTTGGCCTGCCTTAAACTTAGGGATCCTGAGTGTGTAGGAGGACTGAAGTCAGGGGACTGCATCAACTCTTCTTCAACATCTTCATGAGCCACCTCAGAGGTTAGCTTTGTTGTGCTGTGAAAAGCAGGGGACATGAGGGTTGAGTAGGGTTTCTTTGGAAAATGTGCTCTTCTCCATGACACTTCCCAGAAGCTAAGCACCTCCCAGTAGATGCCAGGGAGACCATCTGGAGGCAGCCTGCAAACTGCCAGCGCATTGGCTAGAAGCTAGGACTAGAGATGGGTTTTCATCTGATTGGAGCCCCACAGTGGGAAAACCAAAGCAGAAAAGTGAAGGGAAATGCTAAAGCCATGCTAGCCAGGGATGGAAGGTGTCAGCATTTCACCATATATTGAATATTTAGTTTACATTTTTTAATGGGATGCTCAATTTTCAATAACATCATAGAATTCTCACTTCAAACTGAAGATTCAGAGGTTTTGCCATGATTGCTGAGCAGTACCTGGGACTTGTGTTTAAGAATATCAGTGGTTTCTCAAAATGCTGTGTTACTCAGTCAGAGATGAAATACTAAGTCCTGCTGTAGGGATTTACTTTTCATGGTTATGCAGATGCTAAAATAATCCTAAATCAAATGTATTCTGAGGGAACTGATACTGCATTAGGCATGTAACCATATAACAGACAACAGCACAATGTCTTTAAGAGGTTCAAGAGTTTAAGAAAGACTTTCTGTATTTAAGATTTAACTTGTCATTAATCCTGCAGCACAGAGACTCTGCATTACTGGGTGGAAGGAGGTGCCTGGTACCTTTTTTAACAGTTCTGGATGGTCATTGTGACCCGTATTCAGCACTGGTTAGGCCACACCTTGAGTACTGTGTCCAGTTCTGGGCCCCTCAATTTAAGAAGGACATCGAGACACTTGAACATGTCCAGAGAAGGGCAATGAGGCTGGGGAGAGGCCTCAAGCACAAGCCCTGTGAGAAGAGGCTGAGGGAGCTGGGGTTGTTTAGCCTGGAGAAGAGGAGGCTCAGGGGAGACTTCATTGCTGTCTGCAACTACCTGAAGGGAGGTTGTAGCCAGGTGGGGTTTAGTCTCTTCTCCCAGGCAACGAGCACCAGAACAAGAGGACACAGTCTCAAGCTGTGCCAGGGGAAGTTTAGGCCTGAGGTGAGGAGAAAATTCCTCCCAGAAAGAGTAATTGGCCATTGGAATGTGCTGCCCAGGGAGGTGGTGAAATCATCGTCCCTGGAGGCGTTCAAGAGGGGATTGGGTGTGGCACATGAAGCCAAGGTTTAGTTAGTCATGAGGTGTTGGGTGACAGGTTGGACTTGATGATCCCTGAGGTCTTTTCCAATCTTATTGATTCTATGATATTATGACTAGACCTAGATAAAGTGAAATGGTCACTCCCAACTTAAACCTCAGTCAGAAACAATGACATTCCTTCAACTTTCCATCATATTTTTATTAATCCCTTTCATAGAGTTTGATTAAAAATGGCAATGCTTTATCCTATTCACACAGTCCTTTAAAGCTGCTTTTTCATCTATGGGATAGATGTCCAAGGAGTGTTCTTCTAGTCCTTCTGGGAAGTCCACTGATCTCTTATGAACATATTGTTTCAAAGTTGCCCCTTTGAAAACTGAAAAAGGTAGCTAAACACAGACTCAAAAGCACTATGAAGGATTCTCCTTTAAAGGTGAATAGAATTTAGAAAGGTGAATAGAATAGAATAGAATAGAATAGAATAGAATAGAATAGAATAGAATAGAATAGAATGCAATGCAATGCAATGCAATGCAATGCAATGCAATGCAATGCAATGGAACTGAACCTGGTTGGAAGAGACCTTTGAGATCATTGTGTCCAACACCATCTAATCAACTAAACCATGGCACCAAGCACCCCATCAAGTCTCCTCTTGAACACCTCCAGTGATGGTGACTCCACCACCTCCCTGGGCAACACATTCCAATGGCCAATCACTCTCTCTATGAAGAATTTCTTCCTAACATCCAGCCTAAACCTCCCCTGATGCAGCTTGAGACTGTGTCCTCTTGTTCTGGTGCTGCTTGCCTGGGACAAGAGAACAACCCCCACCTGGCTACAACCTCCCTTCAGGGAGTTGTAGAGAGCAACAATAAGGTCTCCCCTGAGCCTCCTCTTCTCCAGGCTAAGCAACCCCAGCTCCCTCAGCCTCTCCTCACAGGGCTGTGCTCCAAACCCCTCCCCAGCTTCGTTGCCCTTCTCTGGACATGTTCCGGCACGTCAACATCTTTCCTAAACTGAGGGCCCCAGAACTGGACACAGGACTCAAGGTGTGGCATCCCTTATTTTCTATTTATGAAATAGAAAATCAACATAATAGGAATCTATAGCTTCCCAGTACTACAGTGTGGAGAGTCATCTGTGGTCCTTAAAGGAAAACTCAATGAAAGAGATGGATTCCACAATAAATATCTCATAGAAGTGATCTGAATGCCAAATGAGCCCCAGGTAATCCCGGCAGACCATTTAGAGAAGTTGAACTAGTGGGTGATCTCATCTGGAATGTAGCTGAATGAGATGCCTGTGTTAATAAGACCTAAAGAGTGGTTATATTCCCCATCAGCTACCTGTGACTTTTTCTGAATAGTTTCATTTAGAGGGATTAAAATTCAGTGGGACAATTTGTCTACTTAGAGCTATGAAGATCAACTCAACCACTTCTACTTTTAACTTTAAAGACCCCTAGGACTGAAACTAATTTTGTAGTAGAAGCTTTATATCTCTTTTACTATAAACTCTTGGCTTAAAGGGTGGCAGAAGAAAAGAGGAAGATGGAAAATACTTACTATGAACCCTCTCTTCCATGAACACTTGCATATACATGTGGACATCCGTAACTCCTGTATGACCTGATAGAGGTGATGCTGCTCTGGCAGGGGGCTTGGACTAGATGACCTCTTGAGGTCCCTTCCAGCCCCTAACATTCTGTGATTCTCTAACTGTCTTCCAAAGTCAGGAAAATAATAATTGCTTACAGCAAGATTCCAAAATGAAGGCATTTAATGAAAAGCAGAGGTTGCCTGTCCAAATGTAGATTCACTGCTCTAATAAGAAGAAAATGCTATTCCTCAGGTGTCAAAATGTAACCCTGTTATGCAGTGTACTGGCCCATGATGTTGCATTATTGAACACTACCTCTTCTTTCTTCATGCACCATCTGTTCACAACACATTCAATAATTGCCTCCCATGGATAATATTAGTGTATAACAGAAAGTAAAGTTTGCTGATAATTCCCAAGGACATTGTTTTAAACAGGAATCTGATACACAGCTAAGAAAGCAACATTTAGCACTGGGGAATGAGGTAGTGTACTTGGCTGGGTAGTCTGTGCAGAAACTGATTTTGGAATAGAATAGAACAGAATAAACCAGGTTGGAAGAGACCTTCAAGATCATCGCGTCCAACACCACCTAATCAAGTAGCAAGCACCCTATCAAGTCTCCTTCTGAACACCTCCAGTGACGGTGACTCCACCACCTCCCTGGGCAGCACATTCCAATGGGCAATCACTCTCTCTGTGTAGAACTTCCTCCTAACATCCAGCCTAAACCTGCCCTGGCACAGCCTGAGACTGTGTCCTCTTGTTCTGCTGCTGCTTGCCTGGGAGAAGAGACCAACCTCTGCCTGTCTACAACCTCCCTTCAGGTAGTTGTAGAGAGCAATAAGATCACCCCTGAGTCTCTTCCTCTCCAGGCTAAGCAACCCCAGCTCCTTCAGCCTCTCTTCATAGGGCTTGTGTTCCAAACCCAACCTTGTTGCCCTTCTCTGGACACGTTCCAGCAAGTCAACCTCCTTCCTAAACTGAGGGGCCCAGAACTGGACACAGGACTCAAGGTGCAGCCTAACCAGTGCAGTGTACAGGGGCAGAATGACCTCCCTGCTCCTGCTGGCCACACTGTTCCTGATGCAGGCCAGGATGCCATTGGCCCTCCTGGCTGCCTGGGCACACTGCAGGCTCATGTTCAGCCTACCATCAACCAGCACCCCCAAGTCCCTCTCTGCCTGTCCACTCTCCAGTCACTCTGACATTCAGCTTATAAATTGAACATGGAGCGTGCTGTTGCTGAGTTCATTGTCATTACAAAATAGGTGGCCTAGTTTGTGACTTAAGAAACAACAAAAATGACATTTTAAACACACAAGAAACTGCTGCTTCTTAATCAGGTGACATTATCCTGCTGAAGACTCAATGAATCTGTGTGCTGCTACAGCAGCACAGAGTATCAACAAACGCATCTAACCACTCATTCTGTAAAATATTAGTTTAAGATCTCCAGAAAGAGAAATCTCTAAGATTCCTTGAAGCTCCAAAATGAAGGGGGGAAATCCAAATCAAATCAGTCTTGGTAGCATAAATGGAATATTTTACTACAGTAATCTATTCTTTCCAGAAAAGAAAGAGAGGTTTGAGTTTTGGGGGGTTGGTTTGTTAGTTTGTTTGTGTTTGCTTGTTTGGTTGCTTGTTTTTGTTGTGGGTTTGGGTATTTTTTGTTTGTCTTTGTTTGTTTGGTTTGGTTTGGGTTTTGTTTCGCTTTTTCTGGGTTTATACAAGACTGTAGTAAGAATCCTTGAAGATCTAAGAGTAACCACCAGCTACACCTATTTTTTTCTGCATTCATAGTGCCCTTTGTGACCTAGTCTTCAAGAGTCCTCATACACATGAATGAAATAAACCCTCCACATAATACAGAATTAACCAGGTTGGAAAAATATTTGTCAGGGAATAAGATCAGATTTTAGAGTAGAATAGAATAGAATAGAATAGAATAGAATAGAATAGAATAGAATAGAATAGACCAGGTTGCAAAATACCTTCGAGACTGAGTCCAACCTATCACCCAACAGAATAGAATAGAATGGAATGGAATGGAATGGAATGGAATGGAATGGAATGGAATGGAATGGAATGGAATGGAATGGAATGGAATGGAATGGAATGGCATGGAATGGAATGGCATGGATTGGAATGGAATGGAATGGAATAGAATAGAATAGAATAGAATAGAATAGAATAGAATAGAATAGAATAGAATAGAATAGAATAGAATAGAATAGAAATTAATTGAATTGAATTGAATTGAATTGAATTGAATTGAATTGAATTGAATTGAATTGAATTGAATTGAATGGAATTGATTTAACCAGGTTCAAAAAGTCTTTCAAGATCATCTAGTCCAACCAATCACCCAACACCTTCTAATCAACTAAACCATGGCACTAAGTGCCTCATCCAGTCTCTTTTTAAACACTTCCAGTGATGGTGACTCCACCACCTCCCTGGGCAACAGAGGATGAAAAAAACAGTCACATGTTCCACCTAGAAGTCATTGATTGATAGATTACAGGAAGACACTCAGTTACCACAGCAGAAAAACACAAACAGTAGTATAGAGGTGTCCATAATAACTTGACAGTTAAAGGATACGTGGAAATTTCATCTTAAAACACCACAAAAATCAGGGTTTTTCTTTAATTGTTCAGGCTTCCCATTTGGCATGAAGCTCTTCAAAGGAAAATTCATGTTATCAATGTTAAGCTTGATTATCTCTCTGAGATTTCAGGCCAACCAGAATGGAGTTCGAAAGACAAAGAAAATCTGCAGGCATACAAAGAGAACTGAGGAAGTCATTATTAGACAGAGAAAGTCTTGAGAGATGGAACAAATTTTCAATACAGCTGATGCAATTAAGTGCTAGAAGTGTATTTAAGAACATTAAAAGTGCAGATGACAGAAGAATACAAAACTGTGACTGATGGAACACAGCAGAATGACCAGAGGCTAATTCCGTGGGATGATTGGGTGGTGAGACCAACCAACTGGGCGTACTTCTTCACAGTGTAGGTAATTAGATCATAGCTTTGCCCTAGGGAGATTTAAGTGCAAGGTTTATAAAGCTATTGAAAAATTAGAAGCTGCTTAGTTAAAAATGTTGGTGGAAACACAGCTGATATGAAAAAGAGACATTCCCAAGGAGGAAACCTCACCTTGGGAAAAGCTGGATGCCATCCCAAGAGGTGCCACCATGTACTGAGCTGAAGACACAGACTTCCTTTAGCCAACAAACCTACTCCACTTGTAGTTCTGGGAGTGGTTAATCCCTGTTTCAGCACGGAGCAGCCATCACTTTGCTCTTAAATCTATTGGGGTTTATTTGCATTTTGACTGAGGCATGACAAGCTGGTTAAAAATGAGATCATTTGCATAATAGTTCATTATTTCATTAGTGGAATTATCAGTTACAGGAGAGAGTTTGCTTTCCACCAAATAGAAAACAGGGGGTATTATTTGAATTCATTTTTTTCTAGGTCTCTTCAAGCCATTTCTCTTTTCAAAACTGAAGGAAATATCTCCTGAAAATGGTTGGTTAGGTGTTTTTTTTTTTGGTCATTACAGGTAATATTTGTGCTACATTTTCATAATAAGACTTAGTCAAAATTGAGTTTGCATCATTTTCCCTAAGCAATTTTCTGTGTCATACTTGATTAAAAGTCCTATAGAGAAGTTTTATGTGCATTAGTTGGAAAGAATGCTGAGATAATGTGTTTATTAAAACCAACATGTAATATGAAAATGTATTGTAAAGGATAGAAAGGAGGACCCATAATTCTTTTCCCTTCTAAAGTGCATTTTTTCATCTGTAATAGATTCTGGAATTGCTTAATCTCTTGACAAAAACTCCATAAATTACAATACTCCTCTAATGATCACAGGGCATTGCTTTCACTCTCAGGACATTACCACTCTAGTGAGAATTATGGTCACACTTTAAGAGGATTTGATTCAGTACTAGGGCAGCAATTGTGTGTTAATTAAATACCAATTGATTATTTAAAATGCATGTGCTGGGCTTTAATGCATTTGTGTGAGATCCATAGATACAGAGATCTTGATTACAATGTTTTGAATTATAGATTACAAGGCACTGGTACAACAAAAAGCATTTGAGTGATGCTGGGAAGTGAATAAAGCAACTGCTTGATGTTCAAGGACACCACGGCAGAAGTGGGTAAATGAATGTTCCCTGTTAAGTCATATTAATCATTAGTTGTGATGCTTAATACTGTCATTTAGAAGTTTTACTATGTGTAAAGGCTTGGTCTGCTTTGGTTTTGCACTACATGAGCAAGCTACCATACTTCCCTTGCTTTGCACTTGCAGCCCAGAATGCCAAGGACATCCTGGGCTTCATCAAAAGAAGCATGGCCAGCAGATGAGAGAGGTGATTCTGCCACTCTGGTCTGGTCTGGTGAGAGCTCACCTGGAGTACTGTCTGTGACCAGCTCTGGAGTGCTCAACACAGGAATGACGTGGACCTGATGGAGAGGGTGCAGAGGAGGGCTGCAAAAATGATCAGAGTGCTGGAGCACCTCTCCTGTGAGAACAGGCTGAGAGAGTAAAGGTTTTTCAGCCTGGATAATGGAAGGCTCCAGGGAGACCTTAGAGCATCCTTCCAGTACATGAAAGGCGTCCTACAAGCTAGGGAGGGACTATTTACAAGGGCAGGTGGCAACAGGACAATGGCCAATGGTTTGAAACTAGAGAAGGGTAAGATTAGACTGGAAATTAGGAAGAAGTTCTTTACTACTAGGGTGGTGGAACACTGGAACAGGTTGCCCCATTCCTGGTTAAGAGATTCAAGGTCAGGCTTGATGGGGCTCTGAGCAACCTGATGTAGTTGGGGATGACCCTTCCAATCCAGGGTATTCTATGGTTCTATGATTCTAAAGTACAAACATTTTTACCATGCTTTCCTTTCTTAAGAAAGATAGATAGATGAAGAAAAGTCACAGCTTCTGTCTTCTCACACCATGAGGATTGTGCAAGTAGGGCAAATAGGAATTTGTCAACTAAGTAGGTTAGCTGCATCCTGTGTTGAATGGCCAGTATGGATGAGCAATGCTTTTTGTTGCTTTGCTTAAACATCAAGTCAAGCACCCTTTATAATTCCTGGTCCATACTTGCTTGATTGGAGACAGGAGGAAAGCTTCGATTCACAAGAAAATATGGACAGTTTATGGCAGTTAGCAAGGGCTTTGCTGCTGTGTAGTTAACCAGGGGCTATGCTGGAAGAGAAAAAACGTCATGCATGGCTTCTTTGCAGTGACTCTTTGCAGTGAGCAGGGACATCAACTAGCTCACGCTGCTCAGAGCCCCATTGTCTCAGTCCACAGAGGGAAAGACACTTCTTTTGGCTATTCCCCTGTTATAAAATCAGAGGCACAAATGAGGTCAAAATATCAACAGATCTTGAGGATGTTTATTAACAGAATAAAGTGGATGGAACAGAAGAAGGGAGAGAGAGAGGGAAAAAATAGAGAGATAGAAGGAGAAGAGGAAAGGAAAGAGAGAAGAGGAAAGGCTCGAGGTGAGGACAAAGCTCTTCCCAGGGAGAGTTGTTAGCCATTGGAATGTGCAGCCCAGGGAGGTGGTGGAGTCACCATCCCTGGAGGTGTTCAAAAAAGGATTGGATGTGGCACTTGGTGCCATGGTTTAATAATCAGGAGGTGTTGGGTGACAGGTTGGACTTGATGATCTCTAAGGTCTTTTCCAACCTTATTGATTCTATGATTTTATGACTTTGTGTTGAGGTGTGAGCTGCAAATCAGACTGAAATCATCATTTCATGCTTTTCTCATTTAGAAGAACTCTGGTTTTTTGGAGGAGGGGGTGTGCTCTGTTAGCTGAATCAGCATGCTTGTGAGCAGATGTGAAAGGTCCTTTTACCAAGAAGAACAGATAAAACTTGGAACAAAATGTTACAAGAGGAAACCAAATGGCAGTGTGTGCCAGTGATAAAAAAATAGTGTTATTCCTGGAAAAAAAGGGGAAAAAAAGAAAAAGGCAAGCTACTGATTTTAACATTGTTCCAGACTAGATATGTGCAAACAACTCATTCAGTCTATTTAATTAAATACCCTCTGAAACAGAACAAAAGAAACAGAGACATTGCCTTTGTGTTTCTCCTCCATCGGGCTGTTGTTTTTCTATGGTAAGTACTTCAGGGTTTAAAGATCTAAGTGCCTTAGACTATGGGGTATTATAGCAGGGATGAAAATGACTCTAATACCATGTGGACAATAGCAGCTGTTTTTATCTGCTGTGCCAGATTTATTTTTGGCACCATTCCTGCTCTTTCCTGTGCGCGGACCCAGTGGGGGTGAGGATGTCAAGGCTGAGTTTGCGTGAATGGCTATTGCCAAGGTTCTGCCTTCCTATTGAAAAGGAAGAAAACAAGAGCATAGATTTGAACAGACACTGGGCTGAGAAGCCTAAAACCTGAAGTTTTGTGTCTACCAGCAGAATGGGGGTCTAACTAGCAGACAATGGCAGCCCAGGCTTTGGCATGCAGGTCTGCCAGCATCCCTTTTCAGAAGAGATCAAGGCTGTGAGTGAGAGCCCAGAACAAATCTTCACAGTCAGGCATCCTGGTATCCTGGGCTGCATTCAGAGAGGGGCTGTCAGCAGGTCTAGGGAGGTGATCCTTCCTCTCTACTCAATACTGCTGAGTCCACACCTGGAGTAGAGTGTCTGGTTCTGGGATCCTCAGTACAGGAGACATGGGCTTATTCAAGAGAACTCAATGGTGGGCCATGAAGGCACTGGAAAGTCTCTCCTGTGAGGAAAAGCTGAGAGACCTGGGGCTTCTCTGCCTGGAGAGGAGAAGGTTCAGGGGAATCTTACCAATGTCTACAAATACTTGAAGGTGAGGGTGCAAAAAGAGGATGCAGCCAAATTCTTTTCAGCTGTGCCCAGTGGTAGAACAGGAGGCAGTGGGCATTAAGTGAAACGCAGGAGTCTCCATCAACCCTTTTTCACTGTGATGGTTCCAGAAGACTGGAACAGGTTGCCCAGAAAGGCTATGGAATCTCTATCCTTTGAGATATTCAAAAGTCATTAGGACATAGTCCCAGGCAGCTGGCAACTCCTTAGGCAGAGGAATTGGACCAGACAACTTCCAGAGGTGCCCAACAACCTCATCTTTTCTGGGATGCTGTGATATTTTCTTTAGCTTCCCTGCTGTCACTGACATCACTACCCATGGTAATGATTTTTATGTCTATATGAAAACAAGATGGAAACTAAATCCAAAATTTTACATAAGACACTGGACTGATGATGAAATTCAGTCACCAACCTTAGGAAA
Source organism: Picus viridis (assembly GCA_033816785.1). Classification (NCBI taxonomy): domain Eukaryota; kingdom Metazoa; phylum Chordata; class Aves; order Piciformes; family Picidae; genus Picus; species Picus viridis. The sequence goes on from CM066571.1 coordinate 12,688,885, forward strand.
GAACTTAGGAAAGCAGCCAGAGATGTCAAGGTCTGCACTGTAATCTGTGCCCCAAGTCACTCCACATCTTCAGAAAGGTTGCAAAGCCCCCTGCTGAGACCACACTCACACTGTCCTCTAGATCCCATTCTCTGTGAGTGACAGACTTTGCCTTTCACAAGCTTTAATGAGAATCACTATAGGCCAGCCAGTGCACTGAGGTGACAAGCAAGCTGCAATACCTTATGAATAGTTCTATAGTCCACCACACCTCAGTGAGATCCTTTGAAGTAAATTATTTGCATGAAGGAAAGGAAGTCACCTGCTACCCCTTTCTTTCAGGAGTAATATCCTGGTTTTCAACTTTGATTGGTTTGCTACCTTCTCCTTCCCCTCCCTGGGGACACCAGGGGAGTAGAAATTCCTGCACTAGGTAGTCATACCTAGCATGAATGCATGAAGCTATTCGGGAATGCAGAGTGAATTTTGCTTCTCCTTCCTTCCCAGCAGGATTGCACCTGACTCTGCTAAATTCCAACCTTCAGTGCTTCAACTGTCAAAAAATGGATATTTATCTATTTTTGAGGTCACTGACCCTTTAGAAAGAACACTGAAAATGTGAGCCATGTTGCTTTCTCTGAAGTGGAAGTCTCTGATTTCAGTGTCTTTTACCCATTCATACATTACTGAGAGCTTGTAGGGAAGGCAGTAAGAAAGGGCTTGATTTTTGTGGGGTTGTTTTATGTGTTTGCTTTTAATCTGAATATTGTTCTCTCTTTCCTCCCAGCTCACCATCAATATTATGTATAACCCTGTGACTGGCTGGAAAAACTGTAGCTAAAGTTATGTGGCAAGCCAATTATGGTGTATATCTTATTCTACTCACTGGGTAAAAGACAAAGCTCCACTTGAAAGTTGGGAAATTGGGTATTATCTCTGCTATTCAGTAGTGAACAATAACAGGTTCTTCATATTGCAAGATAAGCAAAGGAAAAAAACTGAGGAGCCCTTTATCAGTGAAAAATACTCTAAGAACAATACATGCACATTTGGTTGGAAAGAGAGAGTGATTACATTTTAACTGAAGTTAAGAAAGAGAGCTGCCTTCAAATCTCTTAGGAAGAATAAAAAAAGGAAAAGAAAAAAATAAAGTCAGATAAATATATTCTGCCAGCAGAAACACTTTAATCATATGTGCTGCCTATTGTCATGTTGTGGTTGTGTGGTTGCAGTGACCAGTTTGCATGGAATAGACTTTGATAAATAGCTCCAGAGAGAAAATACTGCTTCTGCATGTGGAGCTTGTTAGTCATACCCTAATATGACACTGATGGCTCAGGGAAAAGAAAAGAAGGGAAACAAGGTTGATTGAACACATTGTTCATACCAGTAATGGTACATAGGCAAACTTCTATGCACTCACTCTACAGCTACCTAAAAGGAGGCTGCAGTAGAAGGAAGGAAGGGAAGGGAAGGGAAGGGAAGGGAAGGAAGGGAAGGGAAGGGAAGGGAAGGGAAGGAAGGGAAGGGAAGGGAAGGAAGGGAAGGGAAGGGAAGGGAAGGGAAGGGAAGGGAAGGGAAGGGAAGGAAGGAAGGGAAGGGAAGGGAAGGGAAGGGAAGGAAGGGAAGGAAGGGAAGGGAAGGGAAGGGAAGGGAAGGGAAGGGAAGGGAAGGAAGGGAAGGGAAGGAAGGGAAGGGAAGGAAGGGAAGGGAAGGGAAGGGAAGGGAAGGGAAGGAAGGGAAGGGAAGGGAAGGAAAGGAAGGGAAGGGAAGGAAGGGAAGGGAAGGGAAGGAAGGGAAGGAAGGAAGGGAAGGGGAAGGGAAGGGAAGGGAAGGGAAGGGAAGGGAAGGGAAGGGAAGGGAAGGGAAGGGAAGGGAAGGGAAGGGAAGGGAAGGGAAGGGAAGGGAAGGGAAGGGAAGGAAGGGAAGGAAGGGAAGGGAAGGGAAGGGAAGGGAAGGGAAGGGAAGGGAAGAGAAGGGAAGGGAAGGGAAAGAAGGAAGGAAGAGAAGAAGAAGAGAAGAGAAGAGAAGAGAAGAGAAGAGAAGAGAAGAGAAGAGAAGAGAAGAGAAGAGAAGAGAAGAGAAGAGAAGAGAAGAGAAGAGAAGAGAAGAGAAGAGAAGAGAAGAGAAGAGAAGAGAAGAGAAGAGAAGAGAAGAGAAGAGAAGAGAAGAGAAGAGAAGAGAAGAGAAGAGAAGAGAAGAGAAGAGAAGAGAAGAGAAGAGAAGAGAAGAGAAGAGAAGAGAAGAGAAGAGAAGAGGATTAACCAGGTTGGAAAAGACCTTGGAGATCACCATGTCCAACCTATCACCCAACAACATCTGATCAATTAAACCACTGCACCAAGCACCCCATCCAGTCTCCTCCTGCACACCTCCAATGATGGTGACTCCACCACCTCCCTGGGCAGCACATTCCAATGGCAAAACTCTCTTTCTGGGAAGAACTTCTTCCTAATATCCAGCCTAAACCTCCCCTGGCAGTTTGAGACTGTGTCCTCTTGTTCTGTCACTGGTTTCCTGGGAGAAGATACCAATTCTCACCTGGCTACAACCTCCCTTCAGGTAGTTGTAGACAGCAATAAGGTCTCCTTGGACCTGGTTGGTCTCTTCTCCCTAGTATCACCTGACAGAATGAAAGGAAATGGCCTGAGGTTGCACCAGGGGAGGTTTCGATTTCAATTAGGATACATTTCTTTCCTGCAAGAGTGGTCAGGCTTTGGAACAGGTTGCCCGAGGAGGTGGTGGATTCATCATCCCTGGAGGTGTTCAAGAAATATGTGGACATGACAGTTTAGGACACAGTTTAATGGCCCTGGTGGTCTCAGGTTAAAAGCTGGACTTTATGATCTTAGAGGTCTCTTCCAACCAAAAGAATTCTATGTTTCTGTGGTTTCATGATATACCTCTACTGAAAGATATTCATACACAGGCAGTTATACTAAATCTATTCTCCAGGAGAGAAGAATGGGTTTCAATACAGCATGACACGGAAAATACTGCACAATCTGTTTGCCTTCAAAGCAGCAACAAAAGAAAACAGAAACTCAGCTCCCCCACCCCTAAGCTATTCAAATTACAATCGATAGTACTATATATATAAGAATACTCTGCATGGTTAAATAAACACAAGAGTGAGTAAATTCCCTCAAGTGGGGAAAAAAGGGTATTTGAAGACTTCAGTATTTTTTTTAACCAATCAAGTTGTGGTCAGTAGAAGTAGGCATTGCTCTGAGAGGAGCAATAACAGAAGGAGCTAACAGGTGAAAGAGCACCCATCCTGTACAGAGAGTACAATTCCTCTTTTGTTGTGAGCTCACCAGCAGAGTTATGCCACCCAGCCAGGCTGATATTAGAAAGAGGGTTACACTTAAAGTGAGTGTGATGGGTTATGTCCATCCTAAAAACAGGGAGGGAGGGCTTGCGAGTTCTTTGCCCTCCCTGCAGGGTGTTTTCCCCCTGGGAAACTGAGTCTGTTCCATTCCCCTCCCTGCCCAGCTAGGGTATAAAGGGAGGACACTGCAGCCATTAGCTCTTCTTGGCTCCTGCCTTTCCTGGACGAGAGCTACTGCAGCTGCCTTCCTGCTGCTCTGCCATGTGGTCAGGCCTGATCCTTCTCCCTGCTGCCTCTTCAGAGAGACTGGTTTTGTATTCTTGGGGTTTTTTTTAACTCCCATCCATCCTTGTTCCTTGCCCTTGTGAACCTTACCTGTTATTAAACTATATAAAAATATAGTTTTATGAAAACTTTTAGATCGCTACTTCCAAGTCGACTCCAAATTAGTGCTTGGTGGATTTGCTCCTTCCCTTTCTTTTTTTTTCCTCTCTGTTGGGAGGAAGGAGGGGAGAGTGGGGGAGGAATTCTCAGCCTTGCCCCCATATGAGCTCTGAAATCCCAGTTAAGGCTCAAACCACTACAGTGGCTCCATCTCTCAGCTGCTTATTCTGAGATTTGAGGTGGTTAGAGATGCACTAAAAGCTCCTCCCTTCACTCATGAAAGTGGTGCAAACACACGTGGGCTCCACATATAGAAAAGGACATGGAAGAATCCAGGGGGGGGGGCATGAGGATGCTGAGAGGACTGAAATCTCTCTCTTATGAGGAAAGCCTGAGAGACTTGGGTCTCTTGAGACCAGAAAAATAGATCTTATCAATGTCTAACAATATCTGAAGGGTAGAGGTCAGGAGAATGGGGCTGGGCTCTTCTCAGTGAACGCCAGTGATAGAACAAAGGGCAATGGCTACAAACTAGAACACAGGAGGTTTCACTTGAATTTAAGGAGAAACTTCTTTACTGTGAGGGTGCTGGACCACTGGAACAGGCTGCCCAGAGATGTTCTAGAGTGTCCTTCTCTGGAGACTTTCAAAACCCATCTGGGCACACTTCTGTGCAACCTGATCCTGAAGAACCTGCGTTAGCAGCAGTGTTGGTCTAGACGGTCCGCAGTGGTCCCTTCCAACCCCTAACATTCTGTGCTGCTGTGATTCTGTGATGGGTGAGGAGGGCAGTGATCCAAACCATGGGTACTAATGGCAGCTGAGAAAAGTGAAACATTCTGCTGCTGACTCAGCAGCTTTGTGGCTAATTTAAAACACACGAGCACTTCAAACACCGATTGACCTCTTCAGAACTGAAGCTTTTGAAATCCAAACTGGTTACTAGCTTGTCACTGGCTGGGTCCATTATATGTATGCATACATATATATATATATATGCTTCCCTTCCCTGGGAAAGTGAGCATTTAAGAATGAGTTGAAATGTCTTATTTTATGAAGCCTATTCTGAAGTTAACGTATGTTCAAAAAGATTTCTCCAACCCACTCGCCCATGTGTCCCAGACTGGATATCTCATTCTCATACCACATATCATAAAGCACACTGTGATACATCAAGTCATGTATCAAAATCACAGAGAAATGAATCATAGCAGACTGAAATTTTGCATGGCTCACTTCCCATGTCTGTGGTTTGCAAAATGGAGCTGAGCAGCTCAAAAGATTGCTGTTTTCCCTGGCTCCTTTTGTGCTTAAAGAGTCACTGAACACTGAGAACATCCCAGACCCTTTTCTTCCAGTATGCACATGTGCACATTTTTTCTGCTCTTAGTAGCCCAGTTCTTCTGTGAGTATCACAGCTCTCTCCTGATATTGCTTTCCTTCCTTTCTATCAAGAGCAATTATTCTTCAGCGTACTGATTGACAGCCTGTTGAATGTGAGCCAGCAGTGTGTCCAGGTGGCCAAGAAGGACTATGGCTTCCTGGCTGTCATCAGAAATAGTGTGGCCAGTAGGAGCAGGGAAGTCATTGTGCCCCTGTACTCAGCACTGGTTAGGCCACACCTTGAGTCCTGTGTCCAGTTCTGGGCCCCTCAGATTAAGAAGGACATTGAGACACTTGAACGTGTCCAGAGAAGGGCAATGAGGCTGGGGAAAGACCTCGAGCACAAGCCCTGTGAAGAGAGGCTGAGGGAGCTGGGGTTGCTTAGCCTGGAGAGGAGACCTTATTGCTCTCTCTAACTACCTGAAAGGAAGGTTGTAGCCAGGTGGGGATTGGTCTCTTCTCCCAGGCAATCATCACCAGAACAAGAGGACACAGTCTCAAGCTGCACCGGGAAAGTTTAGGCTGGAGGTGAGGAGGAAGTTCTTCCCAGAAAGAGTAATTGGCCATTGGAATGTGCTGCCCAGGGAGGTGGTGGAGTCGCCATCACTGGAGGTGTTCAAAAAGGGACTGGACGTAACACTTGGTGCCATGGTTTAATTAGTCATGAGGTGTTGGGTGACAGGTTGGACCTGATGATCTCTGAGGACTTTTCCAACCTTATTGATTCTATGATTCTATGATTCTCTGATTCCTTCTTCACATAGCTAACACTTTGTTGAAGTTCCCATCCCCCTGTAGATCACAGAATCATAGAATGGTGGGGGTTGCAAGGGAGATTGCCTAGTCTAACCTTCCTAGAGCAGGTTTGCCTAGATCAGGTTGCACAGGAGCATGCCCAGGAGGGTTTTGAAAGTCTCCAGAGGGGGAAACTCCACAGCTTCTCTGGGCAGCCTGTTCCAGTGCTCTGGCACCCTCATAGTAAAGAAGTTTCTCCTTAATTTCAAGTGAAACCTCCCGTGAGGTTGCAAAGTGGAAGTTAGACATTCCTGGAGGAGCTCATTTAGCTATTTGTCTGCTTGCCCCCTGCTATTGTGTGCATGTCTGAGATCTTGAACTCTGTCTACAGGCTTCCTGCATGCCTGGTCCACTCAGAAGAGCTCAAATGCAGCCTTAATAATATCCCCTGGTTTAGCCCCAACCTGGAATCTCAACATAGAAAAATGTGAAATAATGAATATCTCCCAACTCTGGCTGAACCTCAGATCTATTTTTGAGTGAAAGTTCTAGCCTGGCTTTCCCTTCTACAGGTCAGCTGAATCATCCTCTAATGCAAACACAACAGTCTTGAAAGCACAGTGGTGTGTAACCCAGTGATTCATCATCCTGCAAGTCAAAAGTGGAAGAATCATTTCCTAAGTAGGGAAGTGCCACCAAGTGATAGGAAAAAAGCTGACATTTAGAAAAATATCCAGGGAAGGGTGCTTTTTTCCAAGGTTTACCAGTCAATACCCCCAGAAAAGTTACTTAAATAAAACTGTAGTTTGTAAGTCTAATGCTAAATGCTCGCCCTGAGGTCTTATTCCAATCCCATTCTTGCTGATGGAAGCAGAATCCACCGCGGCAGAAATGGGAGGCTGGAGTAACTAAACTTCAGCTGTGCTAAAATTCACAGCCTTTCGTAATCTGTTGCTACTGCAGGAAGAATGAGGCCAATCAATCTGGGCTTTCCTTGCTCCTCTTGCTGTCAAATACTTCTTCACTCTATGCCCAAATACTTCCTACTTGCTAACATCTGTTGTGTCTCTTACAGTCCCTGCTTTGTAGAACTAAGAAGGCCTGACAAATAAAAGATATCAAACCCTTGAGAGGATCTGTCTTTGTGCTGAGGACAATGATGCAGTCTCACAAAGGATACTAAAAGCTCTGTTTGGGTCTGCATTACCTTTCCTATGGTGCATCCTCTTCCTGCCTTCCACATTAAGCTAGTGTTTGATTGATGCCACGATGCATTACTCTTTATATCCTCTTCTATTTTTTTTCCCCTCACATCTTATCTCAAGATGTTCTCATTATCCATATAAATGCCTGGTTTTCTTTCTGAACTCGGTGTCTCAGTGAAATCTTATGGCACTGGGTTTGACTGATTAATTATGCATTGTGTGAAAAGATACTCCCTTTTATCAGTTTGGATGTATTTCTTTTCAGTTTCATCTGCTGTCTCGTCGTTCTTCTCTCCTGACAGAGGGCAAGTCAGTTTATCTTGCTTTAAAATCCCTTCCTAGCACATTCTCTCTATGTGCACCATAGCTACATCCACATTACAGCAAGGATCTCCATATGCCTTGATCTGTTCAGCCTGGAGAAGAGAAGGCTCTGGGAAGACCTTATAGTGCCCTTCCAGTACCTGAAAGGGGCTACAAGGAAGCTGGGAAGGGACTTTTACAGGGGTTCATAGTGACAGGATGTAAGGGGATGGGATAAAACTTGAGAAGAGCTGATTTAGACTGAATATTAGGAAGAAATTCTTTACAGTCAGGGTGGTGAGACATTGGAAGAGGTTGTCCAGGGGAATTGTGGATGGCCTCTCCCTGGAGGTGTTCAAAGCCAGAATGGATGAAGCCTTGAGCAACCTGTTCTAGTGGAAGGTGTCCCTGCCCAAGGCAGGGGCTTGGAACTAGACTATCTTCAAAGTCTCTTCCAAATCAAACCATTCTGTGAATCTATGAACATTTGGTTTTCAATGTTGTTGTTTTTTTTTTCAGAGCCCTGAAAGCTTTCTGGTAGATATAGAGGCCCTGGTTAAATGAATTACCTGTGTGATTCTAATAAAGATGTTCTGCAGACATTTAAAAGCAATTCAGAGACCTCAGGATCAAGGACTAACAGCTAAAAGCCGTTGTTCCTACACTGACCTCTGCTCAGCATTCAGCACTCTGCATATTAACTTGATTTCTGGAAGCCACGCTCATTCAGTGTTGAAGTTTATGTTGCTCATCAGCTCTAATTAGCTCTTTTCCAAAGTATTCCTTTTTTTTTTTTTCAGTCTCATCTAGAAGCATTCATGTGTTTCCTTTGCTTCACTATTCTTATGCCCTTTGCTAAAGTGCTCTGCAAGCACTGAGCAACCACAAGGAGTTGAGGGTGTTTAAGGGCCTACCTCCCTTCTACCTGATTTTACAAGAGGAGCATTTAGCTTAATTCTGGTTTTCAGCCATAGTGTAAAGACGGTTGATGACTGTATTAAACAACGTCCTTTAGACACAGAACACTGAAGGAGAAAACTGGTAGCATCTTACTATTACAGGACAGATCATTTCCTCCTGGCACTAGCTTTGTGCCTTATCACCAGAGTTATTTGTCTGACCACACAGCTGTGGTGGAGGGGAAGGAGGCACGGAAAAGAACATGACAGAAAGCAAATCCTTGCTCTATTGAAGCTATCTTGCTGTGGTTTAATTAGAGGATTTCAGGAAGGCCCAGATTAGTAAATGGTAATCTTTGTGATTTGCCTTGGTAATTATTGGAATGAAATTTTAGGAACTGAGATAATTCCCAAGGGAAAATGCATCTGTGCACTTCAAATTAGCTGCTTATATGCTTGCTTAGATTCTTTGCATGCCTTCCAAACCGGGCTGGCATATTTAAAAGGTACGCTCAGGTTGACAGATTTAGAAGGAGGAAATCTTCGGTAGATTATCTTGGCAGAAATTTCCCCCAGTGTTTCATGCACTAGATAAGATATCTTTAGAAAAGGTATCCCCAAAGAATTCAATCCTTTCTCCAGGGATAGCTACCTAAACACCAGGAAAACAAACTTAGGAGAGTGAAAATATGTTATCTGAGAACCACAGCCTCTCCAGGAGCAATGTACACCTGGAAGCTCTGGCTCTGTTCCCTGGCTGGGGTATTTTCCACCTCATGTATGTGTAGCAGGGTGCCACAGTTTAAGATTTAGTGACGTCTGACCTCATAGGACTAATAAATGATAGCTACTATCAGAAAAGGGCAAAGCTTTACTTTCTGAAGGCAGTGGTTTTGCTTCCAGCCCTAACCACTTTCAGGTAGCAGATTGTGAAGATATAACTTTGGGTTTGTACTGGTTTATTTGGAAGGTTTTATAGCATCCTTTATGCTTCTGAGCTAGCGCATCTGACGATTAGGAGCATTCAGAGAATCAATAAGGTTAGAAAAGACCTCAAAGATCATCAAGTCCAACCTGTCACCCAACACCTCATGACTACTGAACCATGGCAACAAGTGCCACATCCAATCCCCTCTTGAACACCTCCAGGGATGGAGACTCCACCACCTCCCTGGGCAGCACATTCCAATGGCTAACAACTCTCTCTGGGAAGAACTTTCTCCTCACCTCCAGCCTAAAACTTCCTCTAAGCCTGGTCCTTTGTGTTCATTTTTAACTCTTTTAAAATCCTTCCATATTCTTTTACTTATTCATTAAGATGCTATAAAGCACTAATTTTCTAGTTTTTATTCCAGCTTCATGCCCATACAAAGCTCTTAAAAAACCTCCAAACATCATTTTCCTGGTTGGAAAAGTTACACAGATTTTAAACTCACTTCTTCAGATCAACTTTAAAGCTGCTCTGGTGGTTCCATGAAGTCTCTTGTAGCCCAGTGCTGTACCTGCCAAGCCTCTGTAGCTGTCTTGGGTTTGCTTGTATGATTTCAAAGGTGCTGAATTCTTACCTTGAATAAACTGAATCCCTTACAGAGCATCACTGGAAGAGGGGTTGTGAATTCCTGCTGAGCTCTTTTAAAGAGCTCATTCCATCAGAAAAACCCACCAAAAGCTCTACACTCCATGGTCCCTTCTTTTACATACAGACACACTTAAATATAGGTGTGTTCCATATCCCCCAGGAAGCACAGGGAACATGAGCATTCCTGGCTACACTCCTAGCATAGCTCAGTCTCAGCCTTGAATTCATAAATAAAAATCCCATGTAAATTAGCTCATTTATTTGCAGTCAGGATGATGCTGGCACTTGTCATAATTATGTATTCTACATTTATTTCTATCTCTCAGCTAGCTTCATTTTTTCCCCCTTCTCAACTATTCATATTTTTATCTCCTGTTCTTTATTATCTTCTGGTGTAACTCGCCTTGCCCATTACTGTGGCCACAGCTGAAAGTGCAGCAGTCGGATAGGATAGGATAGGATAGGATAGGATAGGATAGGATAGGATAGGATAGGATAGGATAGGATAGACCAGACCACGTTGGAAGAGACCTTCGAGATCATTGCATCCAAACCATCATCCAACACCACCAAATCAATTAAACCACGCAACCAAGCACCCCATCAAATCTCCACCTAAACACCTCCAAAGATGGTGACTCCACCACCTCCCTGGGCAGCCCATTCCAATGGCCAATCTCTCTTTCTGGGAAGAATTTCTTCCTAACCGCCGGCCTAAACCTCCCGGCACAGCTTGAGACTGTGTCCTCTTGTTCTGGTGCTGCTTGCCTGGGAGAAGAGACCAACCTCCACCTGGCTACAACCTCCCTTCAGGTAGTTGTAGACAGCAAGAAGGTCTCCCCTGAGCTTCCTCTTCTCCAGGTAAAGCAACCCCAGCTCCCTCAGTCTCTCCTCATAGGGCTGTGCTCCAAACCCTTCACCAACCTTGTTGCCCTTCTCTGGACACATTCCAGCAAGTCAACATCCTTCCTAAACTGAGGGGCCCAGAACTGCACACAGGACTCAAGGTGTGGCCTAACCAGTGCAGTGTACAGGGGCAGAATGACCTCCCTGCTCCTACTGGCCACACTATTTCTGATTACAGCCAGGATGCCATAGTCCTTCTTGGCCACCTAGACACACTGCAGGCTCATGTTCATCCTACCATCGACCAGTACCCCCAGGTCCCTCTCTGCCTGGCCGCTCTCCAGCCACTCTGACCCCAGCCTGTAGCATTGCCTGGGGTTGCTGTGGCCAATGTGCAGAACCCGGCACTTGGATGTGTTCAATCTCCTGCCCTTGGACTCTGCCCATCTGTCCAGCCTGTCAAGGTCCCTCTGCAAAGCCTCTCTACCCTCCACCAGATCAACTCCTGCCCCCAGGTTGGTGTCATCTGCAAATTTACTGATGATGGACTCAATCTATCAGCTTTCTCATCTTTCCTTTCCTTCCATTTCTGAAGAAAAAAACAAACAAACCAACAAAAAATAACATAAAAAAATAAAAGGTTTTCCAATTTTCTGTCTGTTCAAGATGAGAGGACCACTCTATCTCAGTCTGTGGAAGGGAGATAGATGCTTGTTGGGTTTTTTCCTCTGCCCAAGCTCGCATTAATTACCTTTTATTTAGATGATGCGTAAGGAAGAACTTTACTACAGGGGCAGTGTCGATACATCTGGAGGAGCAGACAAGGAATTTAATGTTCCCTTTGGCTGAAATACAGAGTTAAAACCAGTTATTTTATCCTAGCACTTTAGAAGGTTGGTTCATTATCATTATCTAGCTATTTTACACAGGATGAAACTCTGAGTGAAACGTCTTGACACAATTCCTATAGAATCAATGGCACGTCTGGGGTCAGGGATAAAATTGCCATAGGACCATTTGCTTCTGCTGACTGAGATACAAAGTGTGTTCCATTTAAACTTCTCCAGTTCCCAGAAACATAAGCAATGTTTGATTTTGTCTAAGACTGAGGCTTGTCCCCTTTTTCCCTTTTCACAAATCAGCTTTAAAAATACAGCTTCTAGACCAAGCTGAAGAGCTGTGTGTGTATCAGTCAAAGCAGAAACACTCTGGTGGGAGGTGATGCATCAAGGCTATGGAATCTGTCCTCAGCTAAGATACTGCCATAAAGAAAAGGGTCATCTGAGCAAAGGAAGAGGAAACCAGTCCAGGGACACAAGCTCCATCGTGCTCAACAATATTCCCTCCCTTTAGCCTTGGACACTTGATTTACCATTCTGCCTTCACTTCCCTCATCTCTGAGAAGTCCGTGTTTGCAAAGCATTTGGGAGCTAAGAGAGGTAATAGAAAAGTTCTGTATTATCACCACCAGTCTTCTCCTGATATCTAAACTAGAATAACAGAGATTTTTTTTTTCCTCTGGCAGATATTTCTATTCATCCCAAAATGGTAGCCTCAAACACGCTGTGCTTTTCATCAGATAATGAAAAATGCCTGGGGAAAAAAATGGGAGATAAAGGTCTGGGGGAAAAAAAAAAAAAAAAAAAACAATAATAATAGAAAAGTATATTTAGGATACAGGGGAGTCTGGGGGGAAAAAAAATAAAAAGAAAGAAAAAGAAAGAAAACAAATAAGAAAACCCCAACAACGACAAAAAAATCCACCACTAAACAAAACCAAACAAGCTACATTTAAAACCAAAGAAACAAAAAGACCCTAGAAACCCCAAAGCAACCAACCAACAAAACCCAATAAAACATGAACAACCTCTCCACTCCCCCAAAAAACAGAGAACAAATTCAGAGGCAAACTGGAGGTTTCAGACATTAATTAGCAGATGCTGAGTACAAAAGCAAAGCTCTGCTGGCTCTGCTTTATGAAGAACTAAATTGTTGTGTGGGGGGTGGGGTTGGGTTTTTTTTGAGGTTTGACCTAATTGCCGCTTCAGAAATGGCTTCCTTATCACTGAAAGCTGAGGGAATGTGAGCAGGCTGGTAGACCTTTGTTCTTTTATTGAAAGATTTATGTTGCTAACCTTCAAACACCGGGTGATGTATAGGTTCAGATCTTTACTGACAAATTCCAGGCTCCCTGAACTCTGAAAGTTGGAATGCAGGTAGAGCAGCGCACACCACTCACTTTTCAGGTTCCTCAGCGTGAGGAGAACTTAAATAAAATACATCAGAAAAGAGGATATCAAATGGCTGTGACCTACTACTACCCCTGAAAGCTAAGTATGGACTTGATGTGTGTGTGCTTTGTCTGACATGTAGAAACTGCAAACTGGGCAGTGCGGGGGTGGGGGGGGAATAAAAAGTACAATGGCATATAGAGAAAATATTCTGGGGAGATTATATTTCAGGTATGAAAGGCAAGATCATTGACAATGGGCATTAGAGGCATTAGGGGCACTCTTCTTCTGGTTAGGCAAAAAAGATAACATTCTATTTAGCAGACAAATCCACAGCAAACCGATGCATTTGGGAAACTCCAGTCCTTGTAAATTCTCATTAGAGCAGGCTGAGGAAGTAAATGATACCAAGCTATCAGCAGTCTTCAAAATCAAATGTGCAAGTAAAGCAGTAAGATCAAGTATAGGTCACATTTTATGGCAAAAATCAAGGATTAAATCATGGGAGCTGTCATCATTGATGGTATCATATATTGCCTTTTTAATACAAAGCGTGGTCACGGGCTGTGTTTCTGTGGTAACAGGAGAGGTTGACATCAGAATTATGATGCAAATGAATGGATCCTCATATACCTCCTGATTCACAGGCAGTGAAGGATGCACAGAAGGAACTTAGATGTAACTTCTCCAAGAATATCATTAAAAAAGAACAAAGAGGAAAGGGTCTAGGCACTGACAGAGGGCTCTGCACATTTTTTGACAGGATAGCAATAATGAGAGCAAAGCAAGCTGTTCTCTTGCATGGTTTCTTTTCCATTTCTCTCCCCCCTGTCTTCTCCCTTTACTTCCTGCTCTGCTGTCTTTTAAAGATTATATTGTTCACTTTAAAATACTAAAAGTAAAGTTGAATCAGATTACTTGATGAAAGAAATGAAATATTGATTCCAGTTAAAGGGGTCTATTTTTAATGTAAGTTTCTCCATAGACATTTGTGTATCCATAACTGTATTGAGTGCAGAGCACTCTGCTACACAAGTGGGGGCAAGAAGTTCTTGAAAGGGTAATAAAATTGGAAATGGCCTAAGGACTGGTACAGAGATGATGCTGGTTTTCACTTGGAAACCTCATCCTTCCATGGCTGAGTGAACTTGCATTTCTTTGCATCTTTCCTTCCAAGCCAGTTTTTATGTGCCAAAAGTTAACTCTGAACGAATAGCACTGTGGGGTTCCCTATCTGCTCCCACTCAATGACTTCCAGATCAAATGCATATGGTTTGCACGCCCAAAGATGGTTTTAGGGCTGCCAGAGCTCTATCTGGAATCAGAAAAACTAAGCATTGTTCTTTCTGAGGCCAGTGCAAAATCTTCCCAGCAAAACACCAAACACATTGGAGGTGGAGTTGCTCTCCCTGGAGGTGTTTAAGGAAAACTGGATGTGGCGCTTAGTGACATGGTCTGGTCAGTGTGGTGGGGTTGGGTCATAGGCTGGACTTGAAGGCTTCAGAGGTCTATTCCAGCCTCACTAATTCTGTGTGAGTAAAAACACAGGTTCTTGCTTTTCCGATGGCTCTTAATCCCGTGGTCTTGTTTTCCATTAGAACTGCAAAGATTTTATTTGCTTCAGCATCAAGACTCAGGAGTGGCAGAACACTTAAGCTGGGAAATGAAAATGTATGAGAATAATCCTCAAATGTGATATTTTGAAACTCAAGAGAGTCAGATGGAGATCTGCCCTTACGTTTCTACTGGGGAAGATCTAATGAGAGTCAGTCTTTTCACAACAATACAGAAAGGATTTCAGGAGAAAGTGCTGAATGCTTTTCATTTCAAGCCTGTTTGGTGGTTTCTCTGTTATTTAATTGTTTATATGGTATATAAAAAGATCACTCTCTCCTTGCTCTAGCAGACATTCTCCAACTGGAGATTTGATGGAATTCTGATCAGTTGTGGCTAAGGCAGAGAATTAACCTTGCTCACTCTTCTGACTTTTTGCTAAATCTGTACATATAACATTTGTTTCAGTAAGCCTGAGAAACCCATGCATATGTCCTGGTGAAGAAATAAGATGCTTCAACTACTATCTCTACATGTTCACAAGACTCCTTCTGACAATGGAGTGTGAAGTGTGGGATCCGAGGCTACGGCTGCAACAGAAGGTCCAGTTGGAAAGTTTCTTCTGCTAAGGCAAACTTTTGAACCCAGAATGGTTCAGTGAAGCCTTGCAGGAACGCAGAAATTGGTCTATTGAGGAAAAAAAAGATAATAAAATTGGAGAGTTCAGGTCTGTATTTTAAATAAAAATGTGTCATAGATGCAGACTAGAAGTAAATACAGAAATAGAATCATAGAATCATAGAATCAGTCAGGGTTGGAAGGGGCCACAAGGATCATCTAGTTCCAACTCCCCTGCTGTGGGCAGGGACACCCCACACTAGATCAGGCTGGCCAGAGCCTCGTCCAGCCCAGGCTTAAACACCTCCAGGGACGGGGCCTCAACCACCTCCCTGGACAATCCATTCCAGGGCTTCACCACTCTCATGGTAAAGAACTTCCTCCTCACATCTAGCCTGAATCTCCCCATTTCCAGCTTCATTCCATTCCCCCTAGTCCTATCACTACCTGATATCCTGAGAAGTCCCTCCCCAGCCTTCCTGTAGGCCCCCTTCAGATACTGGAAGGCCACAATTAGGTCACCTGGGAGCCTTCACTTCTCCAGACTGAACAGCCCCAACTCCTTCAGTCTGTCCTCACAGGAGAGGTGCTCCAGCCCTCTGCTCATCCTCGTGGCCCTTCTCTGGACATGCTCCAGCACGTCCATATCTCTCCTGTAATAGGGGCTCCAGAACTGGACGCAGTACTCCAGGTGGGGTCTCACCAGAGCTGAGTAGAGGGGAAGAAGCACCTCCCTTGACCTGCTGGTCACACTTCTCCTGATGCAGCCCAGGATCTGATTGGCTTTCCGGGCTGCAAGTGCACATTGAGAGCTCATGTTGAGCTTCTCCTCCCCCAGCACCCCCAAGTCTCTCTCCTCAGGGCTGCTCTCCAGCCAGTCCCTGCCCAGCCTGTATTTGTGCCTGGGATTGCCTTGACCCAGATGCAGGACCCTGCACTTGGTCTTGTTGAAGCTCATGAGGTTGGCTTGTGCCCACCTCTCTAGCCTGTCAAGGTCCCTCTGGATGGCATCCCTTCCCTCCAGCAGACATACTGACAATGTCAGTATGGTGAGTAAGGATGTTCTGGGTTTATATTTAATCCTTCTTCCAACTGTAGCAACACTTTTGGGATTTAAACTTCATAGATCTTTTTGAATAAAAGAGGACATTTGCCATTTACCTTCATAGGAACTTTTGGATCAATTAGCTTTAGCTATGTTTATGTCTTGCTATTTGTTCTCCTCTACTAGTCCAAGAAGTTAAAATTCAATATAAATACACTAATGATCAGGCAAAGGATCTCATATTTGCATACGAAAGAAGCCATTCTATCTTTGTTTACATGCACCACAGTGAACAAGCAAAATGAAATCACATAGCTTAGGTGAAACACAATTCTCATCCAGTACGGGTACCATTAATCCTTGAAGTAAAATGATATTGCAAAAGAAATCTATTGAAGACATTCAGATAATCATTAACCCTAGGAGTAAAATGATATTACAAAAGAAATCCATTGAAGACATTCAGATAATCATTAACCCTAGGAGTAAAATGATATTTCAAAAGAAATCCATTGAAGATATTCAGATAATCATCATGGTAGTGGAGATCACAGGGGCCTTTC
Source organism: Picus viridis (assembly GCA_033816785.1). Classification (NCBI taxonomy): domain Eukaryota; kingdom Metazoa; phylum Chordata; class Aves; order Piciformes; family Picidae; genus Picus; species Picus viridis. The sequence goes on from CM066571.1 coordinate 12,705,540, forward strand.
AGGAATTCCATGAACCAAGACAAAAATATCCTGCCTTTATCTAATAAATTTGTCACTATGAAGAGAAAGTTCTTCCCAGAGAGAGTCGTTAGGACAGTGAGGAGGTGGAGTCATTGTCCCAGGAGGTGTTCAAGAAGGGATTGGACGTGGCACTTGGTGCCATGGTTTAGTGATGAGGTGTGTGGTGACAGGTTGGACTTGATGATCTTTGAGGTCTCTTCCAACCTTAGTGATTCTGTGTCTCTGATTCTGTGTGAGTTTGCTTTGAAGAGAAGACATTTTTATCAGCACTCAAAAGTTTTCCAGAAGGAACAAACCTGTACACAACTCATGGATATGTGACCCCTGAAGTTCTTGGAAATGCTGACACAGGGTTGGTTTGTTTGGGAGTTTGTGTGTGTGTGTGCTTTTGTTTTGAGAGGGGGTGGGGGGATGGTGGTGTGTTTTGTTTTAGTTGTTTTGTTTTGGTGGGGTTTTCCAGTGAGATGTTGAGATTTTCTACATGATTACATTTCTTCAGTGGTATCAAATGCCACAAATGGCTATACAATACAATACAATACACCAGGTTGAAAGAGACCTTCAAGATCATCGCGTCCAACCCATCAACCAATCCAACCCACCTAAGCAACTAACCCATGGCACCAAGCACCCCATCAAGTCTCCTCCTGAACACCTCCAATGAAGGTGACTTCACCGCCTCCACGGGCAGCCCATTCCAATGGGCAATCACTCTCTCTGTATAGAACTTCTTCCTAACATCCAGTCTAAACCTGCCCTGGTGCAATTTGAGACTGTGTCCTCTTGTTCTGGTACTGGCTGCCTGGGAGAAGAGACCAACCTCTGCCTGGCTACAACCTCCCTTCAGGGAGTTGTAGAGAGCAATAAGGTCAACCCTCAGTCTCCTCTTCTCCAGGCTAAGCAACCCCAGCTCCCTCACTAGCAATGAGTTGCACAGGGAAATTGCACAATGGCCAAGGATCCTCAGGATAATGAAAAGACAATCCTGAATGAGTCCTACAATAAGCATGTCACACAGCAGCAACATGGCTGACATCCCCACCATGCAACATTTCATCTCTATAGATCAGTGTGGATTAGACTAGAAGAACAAGGAATGGCTCTCTACAGAAACCATGCAATCAATTTGTACAATCAGCAGCCACCAGATCTATAAAAATCATAGAATCACAGAATGGTTTGTGTTGGAAGTGACCTAAAAGATCATCTAGTTCCGATCCCCCTGAGCAGGGGCACCTCCCAGTAGACCAGATTGCTCCATCCAACACATCCAGGGATGAGCCTTCCAAAGTTTCTCTGGGCAATCCATACCAGTGTCTCCACACTCTCAGTGTAAATTGGTCCTCAAACCCACACTAAACCTAACTCCATCCTTTCCTGTACCTAGTGTCATTAAGAGGGCAGTCAAAAATATCTTCTCACTACACTTGCACTTGTTTTATCTCAGCTATGTTGCATATAGAGATGTGATGAAAAATCACCATCTATTTATATGCAAGTTGAAGAAACATGCTTTGGCCATGTACTCTAAAAGCAGCAGATGCCATCTGCAATTAAAATTATGTAAATCTATTCTGTTGAGGAACAACTAAGAAGCATTTCTAGAAACATTTCTGATGATATTTCACAATGGAAGAATGTGAGGTCTCTGTGTCATTTCTTTTAAGGTTAGTTTTGCAGTCACATTGCCCTGTTGTTGCAGTGAAAAAGAGAGAAGGAATTTAGTTGGGTTCATTTATTAAAGCTGTACCTGCACATTTATCATATCATAGAATCACAGAATCAATAAGGCTGGAAAATACCTCAAAGAACATAAAGTCCAACCTGTCACCCAACACCTCATGACTACTAAATCATGGCACCAAGTGCCACATCCAATCCCCTCTTGAACACCTCCAGGGACGGTGACTCCACCACCTCCCTGGGCAGCACATTCCAATGGCTAACAGCTCTCTCTGGGAAGAACTTTCTCCTCACCTCCAGCCTAAACCTGCCCTGGCACAGCTTGAGACTGTGTCCTCTTGTTCTGGTGCTGGTTGCCTGGGAGAAGAGACCAACCCTATCCTGGGTACAATTGTCCCTTCAGGGAGTTGTAGAGAGCAATAAGGTCACCCCTGAGCCTCCTCTTCTCCAGGCTAAGCAACCCCAGCTCCCTCAGCCTCTCCTCACAGGGCTGTGCTCCAAACCCCTCCCCAGCCTTGTTGCCCTTCCCTGGACACATTCCAGCAACTCAACATCTTTCCTAAAAGTGAGATGGGAGAAATTATAATCCCACCACAAAATGTTCTCTTCAAGCAAATTCCACTTTCCTAGCACTCAGCTTTAAATAGTGATCCTTGAAGCAAGCTCTCAAGGCAAACATATTCACACTGTTTGAGAGAAGAGCAGATGAGTTTCAAAACCAACAATTCAGCAAAGGGAAAAACCCAACAACATACTTCATCTGCCTCTCCTGTACTAACCTCTCATGTAGATGTCCATACTGTGTTAGCAAAGGTCTATACCACTTTCATTAGTGGTGAGGCACTGGAACAGGATGGCCAGGGAAGTGGTTGAAGACCCATCCCTGGAGGTTTTGAAGGCCAGGCTGGATGTGGCTGTGAGCAACCTGATCTGGTATGAGGTGCCCCTGCCAATGGCAGGTGGGTTGGAACTGGATGATCCTTGAGGTCCCTTCCAACCCTCACAATTCTATGATTCTGCCATAAAGGCTGCAAGGAAGGAAGTTGGTGGTACTCAAATTGGATCCTTCACAGTCCCTATGACATTAGATATCTTTAAAATCTCAAGGAAAAAGAGCCTCCCACTTTATTTCATATTCAATTTAAACAGAGAAACTCTTCAAAACTTTTTTTGCAGTAGTAGAGGCTGAGAATCACTGATTAAAGCAACCAACTGTGCATTTCTCAAGGAAAGAGGGCTCATTATATTTAAGTTGTACATATTACAACTAGAACTTGGAAACTGGGAACAACTGCTGCATTTCCATTTCACCAGTGGAACATCCTCATGACCTGTCATCCACACTGACAAGAGATCTATTGTTTCTGTGATGTGCTGTTCCCAAACGAGCATAGGAAGTAGTTTGAAGTAGGACACCTTGCAGCTGGCAAAGTTTTATTGTGTCAAAGTGGCTTTAAGAAGTGGAATTATAATCCCCTCACCACCTGCAAATAAGGGAAGGTAATCCTGGCTTCTGCTGAAAGCTGATCATCCAACAATAACAAGAACTGAAGGCCTGGATACTCACCCAAGTATCAAATACCAGATAGAGGCAGATATGCCAGATCTCCTCACACCAGGATACTATCACTTGTTTTATCCAGAGTGATTCTGAGCCAGCTGCTTTGTTGTAACTTCTGCCAAACTCAGGGGAATAGAAGCCTCAAACGCTGGTTTGGAAGAATTAGAAACACAAGGTAGCAAAGTTTATCTGCAGAGGGACAAAATGTGTTGTAATATCATCTTCCTCCTGAGTGCAGTTGTGGTTTCCTTCACTTGTGAATAAAAAGGAGAGCATGACAGAGATCATTGGGACCCTAGAGAACAGGTCTTATAAGGAGCAGATGAGGAAGCTGGCATTGTTTAGTCTGGAGAAGAGAAGCTTAAGCAGAGACCTCATTGCACTCTACAACTACCTGAATGGAGGTTGGAGTGACCTGGGGTTGGTCTGTTCTCTCAAGTAACAAGTGATAGGATGAAAGGCAATGGCTTCAAGTTGCACCAGGGGAGGTTTAGATTGCATAGCAGGGAAAATTTCTTTCATGCAAGATGGTATTGGAACAGGGAGGTGCTGGAGTCACCATCCTCGGAACTGTTAAAAAACTGTGTAGATATGCCCCCTTGGGACATGATTTAGTATACTTCTCCTTGTTGAGTGCCAAACCCAGATTTTCATGTCAGCTGTCAGAGTTCCAAAACTGAGCTTTCTTAATCTGTTCCAATAAAACTTTCCCAAAATGGTTATCTGGAGGAATCCAGAGAACATATTTTGGGTTTTATGTAATGCTTAAAAGAAGGAAAAGCCAGAGTCCTTCAGTTAACTTGATAAACAGACAATTTAAAAGTTAAGATGGGAAGATGTAATTGTTGCCCCTCCATTTCCAATTTGAGGCATGAAATGTTAATTGCAAGTTGGAAAGAACTTGAGGCAAATTCAGTGTTGGTGGGAAGGAACCTGCAGCAAACTTTTTTTGGTGAGGACAATTGGAAGATTGACAGTAGCCAAATGTATATGAAATCCTTGTATGATCCAATTCACTGAGAATATCCTCATTCACAGCATCTCAGAATGCTTTACGTGGGAAGGGACCTTTGAACATCATCTAGTCCAATCAACCTGCGGTGAGCACAAGCCCTATGAGGAGAGGTTGAGGGAGCTGGGGTTGCTTAGCCTGGAGAAGAGGAGGCTCAGAGGAGACCTTCTTGCTTTCTACAACTACCTGAAGGGAGGTTGTAGCCATGAGGGAGTTGGTCTCTTCTCCCAGGCAACCAGCACCAGAACAAGAGGACACAGTCTCAAGCTGCTCCAGGGGAAGTTTAGGCTGGAGGTGAGGGGAAAGTTCTTCCCAGAGAGAGTTGTTAGCCATTGGAATGTGCTGCCCAGGGAGGTGGTGGAGTCACCGTCCCTGGAGGTGTTCAAGAGGGGATTGGGCATGACGGGTTGGACTTGATGATCTTTGAGGTCTCTTCCAGCCTTGGTGATTCTGTGATTCTGTGTGCGATTCCTGAAGAGGGCTTTCCTTGGAGTACTCCCAGAACCCAAGGCAATATCCACTCTGAGAGTTTCTTCCTGTGGTGGTTTGAGCCATAACTGGGATTTAAGAGCTCAGATGGGGGCAAGGCTGAGAATTCCTGCCCTGCTTCCCCGTTCTCTTTCCCAATCTAGAGAAATAAAAAGAGAAAGGGAAGAAACAAATCTACTGAGAAATTATTTGGAGTTGGCTTGGAAGTAGAGAGGTAAAAATTTTCTTTAAACTATATATATGTATATATAAAACAATAACAGGAAAGGTTCACAAGGCTAAACAATAAGGATGGATGGGGGAAATATGTGTATAAAAACCAGTCCTTTGAAGTCCTTTGAAGAAGTGTGAATGTGGCAGGGAAGAGGAGGACCAGCCCTGACCACCTGGAACCAGGAAGCCAGCAGCAACTCTCTTAGTCCCCGCAAGGCAGAAGTAAAAAGAAAGAGCAAATGGCTGCAGTGTCCTCTTTTTTATAGGCTTGCTGGACAGAGAGGGGAGTGGAACATACTAACTCAGTTTCCCAGGGGGAAAACGCCCTCCTGGGAGATCAAGGCTCTCACAAGCCCTCCCCCTCTGCTTTCAGGATGGGCATAACCCATCATACTTCCCAAGCCTAGAAACTAAAAGAGAAACTTGGATGGAGCAGAAACTTAGAAAGCCTTAAGCTACAGACACAAAACCTGTGCTCAGTATGAGTAGACCTTGGTTTCCAGGTAGAATTCAAAAGATAGCTCTGTATAGAAGAAGACTTCCATCTGTTTTGACAGGAATTTATTAAAACCTGTCTGATACACCTCTTCCTTCCAGTAAATACATCCACTTTCAGAATAAGAAAAAGAAAACAATAAAAATAAAAGGAAAAACAGAGATGGGGGGGGGGAGAAAAGGAAAATCATGTAGTTCTCAAATTCTGTGCCTTTCAGGCTGTTACCCAGATTGACAAGGAGGTCAGCAATTCACTGAGTGTTGCTATAAAGATTACAGAAAAGTGCAGTAAAAGTGCTGGGACTGTCAGTGCCTTGATGGCTTCAGATCACATTATGGTGTTTAAGAGCTTCTAGTAACACTGAGCTCAAAATTTCACCGCTGCCTTTTCCTCAGTCGAGTCAGGCATGGGCTGAGATGACAGCCCTGGTGTAAAGTTCTTCCCAGATCTCAGACAGCATGCAGTGTTTGAAAATAAATAGAAACAAAAGTATTATTTGTCCCAGAGGACCTCGTTCTGCTTGTGCAGGGTCAGAGTCCTCGGTCTGAATCCAGTCAATTTGACCACAGTGTAGTTGACAATTTCCCCCATAATCCAAGCACTGCAATCAAGTCAGTAAACAGACTCACTCAAGGTTAACCAAACGATATGGCACCCAAGAATTGTTCTGACCGAGATGCTGTGGATGCTCTGACGGTGCCAAGTGTATGCCAAGTCTTGAAAAGATTAGAAATAAACCTTAATGACTCCAGATTCCTCTCTTTGCTCCGTTAGGAAAAGAAGGTATAAAGATCTACAAATGCCAGTACTTTGGGGAAAGCAGGCACAGGCTATTGCTATGTCAAAGAGTCTGTTTTAAAGCCTACCAGCCAAGGGCCAAAGGGAGCTATCAGAGGAAACACAAAAGAAATCATTTCTACAAGCTAGGCCAATAACACAGGCACACACACCACAAGAGAAATCACAATCATGACAGTATTTACAAAATATAATCCTGCTTCCTAGTGTGCTTGTTCCACAGTTTCCCTGTGTTCACAGAATCACAGAATGGTGGCACTTGGAAGGGACCTCTGGAGATCATCCAGTGCAACTCCCCTGCCAAAGCAACTCGCCTCTCATCCAGAGCGGTTTGCCCAGGATTCACAATGTCCAGGCAGGTTTTGAAAGTCTATAGGAGATTCCACAACCTCTATAAGCCTGATCCGGAGGTCCAGCACCCTCAAAACAAAACTAAAAAAAAATTCTCCTTAAGGTCCTCATGGCTTAGTTAGTCATGAGGTGTTGGGTGACAGGTTGGACTCGATGGTCTCTGAGGTCTTTTCCAACCTTATTGGTTCTATGAGTCTAAGTGAAACCTTCTGTGTTCTAGTTTGTATCCATTGCTCCTTGTCCTATCTCTGGGCACCACTGAAAAGAGAATGGCAAGCCACCATTTAGCTGTTACTGGGCATTGAGAAGATTCCCTCTCAGTCTGCTCTTCTCCAGGCTCAAGAGCCCCAGGTCTCTCAGCCTTTCCTCATGAGAGAGGTGGAGGTGGTGAAGTCACAAAAAAAAAAGGAGGCTCTATATCTGAGGTAAAGAAATTGATTCCATATTGAAATAATTACTCACAGACTAATCAGAGGAGTACCTCACATTAGTTACCCAGCAGTTTTTCATATAATGAGAGTGGCTGCTCAAATCATAATAAAATCATTTTATGAATCCAATGATTTGAGATGCTGGATTCAGGGGAAACAAACATAAATATAAATAATCCCCTGGGACATCTTCATTTCAGTTTGTTCAGAAGAGTTTCTTTTCAGATTTCCCCTTTGCCTTCTAAGAGGCAAAAAAAAAATGTGCTATTTATACAAACTTCCTCAGGATAAGAGCTCTTAATGTTCTAAATTTGCAGGGGTTTCAGATGCCTCTTAGATTCAAATGATTTGTTATATTTTAAACAATTCTGTCCGAGCTTAAAGTGCAGCTGAAGGAATTTTGTTTGGGTCCCTATCAAAGTTCCAGATTTCAAGTTTGATAACAACTTCCCCAAATCTCTGCAGAAGGCCAAGGGCTTTTCTTCCAAAATGATGCACAGGCGTCTCAATATACAGATAGTTACAGATCTTTATTTGTATTGTATGTTGATATACATGCAGGCATAGATGAAGAGGGAGGGAGAGGGAGAGGGAGAGGGAGAGGGAGAGGGAGAGGGAGAGGGAGAGGGAGAGGGAGAGGGAGAGGGAGAGGGAGAGGGAGAGGGAGAGGGAGAGGGAGAGGGAGAGGGGAGGGAGAGGGAGATAGAGATAGAGATGAGAGAGACAGAGATAGACATAGAGACAGAGATAGACATAGACATAGACAGAGGCAGAGATAGAGACAGAGATAGACATAGACATAGACATAGAGATGATAGAGAGAGACAGAGATAGAGATAGAGATAGATAGAGATAGAGATAGAGATAGAGATAGAGATAGAGATAGAGATAGAGATAGAGATAGAGATAGAGATAGAGATAGAGATAGAGATAGAGATAGAGATAGAGATAGAGATGATAGCTATAGAGATAGAGATAGAGATAGAGACAGAGACAGAGATAGAGATAGAGATAGAGATAGAGATAGAGATAGAGATAGAGATAGAGATAGAGATAGAGATGGAGATAGAGATAGAGATAGAGATAGAGATAGAGATAGAGATGGATATGGAGATGAAGGTAGAGATAGAGATAGAGAGATGGATATGGAGATAAAGATGGATATGGAGATAAAGATGGAGATGGAGATGGAGATGGAGATGGAGATGGAGATGGAGATAGAGATAGAGATAGAGATAGAGATAGAGATAGAGATAGAGATAGAGATAGAGATAGAGATAGAGATAGAGATAGAGATAGAGATAGAGATAGAGATAGAGATAGAAATAGAGATGGAGATGGAGTTGGAGACGGAGACAGAGAGAGAGTTGTATGCATACATGCAAATAAATTGTTTTTGTTTCAAGTTAGTGGGAAAAATGTGAACTTGATCTATAAATCTGAGATTTGACATAACAGCTTGAGTCAATTTTTTAATAATTAAAAGTGCATCTCTAAAGGTGGGGGACAATGAATCCAGGCTATTGCATTTCCCACCCAGTCCTCTTCTGCTGTACCCCAGCTGCGACAAGCTCTGGATCTGCATTTCTTATGGGCATTTGGAAAAACATTTCCTCCTGTCTTTGATCAATTCTTGTCCCTAAAATAAATGTTTCCAGTGGTTCTTTCTGTGTTGTATTTGCTTATGTGTTCTTGAAGCTGGTAGCATCAGGCTGATCATAGAATCACAGAATCATAGAATCATAGAACCATAGAACCATAGAATCATAGAATCATGGAATCCTAGAACCATAGAATCACAGAATCATAGAGTCATAGAATCACAGAATCATAGAACTGTAGAATCATAGAATCACAGAATCACAAAATTACAGAATCATAGAATAGTCTGGGTTGGAAGGGACCTACAAAGTTCATCTAGTCCAACCCCCTCTGCAGTAAGCAGGGGCATCCTCAACTAGATCGATACTTTCCTGTGTGCATATAAAGGTATATGTAGTTGTATGACTGATTATTGATGTCTAATAAAACCAATAAACTTTCCAGACAAAAATGTTTGAGTAAATATTCTCTGCCTGATGCAGATGCTGCTGTTCAGTCATTTCAGTTCTTTTTCAGAGAATCCTCCCACCCCACCTCACCACCAGTAGAATTTGGGAAGCTTACAGTCATAGCAGAGAGAACTCACCCTTTCAGCTATATCCCTTCTCTTCTCCTCCTTACCATGCCCCAGATATGCTTTGCAAATGCTACCAACATTCCACCTGGAAATCTAATCACCCTTTTCCATATATTTTAATTTGATCTCAGTGCTCAGTTAACACCACATTAAGCACATTTTGCAGCGAGCCAGACTTCCTACGTTCTAATCAAAATCAGTATAAACATCTCTCAAATTTATTAACATGCTATTGGTATGCAACCTCACTTGATTTTCCAGCTAATTTTCCTTCATGATTGGGAGCTGATCAGGAGGAGAATAGATAATAATTTGCCAACAAGATGGTGACTAATGCTGTTAAGAACTGAATCAGGTTCTGGGTCAGACCCCGATGTGTGTGGCCCATCAGGGAGGGGAAGCTCTTACTGCTCTCTACAGCTCCTTGAAAGGAGGCTGTAGTGAGGAGGTTGGAGGTCTCTTGTCTCAAGTAACAATTGATAGGACAAAAAGAAATGGCCTCAGGTTTCACCAGGGGATATTTAGATTGTATATTAGAAAAAGTTTCTTCACTGACAGTGTGGTCAGCCATTGGAACAGGCTGCCCAGGGAGGTGGTGGAGTCACCATCCCTGGAGGTGCTCAAAACCTATGTTTACATGACACTGCAGGACACGGTTTAGTGGGCATGGTGGTGCTGGTATGTTGGTTTGTTGGACTCAATGATCTTTGAGGTCTTTTCCAACCTTAATGATTTTATGATTCTATAGCACTTCAAGAATTATGCTTAAAAAAGAGCAGATGCTCAACACTGTTGTATGACTTACAATCACGCAGGACTGTTAATCACAGAATCCTAAAATCATGCAATGATAGAGTTATTTCAGTTGGATAGGACCTCTAACAACATCAAGTCCAACCATCAATCCAAAGTCACCATCCCCACTAAACCATGTCCCAGTGTTCCAGGTTTTGAACACCTCCAGGGACAGTGACTCCACCACCTCCCTGGGCAGCCTGTTCCAATCCCTGACCACTCTTGCAGGAAAGACATTTTTCCTAATATCCAACCTAAACCTCCCCTGGCACAATCATTTTTGCATTGAATTGAAAAATACATGCAATCACTTCCTTATGAATTATTCCACATTTCAAGATAAAATGTCATCAATTATTTTTAGCCCAGAGAACATGTGACCACATGCTATAGATAGCATTGAGTAACATAATACCAGATAATATGAGGTGATCTGCAAATAGAAACCAAACGCAGTATTGGCATGGCCCTGCACAGCAAACCCTGACATCTGTTTGGCCACATTTTGCACTTGTAAATTCCTCAGCTCTGTCTGTTTGTGTTTAATGAACTTGTCTGGAAATTCAGAGCACCTAACTGAGAGATTATCTAAAGTAACAGCACAGCAGCAGTCTGTTTTAATTTAGGCTGTCTGCAAGCTACTGCTATGAAAATTAACAACTCTTAAGTGTGTTAAATAATCCCTGGCCTTGGTAATAATTGAGCAGGCTGAAAGAAGTCATACAACTTGTATTATCTTGTTGTCAAACACCAGCTGATTTTTTTCCCCTCCTTGTATATTGATTTGGAGAATTAAGCTGCCTCTACTTAGATATGTCAGCCTGGAAGGGTTTTAAAGACAGCTAGCAAAGTCCTAGGGTTACCAGTTTAAAGCAGCAGCATCAAATGGGATTTTATTTCATAGCGCTAGGCAAGAACTGTCTTGGTACCTCCTTAACATCCCCACAAAAGGGAAATTGGGCCACAAATTAGTTGGGGCACAAATTAATTGCTCTTCAGTGTTATCTGAAAGAGTTTGGGTCAAAGAGTAGTGGCTAAGAAGTGAAGTTCAGGTGTACAACGCTTTAGGACACCTCAGCCCCCAAACGTTCTGCATGTTCTGCCATAAATTGTGTCTAGTAATGCTTTTCCCAACCATTAGCTGCACAGTCTTGACATATTATCAACCATTTTATGTGCTGGAATCACTCTGACAGCAGTGCATGTTTGCTTAATGCTTACTTGGCAATATGTTATGACCTGACATTGGGGTAATCTGACACTCAGAACATATGGGACACCAAGAGCACGTGCCCTCTAGCCCTGGAGGTATCACAGAACCTTATTATCCTCAGGGATGCTATTGCCATAACAGCAAGAAATCCCAGCTGAAGCCAGCATCTTGTGGTGCCAGGCAGAGTTCCAAAAGGCTTGATTTCCAAGTTTTGGAGCAATACTGCTGGGAAAAGTGGAGATAGAAACGTAAAATTGTTCCAGTTGGAAAAGACTTCTAAAACTATGAAGTCCAACCATCACCCTAACACCACCATTCCCCCTAAAGCACATCCCAGATGCCAAGTCCACATGTTTTATGAACATCTCTGAGGATGGTGATTCCACCACTTCCCTGGACAGCCTGTTCCAGTGCTTGACCACACTTCCAGTACAGAAGTATTTCCTAACATCCCATTTAAATATCCACTGCTGAAATTTCAGGCCATTTCCTCTTATTCTATCACCTGATACTAGGGAGGGAGACTGATCACCACCTCACTACAACCTCCTTTCAAGGAGTTGTTGAGAACAAGGATGTTTCCCTGTGGCCTTCTCTTCTCCAGACCAAACAGATCCAGTTCCTTCAGCTACTCTTCACAAGAACTGTTCTCTTGACCTGTCCCCAGCTATCACACACATACACATTGTGAAGCATTGATGTGGAGCAGGAAACCTCAGGGTCTCCATTGTGGACAAAAGCTCCAAATCTTTGTACCCCTGGAAAGAATGATGTGGATGAAACCTTATCACTGTCCAGTTCCTTCAAGCTAAAAGAGCTGTAAGCTTCCTCAGGCATACATTATCTCATTAGTCTACAATAGGTTGTGACTGATGGACAGACTTTTTTTTTGTCCTCTCTCTCTTTTTATTTTTTATTTTTAAGGGTGGCTTCAGACAAAGGGAGGTGATTCTCCCCTCTACTCCACTCTGGTGAGACCCTACCTGGAGTACTGCATCCAGTTCTGGACCCCTGTGTCCAGTTCTGGAGCCCCTATTACAGGAAGGATCTGGAAGTGTTGTAGCATGTCCAGAGATGGGCCACGAGGATGAGCGAGGACTGGAGCTGCTCTCCTATGAGGACAGACTGAGGGAGTTGGGGTTCAGTATGGAGAAGAGAAGGCTCTGAGGAGACCTAATTGTGGCATTCCAGTACCTTAAGGGGGCCTATAAGAAAGATGGGGAGGGACTTTTTAGAGTGTCAGGGAGTGATAGGACTAGGGGGAATGGAACAAAACTAGAAATGGTTAGATTCAGATTGGATGTTACAAAGAAGTTCTTCAGCATGAGGGCGGTGAGACACTGGAAGAGGCTGCCCAGGGAGGTGGTGGAAGCCTCATCCCTGGAGGTTTTTCAGGCCAGGCTGGATGTGGCTGTGAGCAACCTGCTGTAGTGTGAGGTGTCCCTGCCCATGGCAGGGGGATTGGAGCTGGTGATCCTTGTGGTCCCTTCCAACCCTAACAACTCTATGATTCTGATACTGATTTTGGGAGAAATAGAGCTGAGGTGACAATATTTCCTATTTCTTTGACACTGAGAAGGACCATTAACTTCCTTTTGCAGAACTGCAAATTTTAGTTCTCTGGTAAGGTATCTGGAGACTGGAGCAACCATTTATTATCATTCTGGGGAGTTTGTTGATCAAAAAATATCCAATAAATACGTGCATTATCAAAACATAAGCAGTGAAGAGCTCAGTTCCTGGGATATAAATACATATGTGGATGGAGAGGTGACCAGAAGCAGGTGGTAGAAATCCATCCCTGTCCAGTCAATTTCCTGGATTACTTCTGCAGCTCTCATCAGGCAGAGACTATAATAAATTGATGGTGTCAATGACTGAACTCTTGCTGTGGAATCTAACCATGAGCAGAGAGATCTTGAGGAAAAACAATGTTGTTTCTACCTTTTTCCTTCCATTTCAGATCAGTAACAGTTCATACTAGAAATCTTTTGTTTCTAAGCTCAGCAGGGAACTTGGATGGAAATTTTGTATTTCAGAATCTCTTATATGCCCTCTGTAGTTACATGACAGAAAGTGTCAGTTCACACATTTTGAAACATTGGATTCTGAGCATTAATAAGACTAAGGGCCATTAATTGACCATAAGCAACATCTTGAGCACTGCATCCAGTTCTGGGCCCCTCAGTTTAAGGAGGACATAGAGAATCTTGAATGTGTCCAGAGAAGGGCAATGAGGCTGGGGAGGGGTCTGGAGCGCAGCCCTGTGAGGAGAGGCTGAGGGAACTGGGCTTGCTTAGCCTGGAGAAGAGGAGGCTCAGAGGAGACCTTTATTGCTCTCTACAACTACCTGAAGGGAGGTTGTAGCCAGGAGAGGGTTGGTCTCTTCTCCCAGGCAACCAGCACCAGAACAAGAGGACACAGTCTCAAGCTGCACCAGGGGAACTTTAGGCTGGAGGTGGGGAGAAAGTTCTTCCCAGAGAGAGTTGTTAGCCATTGGAATGTGCTGCCCAGGGAGGTGGTGGAGTCACTGTTGCTGGAGGCGTTCAAGAGGAGATTGGACATGGCACTTGGTGCCATGATTTAGTAGTCATGAGGTGTTGGGTGACAGGTTGGACTTGATGATCTTTGAGGTCTTTTCCAACCTTGGTGATTCTGTGATTCTTACACAAGTAATTCTACTGGCTTCCAATAGACACAACAAGTCCTTTAGAGGTCTCACTGAGAACATGTAGATCTTAGAGGTGTGCCCAGCAGGGACTACAATTTAGTGGCTTGGCTTGTAAGACTGACAAAACTAAATATTTCTCTTTTTTTTGTTGTTGTTGTTGTTTTACATAGAGGATACATGCATAATGGTTTCAGTGTGAGTGGATATTCATTTTTTTTCCATGCAGATTTAACCACCGGCATGTTTATGGAGAAATTCATCTAGCCAGTGCATCAGATAAGGTGCTGCAGTGGTCAGACTCAAGGGAAATGAGGTATATTTCATAGGAGCTGGAAAAAAAATACCTATGTACATTGTGTTCCAAGGGAATATTGTCAACATTTTTCTTCTTTTTCTTGACATGAGACTAAGTAAATGTTATTTTTCAAATAAAACAACCATTTCTCCTACCAACAATTTCAGCAGACAGAAAACAGTGAAGCAAGAACCAGTTTTATTCTTCCTGATTAAATCTTTTCTCGTAGCTATGTGCTCCACGGAGTAAAAGACACTTTGCAGCATTTAGAGATTCAAGCTGAACAAGGTTCATTTTATCTTCCTGGTTCTGATTTTCTTTTCATGGATTTATTGTCAGAGGAAAGTTCTCTCTCTTTCCTGATTGCATAGTGTGAGCTGTATGCGCGCTCGTAAGTCATTACAGAGGGATTGCAGCTTTCAAGGCAAGAGTATAAAGAAAGCAAGCCTGTGTTGGCTATTCCCTCTTTTTTGTTAAGGAAAGGCAAAATAATTCTTATCCATTGCTATATCCATAGCAGTGTAAACAAGGAAGAGATTAATGAAGTGAACCAAACCACAAAGTACAAGCTTTTTCCACTGTTAGGATATCACGATATGGAGTGTGTCCAGAGAAGGGCAGCAAAGCTGGTGAAGGCTCTGGTAAAAAGGTCTTGTGGAGAAGACGAAGGATCTGAGGTTGTTTAGTCTGAAGAAGGCTGAGGGGTGACCTCCTTGGTTTCTACAACTACCTGAAGGTAGCAGTGAGGTAGGGGTCAGTCTCTTCTCCCAGGTAACTAGTGTTAGGGTGAGAGGAAATGGCCTGAAAGTACATCAGAGGAGGTTTAAGTTGGATATTAGGAAAATCTTCTTTCCTGCAAGAGTGGTCAGGCATCAGAACAGGCTGCCCAGGGAGATATTGGAGTCACCATCCCTAAAGGTGTTCAAATACCAGATAGACATGGCATTATGGGACATGATTTAGTGGTGTTGGTTCACTGGTTGGACTTGATGATCTTAGAGGTCCTTTCCAACCTTAATGATTCTATGTTTGATATAAATGCAGAGCAGGACATTGCAGAGTTGTATGCCTTGCACACCTGGAGCAGGATGACCTTATGCTGGAAGACAAGAATTCCTCATTTAAGTGTCCTGGTACTGATTCTAGGACAGATTCTCTTGTCTTGTTCATTTATTGATTAGTAAAGGCCATATCTAAGAAAAAATAAATCTTTTACTCCATGCAGAGACAGCAGATTCTGCTTTGTGAATGACAACAGTGAACTCATCATACATAGTTGATGTCAATTTAAGGCTACTGCATCCTTTCTGAGTCATTATTAAAGAGTTAATAACTTTTATTGAGTTGGATCATCCTCAAAACTACATAAAAGTCCCTAGGAGGGTAATAAAAAAGTGTGTGCATGAAGACAGATCTGGCACACATCTTGATGATATTTAGCACCAAAGCAAGGTGCTGTTTCCATATTTATAACTCTGTCCTGGAATTAAGTCCAATCTACATGCTCATTATTTCCCTTCACCCAGTTTTGCAGTCATAAGAGGAACATTGCTCATCCAGGACAATAGAAGGTTAAGAAGAATTAATTGTCTTCCTTAAGACAAATCAGACTCAAGCTGGTATTAGGAAAAGCATTCTAATTATGACAACAATGAAAGTCATGAATAGTTACTAAAGGTGGTGGGAGAATATTCTTCACCAGAGATTATGTAATTAATTATGCATAATCAAGGAAATTATGCAAATGTTATAAGGGTGATCTGGGTTTGGCTGCTTCTGCCTTCTACAGAAAAAAGGCTGGGGTCAGAGTGGTTGGAGAGTGGCCAGGCAGAGAGGGACCTGGGGGTACTGGTCGATGGTAGGCTGAACATGAGCCTGCAGTGTGCCCAGGCAGCCAAGGAGGCCAATGGCATCCTGGCTGGCACCAGGAACAGTGTGGCCAGCAGGAGCAGGGAGGTAATTCTGCACTTCACTGGTTAGGTCACACCTTGAATCCTGTGTCCAGTTCTGGGCCCCTCAGTTTAGGAAGGATATTGATTTGCTGGAATGTGTCCAGAGAAGGGCAACAAAGTTGTTGAGGGGTTTGGAGCACAGCCCTGTGAGGAGAGGCTGAGGGAGCTGGGGTTGCTTAGCCTGGAGAAGAGGAGGCTCAGGGGAGACCTTCTTGCTGTCTCCAGCTACCTGAAAGGAGGTTGTAGCCAGGTGGACGTTGGTCTCTTGTCCCAGGCAAGCAGCACCAGAACAAGAGGACACAGTCTCAAGCTGCACCAGGGGAGGTTTAGGCTGGAGGTTAGGAAGAAGTTCTTCACAGAAAGAGAAATTGGCCATTGGAATGTGCTGCCCAGGGAGGTGGTGGAGTCGCCATCACAGGAGGTGTTTAGGAAGAGGCTGGATGGGGTGCTTGGTCCCATGGTTTAGTTGATTAGATGGTGTTGGGTGATAGGTAGGACTTGATGATTTCTGAGGTCTTTTCCAACCTGGTTAATTTCTATTCTATTCATTCTATTCTATTCTATTCTATTCTATTCTATTCTATTCTATTCTATTCTATTCTATTCTACTTCTATTCTATTCTATTCTATTCATCTATTAAGGGATTAGCATCAGTAGCATTCTCTCCCTTGGTAATATTCTTTAACATTCAAGCTGTGCCTATAAGAAATTATAAATAGCAATCTTCCAACAATAGCAAGATGAGGAACGGATCATTAACTAGATTACAATGTACAAGTCTAGATCTATTCTCCAGGATAAAAAAGTCCTGCAACATTAATCTGAATGAGCAACTTAACCAATGAAGCATTGATGTTTTTCTAAAGATAGTGGGATAAGTTCAGACCAAGTGAAAAGAAAAACAGATGTCTCTTCTTTTTTCTCTTTTTTCCTATTGGTATATTAAGCAAATACAGGCAAAGAAAATCTGATTGCAATCACTGATGATTTAGTAACACACTTTTCCTGTTAGTAAAGTAACCTGCTGTTGCTAGCAGACATCAGAAAAGGAAGTGTCACAGTTGCAGAGGTTTCAGGCTTGCTGTTTATTTCCTGAAGAGGATCATCTAGGGCAATTTACAATTTACAATTTACAAGAGGGATATGGACATGCTGGAGCGTGTCCAGAGAAGGGGACTTGGGGGTGCTGGTGGACAAGAAGCTCAACATGAGCTCTCAGTGTGCACTTGCAGCCCAGAAAGCCAATCAGATCCTGGACTGCATCAGGAGAAGTGTGGCCAGCAGGTCAAGGGAGGTGATTCTCCCCCTCTACTCAACTCTGGTGAGACCCCACCTGGAGTGCTGCCTCCAGTTCTGGAGCCCCCATTACAAGAGGGATCTGGAGGTGCTGGAAGGTGTCCAGAGAAGGGCCACAAGGATGATCAGAGGGCTGGAGCACCTCTCCTATGAGGACAGACTGAAGGAGTTGGGGCTGTTCAGTCTGGACAAGAGAAGGCTCTGAGGTGACCTTATTGTGGCCTTCCAGTATCTGAAGGGGGCCTACAGGAAGGCTGGGGAAGGACTTCTCAGGCTATCAGGTAGTGATAGGACTAGGGGGAATGGAATGAAGCTGGAGGTGGGGAGATTCAGGCTGGATGTGAGGAGGAAGTCCTTCCCCATGAGAGTGGTGAAGCCCTGGAATGGGTTATCCAGGGAGGTGGTTGAGGCCCAGTCCCTGGAGGTGTGTAAGCCCGGGCTGGATGAGGCTCTGGCCAGCCTGATCTAGTGTGGGGTGTCCCTGCCCATGGCAGGGGGTTGGAACTAGATGATCCTTGTGGTCCCTTCCAACCCTGACTGATACTATGATACTATGATAATTTCACATTAACTGAATTTCACATTAACTGAAATGTCAATAATGCACCAAAGATTCAAAATGTCAATAATGCATCGAAGATTCATCTACAGTCTCTTTACAGTGATCTATCTTTAAGTTTTCAGATTTTGGGTCTTATTGCCCTGGTTTAAAGCTCACAATGATTTGAACTGCTAATCAGTGAATCATATACAGAAAGACAGACATTCCAGAACGACTTAGAATCATAGAATCCTAGAATCAACAAGGTTGGAAAAGACCTCAAAGATCACCAAGTCCAACCTGTCACCCAAGACCTCATGCCTACTAGACCACGGCACCAAGTGCCACGTCCAATCCCCTCTTGAACACCTACAGGGATGGCGACTCCACCACCGACTTCATTGAATGCCTTTTGTTCAAAGTTTTCCTTTTTGATCTTTTTTTTTTTTTTAAAGCTATGGCTTCAAAGTTATTATTTTTTTTTCTTTTACTTTTGTCACTAGATTTTCCAGCTTCTCAATGGTAGAAAATAATCATTTTTGTTCACTGCCTTTGGTCATTATGTTTTTCTGTTTTTCAATGGGGGAAAAAAGGAATAATTTTTTTTTCTCTCATTTTCCTAATTTTGCTCTAAAACTAAAGTGTTTGGTTGTTTTTATTGATCTGATCTTTTGAGAAGACTCACAAAGGGCAACAAAGCTGGTGAGGGATTTGGAGCACAAGCCCTATGAGGAGAGGCTGAGAAAGGTGAGGTTGCTCAGCCTGGAGAAGAGGAGGCTCAGGGGAGACCTAATTGCTTTCTACAATGACCTGAAGGGAGGTTATAGCCAGGTGGGGGTTGGTCTCTTCTCCCAGACAACCAGCAACAGAACAAGAGGACACAGTCTGAAGCTGTGCCAGGGGAGGTTTAGGCTGGATGTTTGGAAGAAAGTCTTCCCAGAAAGAGAGACTGGCCATTGGAATGTGCTGTTCAGGGAGGTGGTGGAGTCACCATCACTGGAAGTGTTTAAAAAGAGACTGGATGAGGCACTTGGTGCCATGGTTTAGTTGATTAGATGGTGTTGGGTGATAGGTTGGACTTGATGATCTTGAAGGTCTTTTCCAACCTGGTCAATTCAATTCAATTCAATTCAATTCAATTCAATTCAATTCAATTCAATTCAATTCAATTCAATTCAATTCAATTCAATTCAATTCAATTCAACTCTATCCTATCCTATCTTATCCTATCCTATCCTATCCTATCCTATCCTATCCTATCCTATCCTATCCTATCCTATCCTATCCTATCCTATCCTATCCTATCCTATTCTATTCTATTCTATTCTATTCTATTCTATTCTATTCTATTCTATTCTATTCTATTCTATTCTATTCTTCTTTATTCCATTCCATTCCATTCTGTTTTGTTCTGTTCTATTCTATTCTAAAATCTGATCTTATTCTCTGACAAATATGTTTGAGCTTCTGCACATTTTTCAGTCTTAGAATTCCATCTCTTTCTTTCTTTTTTTTTTTCCTTCCTCCTCTGAAAATCTTCCCAGACTATTTGAAAAACATAAAATAAAAATGGTTGGAGGTTGTGTCTTCTTTTTTTCTTCAGTGGCATGAAAGCAATTAGGATTTTAAAAGCATCATATAGGAGCCCAAGAGTTCTGACACAGTATTCTTTACAGATCTATCTGAACAATGCCTGTGCTCACTGCTGTTCTTACAAAAGACAATAAAAGAACTCTGGGAGCATTAGGAAGGAAAAAAACTTCTGATAAAAAGGCAATAGGAAGAAAAGGCAAATGTTGATTCAAACCAATCATTGTGAAATAAAGTGTGTCACTTTATTTTGAGTCAATTTAACTCAATTACTTAATGAGGCATAGTGGAGGAAGTCAGTCACTCAAGTGGTTCAATTGTTTAAAAATATTGGAAACAGTAAGAGGGAAATACAATGGATTAAGAGATTTTTTTTTTTAATTGAAGGAAAAATAGCACAAGATAAAGAGGGAGGACACTGGGAAGTCACTTTTCACAGGAGCAGGGGGACAAATGGAAGTCCAACACTGTCTCGTTTCTTACTGTCTTTGTGTCCTTGAATTTTGCCAACAGGAATCATTTGTTTCTACAACAGAAGTGTGATTTAGTTTCAGTTT
Organism: Picus viridis; assembly: GCA_033816785.1. Lineage (NCBI taxonomy): Eukaryota > Metazoa > Chordata > Aves > Piciformes > Picidae > Picus > Picus viridis. Next base: position 12,725,685 of record CM066571.1, read on the forward strand.
TCCTTACCTTCCTTTGTTTAATGTCCTGCATGTGACTGTAACTTACTTTCCCAGAACAGCTAAGCAGAGACCCATTCAGCTCTGATGGCTAATGGCTCTGACTGACATGCATTAGAAGTCCAGAAATGATGGAGAACAGAACAAGCAGCAGCAGAAATACGCTGCAGGAGCGGGGTGTGTGTGGGGCGGGGGAACCACAACAACCCACCTCAATTATTTTCCAAAGAAAGGAAACAAATACTCCCCCAGATATTCTCCTAGCTGCATGCTGGAAACATATTTGAAACGTTAAACTATTGTTACAATTTGGGAAGCATGAAAATTGCAAAAGCTGCAAGCTGCAAATGCTACAGATAACAGAGAATCACAATTTAGTGGATTTTCACTCCTTCTACTAATAACTGACAAAGGATGCTTTGATCAAGCAGATTCTGTTGACAGAGACTTTCCACAGCAGACAGAAGCTCTTATCTTCAAGCTATGAAACACAAAAAACATTCATAAAGATCACTTTGAATGCCATTTTCTCTGTATTATGTAAGTTTAGGGATTACTGAGCACAAAAAAGGTGTGTGATGAAAGATACAAGACTTGGAAGATATTCTAGCGCGCAGTAATGCGCTGCACTTATTACCGTTAAATTCCACATTCTGCTGGTAAACATTGCTCCCTATTTAGCAGCTCTGTCAATGGCTCTAGCAATTTTCATAAGGAAAAAAAATGTCTGCTCCAACAATGGATGAACCTTAAGACGACGCAGCCTTTCAGCGTTCAGCAACGACAGTTCCTTTCCCATCTCAGACCCAAGCTCTGTCTCTGGGATGCTACAAGTTATTTGGCCTGAATTCCATTGACTCGCTAAGCAGAGAGTGAGGGTCTGTTGCTGGGCAGAAGCACTCGAAGAGTGCAGTGCCTTGCTTGCATTTTCACAACATCTTGGTAAACCAATTACACCAGCTTCTATTTTAAACATTTGTTATTGCATTCAGCGCTTTCCCCCAACGCCATAAAATTCTTTAACTGGCTTTTTAATATTGAGTATCCCATTATAATTTTACAGTTGGCCTTCCAAAAGCATTAAAGGCCTGGACAGGGTTATGAATCATGGATTATTTGCCTCTCCGTGGACTGATCTATCAAAAAGATGGATATCAGATCTTTATCTAAAGGGCTGGTGTTGATTCAAATTCAGTGGCAAATTAAGCTGGGAGAGTGTGTGATTGCCTAGCACACATATCCATACTGCCCCTACAGCTGAGGTTTAATTACCCCTAAATCATTGCAGATTTCAGGCCAATGTATTAAAGCTAAACCAGTAATCCTAGATGAATCCACACCACACTGCATGGATATGCCACTCTGAATCAATTGCAGGGCCTCGAGCACAAGCCCTACAAGAAGAGGCTAATGGAGCTGGGATTGTTTAGCCTGGAGAAGAGGAGGCTCAGGGGGAGACCTTATTGCTGTCTACAACTACCTGAAGGGTGGTTGCAGCCAGGAGGGGTTGGTCTCATCCCCCAGGTAACCAGCACCAGAACAAGAGGACACAGTCTCAAGCTGCACCAGAGCAAGTTTAGGCTCGAGGTGAGGAGAAAGTTCTTCACTGAGAGAATAGACTAGACTAGACTAGACTAGACTAGACTAGACTAGACTAGAATTGAATTGAATTGAATTGAATTGAATTGAATTGAATTGAATTGAATTGAATTGAATTGAATTGAATTGAATTGAATTGAATTGAATTGACCAGGTTGGAAAAGACCTTTGAGAACATCGAGTCCAACCTCTCACCCAACACCATCTGTTGTTAGCCATTGGAATGTGCTGCCCAGGGAGGTGGTGTAGTCCCCATCCCTGGAGGTGTTTAAAAGAGGGGATTGGACGTGGCATTTGGTGCCATGGTTTAGTAATCATGGGGTCTTGGGTGACAGGTTGGACTTGATGATCTTTGTGGTCTCTTCCAATTCTGTGATTCTGTGAATACCAGCCCATAGGACTCTTCACTGGCTCAGATGTGACACAGACCAGGGTGTATCTCATATCTTATCACTGGGGCTTAGACGTCTAAATCAGGCTTGCTTCACATGTTGTCAGTCTTATAACAAGCTAAAATTTGTCACTCAACACCTTGTGAAACACAGTATGGATACAACAGCTTTCCTAAAGGGATGGAGCTCCTTATAAAAACAGGTCCATGGTGCAACCTCAGCCTGTAACTGATGCCTGCACCATTTTTTCCATGGCCACAGAGATTATCTCATCTCTTCTCAGAACTAAGCAGAGTCCCTCAGGGATCACTCCTGGGACCAGTCTTGTTCCACATCTTTGTGGGTGCCATGGACAGTGGCATTGAGTGCACCCTCAGCAAGTTTGCTGATGACACCAAGCTGTGTGGTGCAGCAGACACGCTGGAGGGAAGGGATCCATCCAGAGGGACATTGACAGGCTGGAGAGGTGGGCACAAGCCAACCTCATGAGCTTCAACAAGACCAAGGGCAGGGTCCTGCATCTGGGTCGAGGCAATCCCAGGCAGAAATCCAGGCTGGGCAGTGACTGGCTGGAAAACAGCCTTGAGCAGAGGGTCTTTGGGGTGCTGGTGGACGAGAAGTTCAACATGAGCTCTCAGTGTGCACTTGCAGCCCAGAAAGCCAATCAGATCCTGGGCTGCATCAAGAGAAATGTGGCCAGCAGGTCAAGGGAGATGATTCTCTACCTCTACTCAGCTCTGGAGCCCCTATTACAAGAGGAACATAGACGTGCTGGAAGATGTCCAGAGAAGGGCCACAAGGATGATTATAGGGCTGGAGCACCTCTCCTGTGAGGACAGACTGAAAGAGTTGGGGCTGTTCAGTTTGGACAAGAGAAGGCTCCCAGGTGACCTTATTGTGGCCTTCCAGTATCTGAAGGGGCTCCAAGAAGGCTGGGGAGGGACTTCTCAGGATCTCAGGTAGTGATAGGACTAGGGGGAATGGAATGAAGCTGGAGGTGGGGAGATTCAGGCTGGACGTGAGGAGGAAGTTCTTCCCCATGAGAGTGGTGAAGCCCTGGAATGGGTTGTCCAGGGAGGTGGCTGCGGCCCCCATCCCTGGAGGTGTGTAAGCCTGGGCTGGATGAGGCTCTGGCCAGCCTGGTCTAGTGTAGGGTGTCCCTGCCCATGGCAGGGGGTTGGAACTAGATGATCCTTGTGGTCCCTTCCAACCCTGACTGATTTTATGATTCTATGATTCTATGAAAATGATACTGATATGAAAGACAACATCCAAATTTGGGGTGGTTTAGGTTGAGGTTTTTATTTCTGTGATTATTATTTCCTTCTCTTTCCCTTTTATTTCATTTTGGTCTCCTCATCATTTCGGTTTTGTCAATATTGTCATTCAATGATCATTCCTGAAATTATTAGCTGCTGCAAAATTTTATTTGCTTTTCATCTAAGCAATGCCAATAATGTAGCTGACAATTGCTTGGAGTATTCATTTCTCTACCAATTCACAGACAATCAGATTCATTCCCACGCTGGAGGCTCAGCTATCATCAGTCACCTTAGCCTATCACAGCAGTCAATCTACATAATGGGAAAATGTAAAATCCTGGGGGTCAGAAAAGAGCTCCTTCCATTTGAAGGCTACAAGGAATATTCCATTAGCATGGCTTGCAGGCTTCAGCTGTGTGTGTTCACAGCGTAGGTCAAAGAAATATTTGTGGTGCTGTTCTCATTTGGTTGAGCCACCTGGAAAACCATTTTAAGTCCCTGGCGCGGTTTGCTCAGTGTGTTTCTGCTGGGAGGTTTGGGGTTGTTTACTTTGAATTAATACATTTTTGAGGATTAAAGAAAATTGCCAATATGGACTGTTACCTGAGTAGGGGTAATTCTGAACAAGAACTAAAAATTACCCTTTTCCCATTTGAAACGGGGGGTGTAGGAGGCCCAGAGAGAGCAGCATATGAAAAACGGGTGAAATTCCCTTTTAACTCTCTGGATCTGATTCAAAATCAATTGGATTTTGGGGGTGGGTGGGGAAATCCTATTAACTCTCATGGGCTTTCACTGGGGCTCTAATCTGTGCAAAACAATTATGGCAGCTTTATATGGTGGCCAAGAAGGCCAATGGCATCCTGGCCTGCATCAGGAACAGTGTGGCCAGCAGGAGCAGGGAAGTCATTGTGCCCTGTGCTCAGTACTAGTTAGGCCACACTTTGCGTCCTGTGTCCAGTTCTGTCCTCAATTTAAGAAGGACATTGAGACACTTGAATGTATCCAGAGAAGGGCAACAAAGCTGGGGTGGGGTCTGGAGCACAGCCCTGTGAGGAGAGGCTGAGGGAGCTGGGGTTGCTTAGCCTGGAGAAGAGGAGGCTCAGGGAGACCTTCTTGCTGTCTCCAACTACCTGAAGGAGGTTGTAGCCAGGTGGGTGTTGGTCTCTTCTCCCAGGTAACCAGCACCAGAACAAGAGGTCAAAGTCTCAAGCTGAGCCAGGGGAGGTTTAGGCTGGATTTTAGGAAGAAATTCTTCACAGAAAAAGAGATTGGCCATTGGAATGTGCTGCCCAGGGAGGTGGTGGAGTCACCATCACTGGAAGTGTTTAAAATGAGATGGGATGAGGCACTTGGTGCCATGGTTGAGTTGAATAGATGGTGTTGGATGATACGTTGGACTTGATGATCTTGAAGGTCTCTTCCAACCTGGTATATTCTATTCTGTTCTGTTCTATTCTATTCTGGTCTAGTCTAGTCTAGTCTAGTCTATTCTGTTCTATTCTATGATCCTATGACTTCTAGAAAAATATATATATATATATATATATATATATATATGTGTGTGTGTATATATATATATATAAATATGGATTTCTGGGAAATACTCACCAGATCCTTCCTTCCTGCTGATGCTGAGCATGTCTACATGACAAAGTCTCCAATTTGAGAATCAAGACACTTCATCTGAAGATGTGTGCAGTTGGTGCAAACAACAGAAGCTGTACTCCACGCTGGATATTAGGAAAATCTTTCCTGAAGGGCACTGGAACAGGCTGCACAGGGATGCGGTGGAGTCACCATCCCCAGAGACGTTCACAACGTATGTAGACGTGGCACTTGGGACATGGTTTAGTGGGCATGGTGAGGTTGGGCTTGCTGAAGTTAGAGGCATTTTCCAGCCTTAATGATTCTGTGATCCTTTGAATCACTTTCCTCAAATGACTCTACTTTTTCACCAGCTTCAGAACTGATTACCACACTGACCAAAAGCAGAAGACCTTTACTCTTTTTTTCATGTAAGCCCATTTCCCCCTTTTTAACTATAGTCCTTTTATCTCCTTTCATTCCTCAAAGCTGATAGTAAAAACACTTCAATGCATACCAGATGTGCACATGTATATTGCATTAAATTCGCTGCAGGTACAGAGCACGCTTCCAAGCATTTCATTCTCTTCCCCCTGCTCTCATGAGGCAAACACCTGCATCATTTTACAAAGGAATGTGGTTGGACAGGAAAGAGAGTTCACTGTGCTTGCATCTCACTTCCTTTCTGCTTGTATTTTTATAGCAGAATTATTTCTGGATACTTGTTTTATCCCCTTGCATATGAATTATTTATACACACATCAAATATATATATATATTAATTCTCCCTGAACCAAGCAATTCACGTAAGACAGCTCAGACACATATTTGCTTTTTTGGAGATGCCCATTTTCAACATTGAAATGTTTTAGAAATGAATTTTCATGACTGGAAAATCTGTTCTACCACTTGCAAATGTGTCAGCTTTTTGTGGCAGGGAGGACTGCAGTGTGACACATTTTAAGGATGTTAAGGCAAACAATGCAGTAAGTGTCCCTACTATCAAATCTGGTTCCCTGACTCCAGTCTCATTGGTGTCAATAGGAACTTTTTCAGGACCTTCACTGAACTCTTACTGGGAAGAAATAAAATCTCAAAATAATAACAATATTCCCTACTCAGATCACAGAATCACAGAATGATAGGGATTGAAGGGGTCTCTGGAGGTCACAGTGTCACAGTATCACCAAGGTTGGAAGAGACCTCAGAGATCATCAAGTCCAACCTATCACCCAAGACCTCATGACTAGACCATGGCACTGAGTGCCATGTCCAATCCCCTCTTGAACACATCCAAGGATGGTGACTCCACCACCTCCCTGATCTAGTCCAAGCCTCCTGCCACAGGAGGTCCAGCTAGAGCAGATTGCAAAGAATGGCACCCAGGCAGGTTTGGAATTACTGCAGAGATGGAGACACTATCAACTCTCTCAGCAGCCTGTTCCAGTGTTCCATTACCACCAACACAGTTTCCTCTTTATGTTTAGATCCTTAAAGATGTCATATTAGCTAGGCTTCAAGAATAATGAAACTGTCGTTAGCAGTTACCTATTTCAATGCTGGCCACTTCCAAACCAGCACCAGAACAAGAGGACACAGTCTCAAGCTGTGCCAGGGGAGGCTTAGGCTGGATGTTAGGAAGAAATTCTTCACAGAGAGAGTGATTGCCCATTGGAATGTGCTGCCCAGGGAGGTGGTGGAGTCACCATCACTGGAGGCGTTTAGGAGGAGACTTAATACGGTGCTTGATTGCATGGTTGAGTTGATTAGATGGTGTTGGGTGATAGGTTGGGCACAATGATCTCGAAGATCTCTTCCAACCTCATTTATTCTATTCTATTCTATTCTATTCTATTCTATTCTATTCTATTCTATTCTATTCTATTCTATTCTATTCTATTCTATTCTATTCTATTCTATTCTATTCTATTCTATTTAAAAGGTATAGAATCATAGAACCCCAGAATCATTTTGGTTGGAAAAAACCAAAACGAGTTCAGCTATGAGGTAACTTTAGCAAGTCTGGTGCTAAGTTGTGTCCCTCAGCACCCCAAATTATGGAGGACTAATGAGGTGGTCCTCACAAATGGAAATTATGTGATAGACCTTGTTTAACTCACTGCCTGTACATCCAATATAAACATGTAAACCCAAATTCTCTGCATTTCTTTTGAAAGCAAACATAGAGTAATCACTTCAGTGTCTGCGCTGCCTGAGCACCAACTGGAGAGCTGCCCAAACCATGCCAAATTCAATCCAGATGTTATACTTTCACTGGCAAATTGGATAAACAGAAGAGAAACACAACATAAATACCAACCAGTGAAGATCACAGCACACTTGCACAGAATTTAGTGAACAGCAAACCCTTCAAAATAAATGTTTCTGATGAAATCTTTTTCTCTGCTTTTGTAAGACCTCGCCTCACCCTGGAGTACTGCATCCAGCTCTGGAGCCCTCAACACAGGAAGGACATGGACCTGATGGAGCAGGTCCAGAGGAGGGCTACAAAAATGATCAATGGGCTGCAACACCTCTGCTATAAGGACAGCATGAGGGAGCTGAGACTGTTCAGCTTGGAGACAAGAAGGCTTCATGCAAAACTAATAGCAGCCTTCCAGTACCTGAAGAGGACCTACAAGAAGACTGGAGAGGGACTGTTTACAAAGGCCTGCAGTGATAGTACGAGGGGCAATGGTTTGAAATGAGAGAGGACTAGATTTAGATTGGATGTTAGGAACATGTTTTTTCTCCTCTGGAGACATTCAAAACCTTCCTGGACACATTCCTGTGTGACCTACTCTAGGTGATCCTGCTCCAGCAGGGGCTTTGGACTGGATGATCTTTCAAGGTCCCTACCAACCCCAGTGTTCTGTGATTCTGTGATTTTTTACCATGAAGATGGTGGAACACTGGTACACATTGCCCAGGGAGGTAGTTGAGGCCCCATCCTTGGAGATAATCAAGGTCAGGCCTGAGAAGGTTCTGGGCAGACTGCTCTAATGGAGGATGTCCTTGCTCACTACAGGGACTAGATGACCTTTGAGGTCCCTTCCAACCCAAACATGATTCTGATGGTTCAGATTTCAATGGCTTTTCATCTCACATTACTACCTGCAATTCCAATTGTACAATAAACCATCCCCTGGAAATTTGCTGCACTGATGTTTGTTTCTTCATCATAGTTTCACCAACTAGACACTGGCATTTCTCATAAAAATAACAGTAAAAAAAAGCACATCAAAATAATCAAAAGATTAAATAATGAGTCCCACTTTTATTCCAAGTTCCACAGAGAGATAATTTTAACTGATTCACATCCAGACTGTGACTAGAAGCTTGGTTTTAAACAAACATAGACTAGAGGGATTAAAAACAAAAGAGGGAATTAATTGGTGAGATTTCCATTCCTTTTCCACTGGAACATGCAACCATGGCTATATAAATCACTGCAGGGTGGAAAACAGCTTCTGTTGCAGAGCTCCTGAGACCTGTTTGTTTTCATGGGCCGGTGATCATGGTAACAAGGCTGCACTCCAGAATGGACTGGAAATAGATGACACAAACCTATATGGCTGTGCAGCTTCAGAATCAGCATTTTCCTTCATTTAGGCACTTTGCAGTGTGACACAGCTAGCATAGGACTATTGGTATGAAATCAGGTCTTTCAGCAAAGAATAAATCCTCCATATCTTGGGCTGCATCAAAAGCAGCTTGGGCAGCAGGTGATTCTGCCCCTCTGTTCTGCTCTTCTGACAGCCCACCAGGAGTAGTGTGCCCAGTTCTGGAGCCCCCAACACAAGAAGGACAAGGGGCCTGGTGGAATAGGTCCAGAGGAGGGACACAAAGGTAATCAGAAGGTTGGAGCACCTCTCCTATGTGAACAGGCTTAAGGAGTTGGGTCTGCTCAACATGGAGAAGAGAATGCAGACTTAGAGCAGACTTTCACTACCTGAAGGGGGCTACAGAAGAGCTGGAGAGGGACTTTTTAATAAGAACATGTGATGACAGTACAAGGGGCAATGATTTGAAACTAGAGCAAGGACATTAAGAAGTGTCTTACAGTGAGTGTGGTGAGACACTGGAACAGGTAGTCCAGAGAAACCGTGGATGCCTCCTTCCTGGAAGTGTTTAAGACTGTGGTTTGAGGCTTTGAGCAGCCTGATCTTTTGGGATGTGTCCCTGACCATGGCAGGAGGTTTGGGACTAGCTGATCTTCAATGTCTCTTCCAACCCAAACCATTCTATGATTCTATTCTATTCAAGTTTATTCCATAAACAACATGAACGTTCTTGCTTTGTAACGGTTTCCTTGGATATTTTTGTCAGCTAAATCAAAACAACCCCAAATATAACTCACCACATCTTTTATTCTGCTGCCTTTACAGTACACCTTTCTATCATTGTCTGCTACATCTTACTTCAGTGGTACAGACCATATGCCTGGTGACAATGCCCTGTGAATTAAAACCATGTTTCATCAATCTGGGCTTTAGCCAAAAAACAAAACAATGACAACAGAAATAAAGGACTTAAAATATTGGTTGCATTAATGAACTAATTCGTCTAACACTTTGGAGATGGAAAGTACAATATATGTGCAGAACATTGTTATGTTTCATTTCATCATCAGCTAATCTATTCAATTACAAAGGAATAACCAGGGAGTGCATGAGACATAATTACCTATTTTATGACAATTTGCAGGTTTTTTTCCCCTCTTGTGATTTGGCTAAAATTAACATTGGAAAATCTGATTTATGGCAATCCCCATGAGAAAGGATCTAAACAATTTTTATTAAAAAAAAGAAAAACAAACTAGAGCAGCTTGAGGTTGAAAATAGATTCAGAAAAGGGCACAGATCTTAAACTGTGCCTGCCCTTTGTGTTTGTAAATCCTAATCTTGCCTGCACTGATTTATCATCAGAAACCTCCAATGGCATCCTGGCCTGGATCAGGAACAGTGTGGCCAGCAGGAGCAGGGAGGTCATTCTGCCCCTGTACACTGCACTGGTCAGGCCACACCTTGAGTCCTGTGTCCAGTTCTGGGCCCTTCAGTTTAGGAAGAATGTTGTCTTGCTGGAAGATGTCCAGAGAAGGGCAACAAAGCTGGGGAGGAGGAGAGGCTGAGGGAGCTGGGGTTGCTTAGCCTGGAGAAGAGGAGGCTCAGGGGTGACCTTATTGCAGTCTACAACTATCAGAAGGGAGGTTGTAGACAGGCTGGGGATGGTCTCTTCTCCCAGGCAAGCAGCACCAGAACAAGAGGACACAGTCTCAAGCTGTGGTAGGGGAGTTTCAGACTGGATGTTTGGAAGAAATTCTTCACAGAGAGAGTTATTGCCCATTGGAATGTGCTGCCCAGGGATGTGGTGGAGTCGCCATCACTGGAGGTGTTCAGGAGGAGACTTGATGGGGTGCTTGGTGCCATGGTTGAGTTGATTAGATGGTGTTGGATAATAGGTTGGATGTGATGATCTTGAAGGTCTCTTTCAACCTGGTTTATTCTATTCTTTCTATTCTATTCTATTCTATTCTATTCTATTCTATTCTATTCTATTCTATTCTATTCTATTCTTCACATTGGCTAAATGCAAAAGACAAAAATTCCTTGGCCTGCAGCACTTTAGTTATCCAAGGAACACGAAACACATTGCCAGAGGAGTTTTCCTCTGCAGAGGATGAACATCAAGGTGAAATCATGGCTCTCTTACAAATAAAGGAAAATTTTCCCTAGTCTCACATGTGCTTATATTTAATCCAGATTTTCATACTGAGCTGTCATATCCAATGATTGCCATTGATACTCATTGTGTCAAGGTAATATTATGTGGAAAACAGAGAAAATCAGCGTTTTCACTGGCCCTCTGATTTCAACCATGTCATGTTTCAATCTACCTAAAGGCTCCTCTTCCTTACTGTGTATCTACACTTAGAGTGGAAGTATGAGCTGAGGTGAGTGAAAATTTCAATGGTATGGAGCACTAGTTCTGCTCTTGGTGCTAACTACCTGAACTAGTACTTTGGCAGGTTCAGGGACCAATCAAAGGGAGTGTACAAAATCAATGTAGCACACAAATAAACAGCTACAAGGGTTACTTGTAGGGTATTCACAATTGTTCTGAATGGAGTTTGCAACAAATCAGAAACTTTTTCTTATTTTTTCCTCCCCAAACTCTCCATCAGATTCTGAGAAGGCTTAAGAACAACAGAAATGCCTCCTCTTCCTTCTTCTGAAACAGAATCATAGAATGGTTTTGACTGGAAAGATATCCAAGGTCATCCTTCCCCATGAGGGTGGTAAGACACTGGAACAGGTTGCCCAGGGAGGTGGGCAACCTCATTCCTGGAGGTTTTGAAGGCCAGGCTGGATGTTGCTCTGAGCAAAGTGATCTTGTGAGAGGTGTAGCTGTCAGTGGCATGTGGGTTGGAACTGGATGATCCTTGAAGTCCCTTCCAACCCTAACAAGTCTATGATTGCTGCTGTAAGGAAGTAAGTTGTTGTTACTCAAATTGGATCCTTCATAGTCCCTGTGACATTAGAAATCTTTGAAATCACAAGGAAAAAGAGCCTTCAACTTCTGCATGTTTTGCAAACAAGTAAGGGGGGGGGGGGGGGAAGAGGAGGGGGAAGCAGCAAAACAATACAAGTGGTTGAGAACAATACAAGAGGTTGAGAACAAAGGTTTCCAACAGGACTTTATTTCATTTTCAATTTAAACAAAGAAACTGTTCAAATCTTTTTTTGCAGTAGTAGAGGCTGAGAATCACTGATTAAAGCAATCACCTGTGTATTTCTCAAGGAAAGAGGGCTCATTATATTTAAGTTGTACATATTACAACTAGAACTTGGAAACTGTGAACAACTGCTGCATTTCCATTTCCAGTCCAACCATACTCCAGCTCTGCAAGCCTGGTGCTAAATCCTGTCCCTCAGCACCACATCTCTGCATCTGCTCTACAGAGTACTGTAAAAATAACAAATGAAAAGTTCATTAATATTTCCTCTCTCATTTTAAAATACTCAAGCAGGCTTTCTCTGCCCTTTTCCCCTCTCCACTCCTTTCTGAACCTCTCCTCTCCGAACCTCTCCTCTCTGAACCTCTCCAAACCTCTTCCCTCCTCTCCGAACCTCTTGGAACCTCTCCTCTCAGAACCTCTCCTCTCTGAACCTCTCCTCTCCTCTCTGAATGAATCCTCTCTGAACCTCTCCTCTCGTCTCCTCTCTGAATCTCTCCTCTCTGAACTCCTCTCTTCTCCTCTCTGAATCTCCCTCCTCCTGAACCTCTCTCTCCCTCTCTCCTCCTCTCCTCTCCTCTCCTCTCCTCTCCCTCCTCTGAATCCTCTCCTCTCTGAACCTCTCTCCTCTCCTCTCTCCGAACTCCTCTCTGAACCTCTCTGAACCTCTCTGAACCTCTCTGAATCTCTCCTCTCTGAATCTCTCCTCTCTGAATCTCTCCTCTCTGAATCTCTCCTCTCTGAACCTCTCTGAACCTCTCCGAACCTCTCCTCTCTGAACCTCTCCTCTCTGAATCTCTCCTCTCTGAATCTCTCCTCTCTGAACCTCTCCTCTCTGAACCTCTCTTCTCCTCTCTGAATCTCTCCTCTCTGAATCTCTCCTCTCTGAATCTTTCCTCTCTGAACCTCTCCGAACCTCTCCTCTCTGAACCTCTCCTCTCCTCTCCTCTCTGAATCTCTCCTCTCTGAACCTCTCCTCTCCTCTCTGAACCTCTCCTCTCCTCTCTGAATCTCTCCTCTCTGAACCTCTCCTCTCCAAACCTCTCCGAACCTCTTCCCTCCTCTCCAAACCTCTCCTCTCTGAATCTCTCCTCTCTGAACCTCTCCTCTCCTCTCTGAACTTCTCTCCCTCTCCTCTCTGAATCTCTCCTCTCTGAACCTCTCCTCTCTGAACCTCTCCTCTCCTTTCTGAACCTCTTCCCTCCTCTCCTCTCTGAACCTCTTCCCTCCTCTCCTCTCCTCTCCTCTCCTCTCCTCTCCTCTCTGAACCTCTCCTCTCCTCTCCTTTCTGAACCTCTTCCCTCCTCTCCTCTCTGAACCTCTTCCCTCCCTCTCCTCTCCTCTCTGAACCTCTCCTCTCTGAATCTCTCCTCTCTGAACCTCTGAACCTCTCCCTCTCCTCTCCCTCCTCTCTGAACCTCTCCTCTCTGAACCTCTCCTCTACTCTCTGAACCTCTCCTCTCTGAACCTCTCCTCTGAACTCTCTGAACCTCTCCTCTCTGAACCTCTCTCTGAACCTCTCCTCTACTCTCTGAACCTCTCCTCTCTGAACCTCTCTCTCTACTCTCTGAACCTCTCCTCTCTGAAACTCTCTGAACCACTCCTCTCTTTTCTCTCTTTTCCTCTCTTTTCCTCTCTTTTCCTCTCTTTTCCTCTCTTTTCCTCTCTTTTCCTCTCTTTTCCTCTCTTTTTCCTCTCTTTTCCTCTCTTTTCCTCTCTTTTCTCTCTTTTCCTCTCTTTTCTTCTCTCTTTTCCTCTCTTTTCCTCTCTTTCTTCTTTCTTCTCTTCTCTTCTCTTCTCTTCTCTTCTCTTCTCTTCTCTTCTCTTCTCTTCTCTTCTCTTCTCTTCTCTTCTCTTCTTCTTTCTTTCTCTCTTCTCTTCTTTTTTCTTTTTCTTTTCTTTTCTTTTCTTTTCTTTTTCTTTTCTTTTCTTTTCTTTTTCTTTTCTTTTCTTTTCTTTTCTTTTCTTTTCTTTTCTTTTTCTTTTCTTTTCTTTTCTTTTCTTTTCTTTTCTTTTCTTTTCTTTTCTTTTCTTTTCTTTTTTCTTTTCTTTTCTTTTTTTTCTTTTCTTTTCTTTTCTTTTTTCTTTTCTTTTCTTTTCTTTTTTCTTTTCTTTTCTTTTCTTTTCTTTTCTTTTCTTTTTCTCCCCCCAGTATCTGCAAATTTCTACAAAGCTGCTGCACATCCTGCCCTGCCACTGTGTGCTTCAGTATCCTGCTTGGACTGGAGCCCTCTTACAGAAATACTCTGCAGCATTATTTGTTTAGAAGCAAAATATGCAGCCTGACAAAAAGATGGAAGGAAATAAGACCTCATCTTTATGTTTCTCAGCAGGCAGTAAATAAAAACATAATAGTATTTTGGATTTGCAACCTCAGGAGAAGTTAAAATGAGGACATTTATTTAAAGAATGCCTTTCACATACTGGGAATGTCTTTGACAGCATCATTTAATATTTTTTTGCCTGATAAAAATGAGGACTTGCAGATAATTGTCAACAGCAGTCAAGCACCCAGAGCATTTCCCCTCTTTGTCCATCTCACTTTCTTCTACAGTCTGTTTTGATAACATGATAATTACACTGGCTTGTCACTAGCAAAAGACTATGATTTGATCATGAGAAGAGAAATCAAACAGAGATGAACTGTGAAGAAAAACACAGAGAAAAATACAGGTCAGCCATCTCTAATATTTGTAATAACACCAGCAGTTGAAAAACTATCTATTTTTCAGCTTCACACAGCAGAGGCTTTTTATCAGGCAGCACTTACAGAATGATTTGTGACAAACAAATTTTTGTTGTAAACTGATTTTGGTTACTAAATGTGCACTAAATCTCTGCCCCCATAAATAGACCCAGAAATGGAGGAGAGGAGAGGTTCGGAGAGGAGAGGTTCGGAGAGGAGAGGAGAGGTTGGAGGGGAGGGGAGGGGGAGGGGAGGAGTTTGGAGAGGGAGGGGAGGAGAGGAGAGGTTCGAGAGGAGAGGAGAGGTTCGGAGAGGAGAGGAGAGGAGAGGTTCGGAGAGGAGAGGAGAGGTTCGGAGAGGAGAGGTTCGGAGAGGAGAGGAGAGGAGAGGAGAGGAGAGGAGAGGAGAGGAGAGGAGAGGAGAGAGGAGAGGAGAGGAGAGGAGAGGAGAGGAGAGGAGAGGAGAGGAGAGGAGAGGAGAGGAGAGGAGAGGAGAGGAGAGGAGAGGAGAGGAGAGGAGAGGAGAGGAGAGGAGAGGAGAGAGAGGAGAGGAGAGGAGAGGAGAGGAGAGGAGAGGAGAGGAGAGGAGAGAGGAGAGGAGAGGAGAGGAGAGAGAGAGAGGAGAGGAGAGGAGAGGAGAGAGAGAGGAGAGAGAGAGGAGAGGAGAGGAGAGGAGAGGAGAGGAGAGAATAGATCAGACCAGGTTGGAAGAAACCTTCAAGATCATCACGTCCAACCCATCATCTAACACCATCTAATCCACTAAACCATGGCACCAAGCACCCCATCAAGTCTCCTCCTAAACACCAACAGTGATGCTGACTCCACCACCTCCCTGGGCAGCCCATTCCAATGGGCAATCACTCTCTCTATGAAGAATTTTCTCCTAACATACAGCCTAAACCTCCCCTGGCACAGCTTGAGACTGTGTCCTCTTGTTCTAGTGTTGTTTAGTTTTGCTTTTCCTTGTTGTTTTGCCAGCCAGAAAATGGTCAGATTCTGAAAGTCTGGTAGTGCCCCATGTCCTGCAGATGGAAACACCTCACTGAAATGGAGAAACAAAGATGTGAAATGCCTGTGATTCTAGCTAAAAAGCAGAATGGTCTGCAAAGAAATACTGCTTATAACAACGGATTTCTTGCTGTCTGACTGCAGCATCCTTAAACATATTCATGTTAAATGTGTGAAGGGGGAGGAAGGGAAAATAATTACTAAATACCTAAATAAATAAATAAGTAAATATAAAAGCCAAAGCTATCAGGCATTAGAAATATATTCTGAAGCTGGTAGAAGAATTAAAAATAGGGGGGAAAAGAATAATCAAAAATGCAACTGAATGTCTTTAGGATAAATATGAAAGTGGTAGGTGCAAATTAAAGCTTACCAGGAAAAGGAAAGGAAAGCTTAGCTTCATTGTTTCCTAGATGTGAGTCTTACCACCCAAGCAGTGCTACAGTGGCTGGAGAGCGGCCATGCAGAGAGGGACCTGGAGGCACTGGTTGATAATAGGCTGATTATGAGCCAGCAGTGTGCCCAGGCAGCCAAGAAGGCCAATGGCATCCTGGCCTGGATCAGGAACAGTGTGGCCAGCAGGAGCAGGGAAGTCATTCTGCGCTATACTCAGCACTGGTTAGGCCACACCTTGAGGACTGTGTCCAGTTTTGGGCCCCTCAGTTTAGGAAAGATGTTGAGTTGCTGGGCGGTGTCCAGAGAAGGGCAACAAAGCTGCGGAGGGGTCTGGAGTACAGCTCTGTGAGGAGAGGCTGAGGGAGCTGGGGTTGCTTAGCCTGGAGAGGAGGAGACTCAGGGGAGACCTTCTTGCTGTCTACAATTACCTGAAGGGAGGTTGTAGTCAGCTGGGGGTTGATCTCTTCTCCCAGGCAAGCAGCACCAGAAGAAGAGGACACAGTCTCAAGCTGTGCCAGGGGAAGTTTAGACTGGATGTTTGGAAGAAGTTCTTCATAGAAAGAGAGACTGGCCATTGGAACGTGCTGCCCAGGGAGGTGGTGGAGTTACCATCACTGGAGGTGTTTAAGAAGAGACTGGATGGCACACTTAGTTGTCATGGTTTGGTTGATTAGATGATGTTGGGTGATAGCTCGGACTTGATCTCAAAGGTCTTTTCCAACCTGGTTAATTCTCTTCTCTTCTCTTCTCTTCTCTTCTCTTCTCTTCTCTTCTCTTCTCTTCTCTTCTTCTCTTCTCTTCTCTTCTCTTCTCTTCTCTTCTTCTCTTCTCTTCTCTTCTGGCACTGTTTGTGCATGCTGACCTCTCTGCTGTAGCACCTTTGCTTTTTCCCTCTAGTTTCCTCAGTATTTTAAGGCAGAACTCCAGCTCTGTCGGTGATCATGATGTGTTAGCTGTGCATTTAGGAGCACATGGTGGTGGTGGAAAACTGACACAGTGACTAGGCAGGGGTTTTGGAAATAACTTTGTACCATAAAATTGTCAGACCTCATCAAATTTAGGCTGGAGGTGAGGAGAAAGTTCTTCACCGAGAGAGTGATTCATCATTGGAATGGGCTTCCCGGGAGGTGGTTGAGTCTCCGTCCCTGGAGGTGTTCAGGAGGGGACTGGATGTGGCACTTGGTGCCATGGTCTAGTTGTGAGGTTGTGGTTACAGGTTGGACTCGATGATCTTCAAGGTCTCTTCCAACCTTGGTTATTCTATTCTATTCTATTCTATTCTATTCTATTCTATTCTATTCTATTCTATTCTATTCTATTCTATTCTATTCTATTCTATTCTATTCTAAATCCGTAACTTCAAACTGCCCATTTACAACCCCACCAAAAACACACCCTCCATTTTCCTGCTCTTTTTGGCTCTTTATATTTTTTCTCTCTGTTCCTTGACAAAAATGTGGGGAGGGACTGCTGTTTGATTCTTACAAGCAAGACCCCCTGTCTCACCAGAAATCCTGCAGCTTTGTTTTAAATTCAGGAGTACAGCATTTGAGGAAAATACAGCGGCATTTTTAACTGCAGCTGAGGAAAGCACACACCAGCAGTGCTAAAATAAAAGAAAAAGACAATGGGAAAGGGCACAAGACCATCAGCAGCCCAGGAGTGTTTGCAGACAATTGCCTGGAAAATATGTGGGGTTCATAAATCATTGATAATGATCAAATGCTTGGCTTTCTTCCTCTTAAAAGTTCCCGAGCAGATGAAGCCCAGCACTTAGAAAGCCCCAGGAGCTGAAAATCCAAGGTCAGCTTACCCAATTTCAGAGAGTTCTAATAGAATCACAGAATGGTGGGGGTTGGAAGGGACCTCTGCAGATCATTTATTCCATCCCTCTGCTTGAGAAGGTTCACCCACAGCAAGTTGTACAGTATTGCAACCTCCAGGAGGGTTTTGATGTCTCCAAAGACAGACACTCCGCAACCTCTGTGTGCTGCCTGGTCCAGTTCTCTGCCACCCTCAAAGCAGAGAAGTTTATCCTCATGTTTGGATGGAACTTCCTATGTTCAGGTTTTTGACCATTACCTCTTGTCCTGTCACTGGGCACCACTGAAAAGAGACCTGCCCCATCCTCCTGACACCCACCCTGACGTGTTTGTGACAGGCTATATGGAAATGAAAAATACCTGACAGAGAAATGTTCTCTTCCACCCAACCATATGATAGTGGTTTTAAACCCTGATTGCTTTGCATTTGTCCTCAAAACAAACTGTAAGGCAGCAAAGCCCTTAGACACTCATTTAGTAACTTGAGACAAATTCTCAGACCCAGTTATTAGAAGTCACACCAGGAGGTCACAAGAAACCAAGGCATTTTTGTTTTACCATAAGGTTCTCAAGTCCAAGCCCTACAAACTGTCATTCTATTTCTTTCCTCAGATGGTAGGTGAAGCCCAGGGAAGTGTGCCTAAGTAGCACTGGAGTTTGGAAAAGAGCTGTGTGTTCTTTTGACTCTGATTCTCTCTAAGCCTTAACCACTTAACTGCTTATCATTAGGAATCACAGCCCTCCAGCCAACAACAAGGTACAATGTGTGCTCTGCTCTGAGCCATCCCTATTTCCTTTGTGTTAGTAACATCCAGCTGAGGATGAACTGTTCACATTTCTGCCACAGTCAAGCCACAGTTTCACTGACTTTACTGTTCTTTCAGCCCTGAGGGACTAAGAGTTCACAGGTTCAAAACAAGACAACAGCTGAATTGGAAAATAAGGAGAGTTTGCCTACACTTAGGAAACCAGTTCCTCAAGCAAAGCCAGATCTGCTATTTAAAACTGGGATGCTGCAACTTTCTTGCCTCAGCCTTCACTGACACCCTCTCTTCCTACACAACCTTAGTGGATGGATCACAAGGTAGGAACTGGGGAAGCAGAGTCCCTCCCACTGTAAAAGTTATCCCATCTGAGGGATGTTCCATGCCCACCTGAGGAACCTGAACATATATACAAGTCTAGGGGATGTGATGAGAGTGTTGAGGGAACTGGCTCAGGGAGCTGCCAAGCCACTCTCCATGACAGTCAAAAAGTCCTGGTAGTCAGGTGAAGACTCTGGTAACTGGAAAAAGGGGAAACGCTGCACACATTCCTGGTGATTTACTCTAGGTGACCTTGCAGGGGAGTTAGACTAGATAATCCTCAGAGGTCCCTTCCAGCCCCCACCATTCCCTGATCATTCTCTGATTCTGTGAATTTAACTGCTAGGTAGGTTTGGGCATGAAACTAATTGTTGACTGACAGTGCCTACACATAAGAGAAAGACAAGATGAAATCTCCAAGACCACATGGAAAGCATGTGGCAAAACTAAGCTCTTCTGATAAAGATCTCTTTTTTCCCCTTTCTTTCTTTTTAGGAGAAATCCTATGTTGTGGCTGAACTTGCTGGTTTTCTGCAGCTGCACCATCTTGGCTGTCTTCTTTCATGCCTTTTATTCATGGCAGAATCTGATGTTAAAAATCTGTAGGAGCTAAGGCTCCCTTCACAGGTATGTGAGAAGTAAATAGCTTTGTAGATTCAGGTCTCTGTTCTCAAAGCCCCTTATCTCCATCGGGCTTTCTTTCCACACACTCTGCCTCTCTGTGGCAAACAGTTGTGGCTTTGTTTGATTTGAACACTGACTGATGAGTACAAGCTGGGCAGGGAGGGGGAACTGAAGGATATAGGGAGGGGGAACTGAAGGATATAGGGAGAGGGAACTGAAGGATATAGGGAGCAAATATTCAAATTTCAAAAAACAATGAAAAAATAAAACCCTTCTTCCATAAAACACATCATAATTTTCAAGTGAAAGGGACATCTTCATTTTCTAAATGGGCCTTTTAAAGTGATAGGCAATAATGGGAGAATAAGTCCATTATTCATTTATGAGGGAATTAGCATAACAAAGCTGCTTAATGTGAGAGTTCAGAAAGCTCTGATTAATAAATTAATCCTTGCATTTTACAATGGGTCTCATTTTTTGGTGAATAATTCTTATAAGAAACTGTTTTAATAACCTTTGTGGCTTTCTTTGGAAAAAAATTAACCCTTTGTGGGCTAGCCAGGTGGTGACACCAGGATGGATTTCCTGTTGGTGCACTTCATTGCACCTTCTGAGAACTGATAGCATTGCACAGGGGAAAAGTTGGAAGCAGAAAGAGCTTCACTGGTGGAGGGAAATCACACTGATGCTAACAGCTAAGCAGTACAATTTAAACTGATCTGAAAAGAGAAACTAGGACTTCTTAGTTTTAAGAAGAGTAGCCTGAATAGACAGAGTTATATAATTTTTTAGTATCTCTTTAAATCCCTTTCATCATTGTTCTTTCTGGAAGTTGCCTTTTTAGTGTGGACACAGTTTCTTCAACTCGCCTATTCTTTCTTAAATAGACTCTGCAGGACAATTAAAAGTCTTTGCTCTGCTGAAAAAGGTCTGTTCCAGATGAAACACTTTCCGTATCAAGTCATTGCTCTGCTGTCTTGTGAAGACAAGTAAGGCATCGTTCTCAGTCTCCTTAAGAAAGAGAAAAAATAGCTTTTACTCTCCCTTCCTTTTTAAGCTTCAGTGAATAAGGCCTTTTTATCTGAATAACCCATAAAAGGGTTTTATTCAGGTTTATTTTATTAGTAGCATTGTTCCTAAGTGGATGTAAGTAATGCCACTTGATGTATGGCATCATTCTCCATCTATTTCTGCATTAACAATTGTATATAGTAGCCTTTCTCTTTTTACAAGAAGACACTAATGAAACCAGCACTTTCTGATTCCGTTCCTCTTTCCTCCTGTAATTCACCTCCAATGCTGTTATTTCCTTCCATGCAGGTCTAATGGGAATGGACAAATCTTTCTGATTACTTTTGGAGGGTCAGAAAGACTGCTTAGAATGGGAATCTTATGACAAAATGTTAGTCACAATGAAGCAGAGAATGGTGAGTTCTGCACAGACACACCATGCGCCATGCAATGATTGATGTGACTCGCACCAGTTGGCTTTCTAAAGCCTCGGGAAGAGGGTTAATGATGCAGCAACATCACAAGGAAGGCAGAAAAAGGGAAATAATGATGACATTGGTAATTTCACCTGGAACAATGAGAGCGTCGCTCTTACTGAGATTATCAAAACACTCTGTGAGTGGTTCAATTGGGCAATGAGAAAAAAGGGCCTGATAGCACCTGCTGACCTCCTCAGGTTAGAAGGCCAGCCTCTGCATGATGACAAAGAGTCTCAGGCATTGAGTTGGAGTCCTTCCTATTAGACAGGGCAAATGGAGTTTCCTTTTGTGCATCAAAAGCAGAGCAACCCAAAGTTTTCTTTTGGTTATCAGAACAAAACAGTCTCTTTTCTGGGGTTACTGAGCTCTGCTCCTTCACTAGTTGTCTCTTCTGGTATGCTCAGTTTGTCTGCTCTCACCACACTTCTATACTCAAAATCTAAAAGACAATGCACTGGTTTGTGAAATGGAATAGGACAGCAAATGTGTGTATCTGTATGTGTGTGGGTGTCTCTGTGGGTGTGTGTCTCTGTGTGTGTGTGTCTGTGTGTGTGTCTCTGTGTGTGTCTCTGTGTGTATGTGTGTGTGTCTGTGTGTGTGTCTGTGTGCGTGTCTCAGTGTGTGTGTCTGTGTGTGTGTCTGTGTGCGTGTGTGTGTGTGTCTGTGTGTGTGTGTGTATCTGTGTGTATGTGTGTGTGTATGTGTGTCTGTGTGTATGTGTATGTGTGTGTCTCTGTGTGTGTCTCTGTGTGTGTCTGTGTGTGCATGTGTATGTGTGTGTCTGTGTGTGTGTCTGTGTATGTCTCTGTGTGTGTATGTATGTGTATGTGTCTCTGTGTGTGTTTGTGTATGTGTGTGTGTGTGCGTGTGTGTGTGTGCACGCATCTCTGTGTATGTGTATGTGTGTGTATGTGTGTCTGTGTCTGTGTGTGTATGTGTGTGTGATTGTGTATGTGTGTGTGTCTGTGTGCGTATGTGTCTGTGTTTGTGTATGTGTGTGCGTGTGTGTGTGCACGCATCTCTGTGTATGTGTATGTGTGTGTCTGTGTGTCTGTGTCTGTGTGCGTATGTGTGTGTGTATGTGTGTGTATGTGTGTGTGATTGTGTATGTGTGTATGTCTGTGTGCATATGTGTCTGTGTTTGTGTATGTGTGTGTGTGTGTGTGTGCACGCATCTCTGTGTATGTGTATGTGTGTGTCTGTGTGTCTGTGTCTGTGTGCGTATGTGTGTGTGTATGTGTGTGTATGTGTGTGTGATTGTGTATGTGTGTATGTCTGTGTGCGTATGTGTCTGTGTTTGTGTATGTGTGTGCGTGTGTGTGTGCACGCATCTCTGTGTATGTGTATGTGTGTGTGCATGTGTGTCTGTCTGTGTGCGTATGTGTGTGTGTATGTGTGTGTATGTGTGTGTGATTGTGTATGTGTGTATGTCTGTGTGCGTATGTGTCTGTGTTTGTGTATGTGTGTGCATGTGTGTGTGCACGCATCTCTGTGTATGTGCATGTGTGTGTGCATGTGTGTCTGTCTGTGTGCGTATGTGTGTGTGTATGTGTGTGTGATTGTGTGTGTGTGTATGTCTGTGTGCGTATGTGTCTGTGTTTGTGTATGTGTGTGCGTGTGTATGTGTGCACGCATCTCTGTGTATATGCATGTGTGTGTGTATGTGTGTCTGTGTCTGTGTGCGTATGTGTGTGAGTATGTGTGTGTATGTGCCTCTGTGTGTGTTTGTGTATGTGTGTGTGTCTGTGTGCATATGTGTATGTGTGTATGTGTATGTGTGTACGTGTCTCTGTGTGTGTGTATGTGTGTGGGCAACTCACTGTGCACAAAAATAACAATGTGCATCCAGACTGTGCAGCAATTCTTGACAAGTTACTCTTACTTCAAGTGCAAGCCAGAAGCAAGAGGTCTTTAAAAGGAAGGCATTTGACAGATTACATTCCCTAATAAGCCTCATACTGCAAAACAGAGGGAAGGCACTTTCAGGCTGTTCCTAATTCATGTTTTATTACAAAATAATGATGTAAACAGGGTAACAGAAACTCCATTGCTAATCTGCATTAGAATTCTTCCATCAAAGGGCCTTCAGTCTGATTTTTATTTGTGATTCCGACCACTGTTGTTTTGGTTTCATTCATGGCCTTATATCTTTATTATTTTTCATTTCATTTGTCATTTCTTTATGCCTACACTGGTTTTAGAGAGAGCTGTGAAGCTCAGTGAAATCTATTTGGCACAGCAAGACTGACTTTACCCCCCAAAAAAATTAATAAACTTTGCCAAGCTCGTGGGCCTAAGGGTTGTATCATTTAAATCTTTCTCTTATGCTCAATGGGAAAAAAAAAATAAGGAAAAAAGAAAAGGCCTTAGAAATTACTTCTTTGGCACGCAGTACAAGCTTCCACTTAATTGTTCTTGCCTTTGGCATTGCTGCTGCTGCTCACGAGGAATTAAAACAAAAAATAACCCACTTTCACAAGCTGCTTCAAGGACCTAGTAAGAGTCTTCTTCACTGTGTTCCTACTGTCCTAGTCCCCTTCAACTGTTTCCCACCTTGTTACAGGGAGGTCATTCTGCCCCTGTACTCAGCAGTGGTTAGGCCCCTCAGTTTAAGAAGGACTTTGAAACTCCTGAACGTGTCCAGAGAATGGCAACGAGGTTGGAGAGAGGCCTCAAGCACAAGCCCTATGAGGAAAGGTTGAGGGAGCTGGGGTTGCTTAGCCTGGAGAAGAGGAGGCTCAGGAGAGACCTTCTTGCTGTCTACAACTACCTGAAGGGAGGTTGTAGTCAGGTGGGGGTTGGTCCCTTCTCCCAGGCAACCAGCACCAGAACAAGAGGACACAGTCTCAAGCTGCACCAGGGGAAGTTTAGGCTGGAGGTGAGGAGAAAATTCTTCCCAGAGAGAGCTGTTAGCCATTGGAATGTGCTGCCCAGGGAGGTGGTGGAGTCAGCATCACTGTTGGTGTTTAGGAGGAGACTTGATGGGGTGCTTGGTGCCATGTTTTAGTTGATTAGATGGTGTTGGATGATGGATTGGACACGATGATCTTGAAGGTCTCTTCCAATCTGGTCTGGTCTATTCTATTCTATTCTATTCTATTCTATTCTATTCTATTCTATTCTATTCTATTCTATTCTATTCTATTCTATTCTGTTCTACTCTACTTCTATTCTATTCTATTCTATTTATTCAAGAGGGAAGATTCATTATCTTAGTATTTATACTTTTTCTTTACTATTCAAATTTCTACCTTAGCAGCTTTTCTGTCTCAGCTATGGTTTAAGATTTAACTCTAGTTTTTAATTACTCTGTGTAGGTCGTTTGCTCCTTAGAAGAAGACATGTTCTCATCTGTTGACTATTTAACAACAAGTGTTTCCTCAAAGGCTAGCCTAGCCAGAGTTCACACTCATAAAACAAATGGTAAAGCCTGACATTGATTCTCTGTCCTTTCCAAAGATAGGCAACAAATTAAAAACACTAAAGCATGAGTTGGGGCACATGATGTTTCATTTCTGGTTAGCTAGGGAGGGTAATACATGAGCCACAGGCAGGTCCATTAATCTCATCTGACCAGATATGAAGCAGTACCTCATCTGGCTTTGGGTTTCTTTTGCTTTGCTTTGTGACCTTCCCATAAAATTCATCATTACCATAAAAATGAGATAATGAAACAGGAAATTTTAGTGGTGTTTGAAATTATGTTCATAAAGCACCTAAATATTTTGCACACTGTGAGTTCAAAAAAATAATGATATATTGCACATAGGCCAAGCTATTAAAAATCACTGTCTGGAGTCATGAGAGCAACACAGAAAAGGGGGCACAAACATAACCAAGTGCAACCTTTGTAACTCCTACTTTTCAGTTTAGCCAGGGGCTTGTTCAGCCACTGTGTCAACTAAAGGTGCCTCGGAGAAGCTTCACCTGCTGTTCATTCTTAGAGCAGGAGAAGCAAAGAATGAGACACAGTGGTTCAAAGTCATAGAATCATAGAATCAACGAGGTTGGAAAAAACCTCAGAGACCATCAAGTCCAATCTGTCACCCAACACCTCGTGACTACTAAACCATGGTTCCAAGTGCCACATCCAATCCCCTCTTGAGCATCTCCAGGGATGGTGACTCCACCACCTCCCTGGGAGTACATTCCAATGGCTAACAACTCTCTCTGGGAAGAACTTTCTCCTGACCTTCAGCCTAAACCTCTCCTGACCTCCAGCCTAAACCTTCCCTGGCACAGCTTGAGACTGTGTCCTCTTGTTCTGGTGCTGCTTGCCTGGGAGAAGAGACCAAACCCCTCCTGGCTACAACCTCCCTTCAGGGAGTTGTAGACAGCAAGAAGGTCTCCCCTGAGCCTCCTCTTCTCCAGGCTGAGCAGCCCCAGCTCCCTCAGCCTCTCCTCACAGGGCTGTGCTTGAGGCCTCTCCCCAGCCTCGTTGCCCTTCTCTGGACAAGTTCAAGTGTCTCAATGTCCTTCTTAAATTGAGGTGCCCAGACCTGGACACAGGACTCAAGGTGTGGCCTAACCACTGCTGAGTACAGGGGCAGAATGACCTCCCTGCTCCTGCTGGCCACACCATTCTTGATGCAGGCCAGGATGCCATTGGCCTTCTTGGCCACCTGGGCACACTACTGGCTCATGTTCAGCTGGCTGTCAGTCCACTGGCCACAGCAGTGCTCTGGCCTTGGCTTCAGGCTCAAGTCCCTCAGCTCAGTTCCACAGCAGGGGCTGAAAGCAAAGCAGTAGCTCTACAATAGAGTCATGTCTGTATCCCTCTCCTGGCTTGGGGCATCAGAGAAAAGGTCTGAGTGTAGTTTTCTTGGACAATTCAAGTCTGCTCTTTGCTCAGTCAGCCATTTAGTTTATAGTGGTGGATGAATAGTGGATATGTGATGCATGACTGTTTTTCTTCTCTTCTTGAGATGTGAGCCTGCCTGTGGGAAGAGAGAAGGCTATCAGTTAGCTAGGTGAGGTGTCAGGCAGGCAGCCTGAAAAGAGAAGAAATACTAAGTGTGGATGCATGGGAGCAAAAAAACCTCCAAAACACAGAAAAGAAAAAAAACCTTAAAGCTTTAGAAAAGATAATCTTGTGGTAACTGTATTCTAATGCAGATATCCCCTCTCTGTAGCATAGCATGCAGGAACTAGGAGAAAGGGTGTTGTCCTGGTCTTCTGTCAGACTGCATTACAAATTAGCCTGAGGCCTTAAAACCTACAGACAGCAGATATCTTTTAAGAGCTAACTTGGAAGGTAAACTTTTGAACTTGCCCAGCATGTGTTAAGAATTAATCTAATACAAAGCCCAAGGCTGTGAGAACAAGCAAGTGCACTGTTTCCTTTCCTCTTTCCCCATCAAGAAGAGTTTAGCCTTGTAATCTTATTTAAAGTGTTGCCTGTGACTAGCCATGTGCCTAACAAGATCATCACACTGAAGATTCCAAATCAAACAGCATCCAGCAAATTTACTTCAGTGCCTGCCACTCATGACTAATAGTGGATCCCCTTAAAATTCAAGATGTGATGGGGCAAGTCAAGAGCACTATCAGAAGGAAGAAGAAAACAAGAAACATCCTGTGAAAGCAATGTATTGAAATGCAATCCCCAAAGCAGTCCTTACAAAAGAAGCACCAGAGCTTCATAACCAGTAAATGAAGACAACAAAAGCAGCAGAATCCAGTTTTGCAATTAGGACAGGCAGGAGGATTCTTTGGCTCACCTCTGGGATTGTTGAGTGCTTCTTGCATTCCTAAACAGGCCCACAATGGCTGTGAGATCATGAAGAAGAAGGAGAAACATTTTCTTAAGAGAATGATTTTCATGATTCTTTAATTCTGAAAACCCCTTAAGCTGCTGGAATCTAGAAAGACATGTCAGAAGGAGGTTTACTGTATATTTAGTATCTGTGTGCCCTTGGTAGAGGATTTGTCACTGTCTGTGCTGAGAAAATGGGTAATATATTCAGCAGCCCTGGGTTTTAACAAGGATTATTATCCTTTTTTTTCTGTTCCAGTCTTCTGTATTAATAGATCTTACCCGTTATTTTTTGATGTTTTTTAAGTGAATCCTTTTGTAAATTCCACATCCAGTAAACTTTCCATGTGTAATAGTTCTTCCAGCAGGAACATACAAATGATTAGCTTCCCTTATGGTAGAAAATGTAACAACTGTGCAGGTTATTCTGCATGAAGCGTCAGGCATTTACTACAGTAAGTCTAAACATGTTTTGTAGTTCAATTTTGCATCCATGTTGCATGGTACTTTAAAAGCCCCTAAAGAGTTTGAAATACAGATTATGAGCTCTGAGCATGAAATCCACTTTAAGACCTAGTCCTGAGGTCTGTGGTGACAGGTTGGACTCGATGATCTTTGAGGTCTCTCCCAACCTTGGTGATACTGTGATACTATGATACTTTTCTGAAGATACTGAAGAGTATCTTTAAGACCTTTCTGGTATTCTCAGAAAGGATTGGATGTGGCACTTGGAGCCATGGTTTAGTTGTCAGGAGGTGCTAGGTATTGGGTAATAGTTTGGATTTGATGATCTGTGAGGTCTTTTCCCACCTGGTTGATTCTGATTCTCCTTTCTCAGAAGATGTAGAAGGTGCTGGATGTACAAGAGCCAGGCAGAACTACAAAAGTCTCAGAAGCTACACCTTTAGGCATGTAGCTAAGACTCATAAGAGTAAGTTTACAAAAAGCAGTTTACTGAAGACTTTAACTAACCACATGGGGAATACATTTACTGTTTCTAAATAATATCACTATGACTAGAAGACTTGAAAATAAACTTTAAAAAAATTAAAATCTTTAGGTGTTTAAAAAAGATTTGGAGGAATGAATCCACCAGGGATCCCTCATTGAAATTGCAGGGAGCTTAAAATTCTTGGTCCCTTTCCATTCATCTCAGGAAAGCCAGAGAGAGACACCTACGGCAGCGTCAGCACTGCAAACCTCAAGGTTTCAAAACTCATGAGTCAGCAGAAAAGAAGTTTTATCATTGACCTAAAAATCATTAGGTTAAATAAAGGTGAATGGCTCATCCATCCATTTCCACCTCCCCTCGGTAAACTGTCTCGTTTGTTTTCAGGGACTCTTCTCCTAACTCTGGGGACCTTACAATACAGTACAATACAATGTACTTACAATACAATGCAATACAATACACCACACCAGGTTGAAAGAGACCTTCAGGATCATCGCATCCAACCCATCAACCAATCCAACCCACCTAAAGAACTAAACCATGGCACCAAGCACCCCATCAAGTCTCCTCCTGAACACCTCCAATGAAGGTGACTCCACCACCTCCACGGGCAGCCCATTCCAATGGCCAGTCACTCTCTCTGTATAGAACTTCTTCCTAACATCCAGCCTAAACCTGTCCTGGTGCAGCCTGAGACTGTGTCCTCTTGTTCTGGTACTGGCTGCCTGGGAGAAAAGACCAGCCTCCGCCTGGCTACAACCTCCCTTCAGGTAGTTTTAGAGAGCAAGAAGGTCACCCCTGAGTCTCCTCTTCTCCAGGCTAAGCAATCCCAGCTCCCTCAGCCTCTCCTCATAGGACTTGTGTTCCAAACCCCTCACCAACTTCGTTGCCCTTCTCTGGACACGTTCCAGCTAGTCAACATCCTTCCTAAACTGATGGGCCCAGAACTGGACACAGGACTCAATGTGTGGCCTTACCAGTACAGTGTACAGGGGCAGAATGACCTCCCTGCTCCTGCTGGCCACACTGTTCCTGTTGCAGGCCAGGATGCCATTGGCCTTCTCGGCTGCCTGGGCACACTGCAGGCTTACAACTAGAAAGTCTCTTGGCATCCCATTTAGCTTCCAGCCACAGGAGTCAGGAAAAAGGCCACTGTGTCCTGCAGTATCTGTGATTAAAACTGTTGCTATTTCAAGTTTGGTAGGAGATGAGAAAGGAAAGATCTCGTGACTGCGAATGTTCAGCTTGGTGCCATGAACAAAAGCATTTTGTCAGGCACCAATATTCCCCTTTCACAAAGGGTGTCAGAATAGTACCTGAATGTAGGACATCCTTCTAAAGTGAAAGAGGGGGACTGTATGCTGCTCTCAGTGCTCATGTTCAGAACATCTGCAGTTACTCTCATTCGTTAGTTTAGCTTAGTTTTGATGAAGAAAGAGGGGATTATGGTGGACTTTGTGAACATTATCTCCTTACTTAGCACATTATGTTAATATCATTTTGGTATTTCTCTCATTTGCCTCTTCATTAGCATATGCAAGAAGACTTATTGAATTCAGTTCAGATTAGACGTCACAGAAATTGTGACCGTAATAAATTAGCCAGATGATCCAAGACCTAAATTCCCAAAGAGTCAACTCTCTCAGCTATTAAAAAGATTTCTAAAGGCCTGGAGTGAGACATATTGGAGGAACATTTGAGAAAACTTCTCCTATCTTCAGTAGATACAGAAATGTTTCTTTTATCCTGGTGATTTAAAAAACCATGACATTACAGATGGAATATTTGGAGCTCTTATTCTTGTGCCTTTGTATTATTTGATGGTGAGCAGTAGCATATCCCTCTGCCAGCTGTAGCTGGTGGGTAGATTTCATTCATCACAGACCTGCTGATGAATGGGGCAGCTAATTCAGTGCCACAGGCATAGGTAAGGTTAAGATACTCAATGACCTGCTTTGTTCTTTTGCCCAAAAACAATTCCCAGGCCTTTGCTCCTGGGAAAGGAGTACACAAGAGCTGCCAGCAGTAGAAGAGAACAGAGCCACATGTGTCCCTTAAGAAATTTTTATGGGGTACAGAGAGGGTGCTGAGGGATTTGGTTAATGGTCTAGAATTGCTTTCTAAAAGTACAGCATTCTAGTATACAACATTGATATGCTAAGTAGTATAGCAAACAGTAATAATGAAATAACAATAAGTTGGTTAATTTTATAGATTCATAGAATAGTTTGAGATGGAAGGGATCTTAAAGATCACCCAGTACCAACCCCTGCCATGGGCAAGGACGCCTTCTACTAGCCCAGGTTGCTCAAAGCCTCATCCAACCTGGCCTTGAACACCTCCAGGGAGGGAACATCCTATTGCAGTGCCTCATCACCCTCACTGTAAAGAATTTCTTCCTAACATCCAACCTAAATCTCCCCTTGCCAAGCTTCAGCCCATTCCCTCTCATCCTACCACTGCAAGCCCTTGTAAAATCTCCCTCCCTAGCTTTCCCATAGCCCCCTTCAGGTACTGAAAGACCTCTATAAGATCTGCCTGGAGCCTTCCCTTCTCCAGGCTGAACAGCCCCAGCTCTCCCAGCCTATTCATATTCCAAGGATACATGCATGTTATATTATTATACCTACAAACAAGTGGCAAAATTACAGACCCAGTGCAATACAAAAAATGCAAATCACAATCCCTCAGAATTCAAACAATTCCTGTCAAAAAGACCAATTTTTATATTTCAAGTAAAAAAAGAAATGGTTTTGAATAGTTCTATTTTGAATAGTTCTATTCTGCATGGTTTTATTTTGTCCAAATGTGAAATAAAGGCTTTGCCTGTCTGGAAGTAATTTATTTATACCAACTTTATGAACAATTTAAACAAATGGTTTGCTGATAGTCCACAAGTATTTTTGATTCTCTAGTGAGCTGA
The DNA here is from genome assembly GCA_033816785.1 of Picus viridis. Lineage (NCBI taxonomy): Eukaryota > Metazoa > Chordata > Aves > Piciformes > Picidae > Picus > Picus viridis. Next base: position 12,756,002 of record CM066571.1, read on the forward strand.
AAAAAAAACAAAAGCAATTATTTACACATATTGGCTGAAGTAATTATCCCAAGAGACATTTGTTTCAGGCTGTAACTTGGTTTATGTCTTCATTCTTCTGAGAGATTGCAATGGGATATTTTTAGGTTGTTGGGTTTTTTTCTGTATTGCAGGGAAGTTTATAATAATGAATATGGTCTAAATTAGAAGGGGGAGCCAGTCTCACCAAAATCCTGTTTTCCCTTCTTCCTCTTTCTGTGATAGGTTTGTGTCTGTGTGTATGTGCATGTTTAAGTACAAGTTCGTTCTTATTTCTTCCTCTGTTACTTGAGTGTGGTGGGTGGAAATTTCCCCCAACATTAACTTTGCCAGATCAGCTCAGGTGGAAGCAAATGTAAGCTGTATTTACAAGCAGAACTACAATCTACAATGGAATGCAGTGAATATGTACAAAACATACAGGATTTACAATATTTACACTTAACAAACATCACAAGAAGTCCCTGGTCTTGAAGCTACTAGCTTCTCCTTTGCTGCCCCCCAAACCCCTGTACAAAAAGAAGGGAGAAAGGAGCAGAGAAAGTTGCTATTAGATTTAACTAAAACAATGCAACCAAGGTCAAGCAGAAGCAAGTTAGTATCTCCCCAGAGTGACAAAGTGAGAAGAGAAGAGAAGAGAAGAGAAGAGAAGAGAAGAGAAGAGAAGAGAAGAGAAGAGAAGAGAAGAGAAGAGAAGAGAAGAGAAGAGAAGAGAAGAGAAGAGAAGAGAAGAGAAGAGAAGAGAAGAGAAGAGAAGAGAAGAGAAGAGAAGAGAAGAGAAGAAGAGAAGAGAGGAGAGGAAAAGAGAGGAAAAGAGAAGAGAAGAGAAGAGAAGAGAAGAGAAGAGAAGAGAAGAGAAGAGAAGAGAAGAGAAGAGAAGAGAAGAGAAGAGAAGAGAAGAGAAGAGAAGAGAAGAGAAGAGAAGAGAAGAGAGGAGAGGAAAAGAGAGGAAAAGAGAAGAGAAGAGAAGAGAAGAGAAGAGAAGAGAAGAGAAGAGAAGAGAAGAGAAGAGAAGAGAAGAGAAGAGAAGAGAAGAGAAGAGAAGAGAAGAGAAGAGAAGAGAAGAGAAGAGAAGAGAAGAGAAGAGAAGAGAAGAGAAGAGAAGAGAAGAGAAGAGAAGAGAAGAGAAGAGAAGAGAAGAGAAGAGAAGAGAAGAAAAGAGAAGAAAAGAGAAGAGAAGAGAAGAGAAGAAAAGAGAAGAGAAGAGAAGAGAAGAGAAGAGAAGAGAAGAGAAGAGAAGAGAAGAGAAGAGAAGAGAAGAGAAGAGAAGAGAAGAGAAGAGAAGAGAAGAGAAGAGAAGAGAAGAGAAGAGAAGAGAAGAGAAGAGAAGAGAAGAGAAGAGAAGAGAAGAGAAGAGAAGAGAAGAGAAGAGAAGAGAAGAGAAGAGAAGAGAAGAGAAGAATTATTTTGCAACAACCAATTAAGTTTCTTATCTCTCCACTGGAATTGGTTAGAATTATCTTTATGTTCCTTTTTTCACTCAATAGTGATTTATTTATATTTTACTACTTTTCTACTCAAGATCTGTGAAAAATTTTAAAGGCATAGCCTGAAACTACCACACTGAGGTATGAGGACACCTGTTACTTTGAAAAAGCAGCTGCCAATGGATTATACTGGAGAAGAGAAGGCTCCGAGGTGACCTCATTGTGGCCTTCCAGTATCTGAAGGGGGCTACAAGAAGGCTGGGGAGGGACTTCTCAGGATATAAGGTAGTGATAGGACTAGGGGGAATGGAATGAAGCTGGAGGTGGGGAGATTCAGGCTGGATGTGAGAAGGAAGTTCTTCACCATGAGAGTGGTGAAGCCCTGGAATGGGTTGTGCAGGGAGGTGGTTGAGGCCCCATCCCTGGAGGTGTTTAAGCCCAGGCTGGATGAGTCTCTGGCCAGCCTGATCTAGTGTGGGGTGTCCCTGCCCATGGCAGGGGTTGGAACTGGATGATCCTTGTGGTCCCTTCCAACCCTGACTGATACTATGATACTATGATGCTGAACTCAAAGTACAACTTCAGTTTCTAGTTATAGTAACAGAAACAGGAAGTTTCCAGGCTCCAACACTTGATGTTTCTGCAGGACAGGAGGAATTCTGCCTGTTGTTCATCAAAAAGTAATGCTGAAAGAAATTCAGACTCAAGGAGCATCACATGAAGCAGTGTTCCAAGCAGTGCTAGTCAGGAGTTGAGACTCTGATGGATGGGAGGAGAAGCAGGGCTGAAATCTGATATTATATTTCCCTGGAAAAGTAAAGTAGCAGGAAAAGAAGTGTGCCAAAGTGGACCAAAGAATGGAGCCTAACACCAAGTTCCACCAAACTCATCCAAAAATTCAGACAGGATCATTTTCAGGCAGTGTGTTTCTCTCCCAGATGAGCTATTTTTCCCTAGGAATACAAATAAATCATGAGTGGGCCAATTTTATACCCTCACAGAGCAAGCCCACGGCAAGCCCTTTGCACAAATGCCCTAAAAATACCAGTGGAGAGAAAAAGGATCATCACTTATGTGCCATCTGGAGAAGGAAATTTTGAAAAAGGAGGAAAAAACACATGAAGTTAGGGGGAAAAAAATCTTGTTTCCACAAGAATACAAATACAAACTCAATGCCACCAGAAATTGTGTTAGAATAGGATAGGATAGGATAGGATAGGATAGGATAGGATAGGATAGGATAGGATAGGATAGGATAGGATAGGATAGGATAGGATAGGATAGGATAGGATAGGATAGGATAGGATAGGATAGGATAGGATAGAATAGAATAGAATAGGATAGACCAGACCAGGTTGGAAGAGACCTTCAAGATTATCGCATTCAACCCGTCATCCAACACCATCTAATCAACTAAACCATGGCACCAAGCACCCCATCAAGTCTCCTCCTAAACACCTCCAGTGATGGCAACTCCACCACGTCCCTGGGCAGCACATTCCAATGGGCAATCACTCTCTCTGTCTAGAATTTCTTCCTAACATCCAGCCTGAACGTCCCCTGGTGCAGCTTGAGACTGTGTCCTCATGTTCTGGTGCTGCTTGCCTGGGAGAAAAGACCAACCCCCACCTGGCTACAACCTCCCTTCAGGTAGTTGTAGAAAGCAATAAGGTCTCCCCTGAGCCCCCTCTTCTCCAGGCTAAACACCCCCAGCTCCCTCAACCTCTCTTCATAGGGCTTGTGTTCCAAACCCCTCACCAACTTTGTTGCCCTTCTCTGCTTCCAGAAATAGTTTCTCTGCTGGGTAAGACTCCTTGACCGGAATCAAGGGCAAGGGACTTTGTTCCCAAGTGGAAACTGGAGGAACAACATCTACAGCAACATCAGCAAGAAACTCAACTGCACAAAGAACAAGTTAAAGCCTTAATTGTGAAATTCATGAAGTGGCAACTTTGAGATGCAGATCAATCAAAGGCAGGATTGATACAAGGGCAGCTATAGATCCCTCCTTCTCCTCCTTCATTGGGCAGCGTGTGGCTATTGTATTTTTGCTGCAATTGTTTCTGAGACCAGGACCTTTATGATCCATTGGCAGACACCACACTGTGTCAGCTGAAATGGAGTGTTTCTCTGGCGGTGGAATCTGCATCACACTTCTCTTAGCAGAAGTCTCTCCTTGTCTATCTGTTAGGTTATTCTGCAACTATGTTCTTAGTAAATAACAATAGCTAAAAAAAAACCCCAGGTTTCTTTTCTGAGACAGACAGGCTCTGTTTTCCAGAACATCTAACAGCATTATTAGAATGCTAATGAGCCCTTTCATATTAGCAGCAACACAAAATACCTTTGTATAAATTGATCGTTCACTGATTCCTTCTGAGACGACTGGAAGGCCAAGTGTGCTTCCTGCCACCAGTGGCATTGCTGGAGGAACAATGAAGAAGAATGCAGACCACCTTTCTGAAACTGAATGCATCAAACACACCCAGATTATGTGTTTAACTCTGTAATTTAGAGCAGCAGGCAGGCAGGTGGGAGATTAAATAAGATTAATAAGACTGCAGTTTTGGTTAAGCTATTGCAGTGCTGGTGGGAAGTGGAGAAGGAGGGGAAGCTGTGCTGCAGCAAACTCTTCCAGTTGTCTGTGTTAGGGAGAGAGGTATTTCTGATGACAAAGTGTGGGGGGATGCTCTGTATTGGTGGCTTTTTAGGGACACACAGTTTCTGAAGGAGCTGCTGCTGAAAAGATGAACATGGACAAATATGCAGATAAGTATTCATCATATCTCTCCCCTCTGATTCCTTCTGCTGCATTATTTTGGAGTCATCACCAACTTCTGCATCTTCACACGGCAAATCAGAAGCACTGTCAGCTTGGCTTGGACCACTTACTGTGTGCACCACAGGTAGCTGTAAGGAGTCTATGTTTTGACTTGTGATTCAATCTAACCTTGCTCTCATTGTGCCAGGATAATATTCTGGATAACTTTAAGAAGTTATAATGAGGAAGCAAAACTTCTGAGGTGTGATTATGGGATGCCTTTTTTTGCAACACTGAGATTTTACTTCCTTCAGGCCTGGTTTCTTAAATAAAGGGTTATTCATTTAAAGGTGTCAGAGGTAACTAAGAGGAGACAATTAAGCATCTTCTCGTTTTGCACATGTGCAAAGCAATGATGTGTGGGATTTATAACTTCATAGTCTAGGGAACTCTTAATGTAGTTGTGGTTCTCATTAGGTTGTGTCTTTAGCTCTTAGAATATTCGCATGTTTTGGTGAATATAGTGGTAATGCAACATGGAAGGCAATGATGTTCCACTGATGGAGCCTTGAGTGAGTGCTGTGACTCTTGGTGGCCTTCAGCAAATCAGTCTCTCGTCCTTTCCAGGCTGTGGTGGGCAGTCTCTGCTTTTACAGCAGTCCCTAGAAGAGAGGTGCCACACCTTAGCTCTGTACTTCTTACTGTCGTGAGAACACCCTCAGTGGTCTTATCCATGTATTTAGAGTAGCTGGTGGAAAGCAATACTTCCCCTTTCTCATACCTTGTCCCTCTCTTATATTAAGCACAGCACATGATGGGATAGGATAACTGGGAAATAGGATACAACTGCTGCCCAAAGCTTAGAGTTTGTGACTTCTAGTTTTACTTCAGATCCAGGCATTATCTTGGTGAGTTGCATATTGATATTCATTTCTATTTGAGATGGACTCTCAAAAGCAATAATTATTGTTCCTGCTACTGGACTGTCCCGTAACGAAATACACAAGGAAAGGTTTTCCTCACAGAAGATACACGAAGGTTGTTTGCTTTCTGTTCTTCAAGTAGGGCATGTCACCCTTGAAAGAGGAATAAGAAGAGGTGAGAATCTAAGTTTGCTTTTTATTTCATGTAAAGTCAGTTCCATGAATGTTGTCCTTGCAATCTCCCAGGAGCATCCCTAGGGGTTCAGATTCCTCTTTACAGGAGGCTAATGTTGCTGTGGAACTTTGACATTGCTGATAAATGATGCTACATAAGGGCAGAGCATTGATTTATTGCCTGCAGTGCTAGATTGAAATTTGTAAGAATGGACTATCTGTGGACTTTTATAGACTGTTATTTGTAGCCATAAGTTTTCTGATGGCTGCTTCTGCTAAAAGAGAAAAGTTGATGACGTGAAGGGAAAAGCAAAAGATAACTTGGAAATTCTTAAGTACTGAGGGGCTGGAAAGTGGTGAGACATCGCCAGTCACTTGACCTTCAAGTGAGCAATGGAGGTGTTTATTGTATAAAATAAAAGCTCTTTGGGAGAGTTCCAGCAGGGAGATGAGTGGGTCAATTTACTGCTTGGCTCCTGTCTGTCTCTGCTGAATTCCTCCATTCTCCACCTCTCCTAATAACAGCAGGCAGGTCCAGACAACGGGAAGAGTCTCTCTCTTGTCTGAGCTCACATTTCTAATACAGTGGTACCACATAAGATATGAGTTCTGCTTTGGTGAAAGCCATTTTCTAATCCCCAATCAATAGTGAGACAAAGCCCCACAATGTTTGCAAAATTATTCAAGCTGAGCAAAAAAAAACCCAAAACCCCTGAAATTTCCATCATTCATCTTTGAGCTTAGGAGTCTCATTAAGAAAGTTTTATATGCATTCAATTTTCCCTCTCTACTTTATCTTCTGTCTTAGTGCATGAAGGGAGTTACAACTATACTTAATGTTTTGTTTCTTTTTAAAGAGATAGTTGATAAGCATCAATTTAAATCTCATCTAATTGGTACAAATTTTTTTGGGGGAAAAAAAAATTGTGTTTTGGTTTGAAAATATAAAAGCTGATGAAAAGATACCTGCAATGGCTTGTGAGATTGAGCTACCTCTTAGAGTCAACACTGCATGCTCCACGTGTGGTTCATACAGCTCATGCCACGTACTTGCAAGGCATTTGTTGTGATTTGTTTGAAAAGGACTTAAATCCTGGAGGCATCTGAAATCTTCTTGAAAATTAATACATTCATGAATTTCACCAACCACAAGCAGTTTGCAAACAGAAATGCAGCTGAGATCCATCAAATCAGTTATTATCATTCATACACTCCTAATAACAGTCATGATGAACTGTGTTTTGATAAACGATTTCAAGCGTCTTTGGGGTTTTGGGAGCAGATGCTTCTAATTTTAATATTTATCCCTTTTTTTAGCACAATTATCTTTAGTAATGAGGTTTGGGGTGTTTTGTTGTGTTTTGGTTTGGTTTGTTTTTCTCTTGAAAGAGCTAAAAGTAATTCTGTGCTTCTGAGACTATAAGGAGAAGATTTTCTTGAGAGCGCATTTTCCGACCGTTCCTGAACTGACTTCCGTCATTATAAGACCAAGGGAATGTGTTTCACATTAAGACAAAACAGATGAGTGGAACTGAACAATACCTCACAAATCAATTCCTCATAGAATCACAGAATTGTTTTTGTTGGAAAAGACCTTTAAAATCATTGAGTGCAACGATTATGTAACTGTATCAAGGCTGGTGCTAAACCATATCCCCCAGCACCACACCTCTGTCTCTGAAACCACATCCCTCTCCAGGCATGGGAATTCAACCACCTTCCTGTGCAGCCTGTTCCAGGGTTTGACCACTCTTTCAGGAAAGAAGTTTCTTCTAACATCCTAGTTAAACCTCCTGTGGGTCAACTTGAGGCCATTTCCTCTCGTCCTATTGCTAGTTACTTGGGAGGAGAGATCAACCCCCACCTAGCTCCAGCCTCCTTTCAAGGAATTGTAGAGAGCAAGAAGGTCTTCCCTCAGCCTCCTCTTCTTCAGACTTAATACCCCCAGTTCCCTCAGCTGCTCCTCACCAGACCTGTTGTCCAGGGTCTTCATCAGCTGTGTTGTCCTTCTCTGGACATACTCCAGCATCTCAGTGTCCTTCTTGTAGTGAGAGCCCCAAAACTGAATCCAGCACTCAAGTGCCCAGTGTAGGGGGACAATCACTTCCCTGCTCCTGATGATCACACTATTTCTGGTACAGACCAGGATGGCCTTCCTGGCCAGTTGGACACACACTAAATCATGTTTACCTAGTGGTTGATCAACATCCCCAGGTCTTTCTCTGGTGGACATCTTTCCAGCCACCCAAGCCTGTTGCTGTGACCCAAGTGCAGGACCCAGCCTTGTTGGGTCTCATACAACTGATTTCACTTCAATGATCCATCCTGTCCAGCTTGCTCTGCAGAGCCTCCCTACCCTCAAGCAGATCAACACGCTCCCACAGCTTAATATCACCTGCAGACTTACTAAGAACAAATTGGTCTCTTTGTCCAGATCATTGACAAAGATATTGTGTGACCACTAAACTGTGTCAGTGTACATTCTGAGTTTGCAAACACGTTTCCCATGGGTGATATCTGCTATGGTGGTTAAAAAGATGGTTTACATTGTGAGGAGATGAACCTTGCAGTCATATCTGTCCAATAAGAGATATCCTTATTGTCTGGGGTGCTGGGAAGTGTCCTTTACTCCTATAAAGCGTAGGTTTCCCAACAAAGTGATTGCTGTAGTTAAGGATTTCTCAAACTAGTTCTTATACTCTTGCACATGGAAGATTAAGAATGTTCTTGGAGAAAAAGCAGAATGAATACAAGAGGAGGTGATGCATGTCATGAAAAGAAAAAAATCTTTTCTCTACTAATTACTCCTACTTTGTTTTCCTGTGATGTAGTATCACACTAGGTGTTAGCCAGCTCTGCAAAAACATGATATATTCCTGGCTTCTGAGATTATTCATTCCCTGTTCCATTCTATACATTCCTAGTTTCAGAGTATACCCTTTAAAAAAGCTGAATAAACCCAAGGAAAGCATTTTAGCTGTGGCTCTCCAGTAATGGCTACCCGATCTTGCCTGTTCAGCAGTATATAGTTTGTCCAGCCTAAAAGCTCTGCAGGGGGGTTTAGACACATGCCAAGATGCTGAGCAAGATTAACAGGGAGGCTCTGCTCACCTCACATCACAAAGGAAGCACAAAACTTGCCTACTTGGAGGTTTTTTTGCCAATGCCTTTCTAAATACCTTGCAATATCAGATCACGGTAGATGAACACTCAGTTCAGTAGCTGTTACCACCTCATGGGCAGTGGAGTATACAGGCAGAAGTCTTGCATTGCTGCCTGCAAAACCAGGTGGGGATGAAAGCTTTGGTGTTCTGAAGAGCACATATGTTGATTCTGCCCATCAGGAAGGTTCTGTATCTGTCATTCTTCAGCATCCCTGATAGGCAAACGGTAGCAGCCTGCTCTGTTGCAAGACTGCAAGTAATCTGATGCCTGCTGGGGAATGCCAATGCCTGTGATGCTCAAGAGAAATGGACATATGCAGTGGCTCTGTGCCAGGGGCTCCAGGATGCCAGCCTGGACCAGTTGGGCTCTGACTGGGCTGCCAGATTCCCAGAAATCACAGAGAAAAGAAATGAAATGGTATCAATAATGCAGGCAGAGTGAAGTGCCAGGATGCTAAGCAGAAATGATTTTCCTATCTAGCTTATCAATTATCTCGCTTATTTCCATGTGATATCAAAGGCAAGGAGGTGGTATCCTGATACCTTTAGTACATAATTAAGGAAATGGCCTAAGTGTACCAGAACCTGATACACTGTCAAGAAAATTGCTTTACTACTCAGTATTTTGTGCATCCTTTGTTTTGTTCTCTTTTTCTGTGCAGTGCTGTAATGTTTATTTCCACTGAGAAAGACAATTTTGCTATAATCAAAATGATGCACTTGCCCATGTTGGTGCTCCATTCAATTGGAAGGGAAGCCTAAGACTTTATTATTTCCCTGATTCATTTGAATAAAGTTAAAAGGTGTTATTTCAACACAGTGGAAACAGTCGTTCTGATTTGGGGGTTTAATTTGAGTGTTGTAGGAAACTGTCTGGATGAAGCAGGTATGCTGGAGGAGATGTTAAGTGCATTAATGTTGTTTTTTTACATGACAAAATAAAGAGTTGCTTGGAGGGCTTGACAGGACCATTTTCTGGTGGTGAAAGCACTCAGAATCAAAATGCTTCATTCCAAGTCTTGCTGATGCCACCAAGAATTCCTTTCAGAAAATAAAACTGGTGGTGTTGTAACGCATCATATCCCCCTCTTCCCCCTCCCTCCAATTTTTGCATTGAAACATTTGACAGTCTTCATTTAGAAATCATGTCTCTAGTTATTGTTATTGTTGTTATTATTATTATAGTTAGTACCATAGCATCAGTCAGGGTTGGAAGGGACCACAAGGATCATCCAGTTCCAATCCCCCTGACATTGGCAGGGACACCCTACACTAGATCAGGCTGGCCAGAGCCTCATCCAGCCTGGGCTTAAACACCTCCAGGGACGGGGCCTCAACCACCTCCCTGGACAACCCATTCCAGGGCTTCACCACTCTCATGGGGAAGAACTTCCTCCTCACGTCCAGCCTGAATCTCCCCACCTCCAGCTTCATTCCATTCCCCCTAGTCCTATCACTACCTTATATCCTGAGAAGTCCCTCCCCAGCCTTCTTGTAGGCCCCTTTCAGATACTGGAAGGCCACAATGAGGTCACCTCGAGCCTTCTCTTCTCCAGACTGAAGTTGTTATTATTATTATTAATATTAACATTAATTATTGTTTTATTAATAATTATTATTTAATGATAAAGTAAAGTTAATTTTTAATTATAAATTTATAGTCTTTATTATTATTATTATTATTAATAATAGTAATAATAAAGAAGCCTTTATTAAACCATGTTAAAAATAAAATATCCAAATCAAGTGAGCATTTTAGTTATGATTTTTTTTCAAGGTTCTGCTCAGAATAAACCAGAGACCCAGATTTCATCAGGTTTTGATATCATTTTGCTCTATTCTCTCCCATCCTCTCCCTCACCAAATAAAAATGGCTGATACTACTGAAATGAAAATATAATAATAATAGTAATAATAATAATATTATAATAATATTATAATAATAATAATTAATTATTACTGAATAAAATAGTTCAAATGAAAATAAATATCAAATAATTCAATTTAATGAATTAAATTTAATTAGCATTAACCAACTATTTCAACTTCAAATAAACACCTATAATTCTATGGCATCCTGCTTCAGCTTTTAGGAAGTCCTCCTTTGTGGCCAAAAGACTTTTGAGGAAGTCCTTCACTTTGGGGGGGGGGGAAATAAGTTTTTTATGTGTTCATTTGTTTAATTGTTTGTTTTGGGGGGGTTGGATGGGTTTTCTGTTCGTGTTTTTTCTATGGTTGGACTCTGTGATCAGTGGCTGATGATCTGAAAAGTTTTTTCCAACCTAAACCATTCTGTGATTCTTTGATTCTTCTTTAATTTCAATTCCACAGATTTGCTGTGGAAAGGGGATTCGATTTGCTGTGGAAAGGAGATTCTGTTTTCTGGCCCAGCATAGTAACTTGCCGCTAGAATATGGACATGTAGGTAAAAATAGCATCTTTTTTTCTGTTACCATTTCATTGTTTTGTCCCAAATTACAAGTCGCCACGTCAACATCCTGTCAGGTCCGATGGCAACAATTGGATGCAGCCTAACATGCAACACACAGGGACAAGGTGTAGAAGCGGCGATTAAAATCAGCGCTTTGCTGTTTCAAGGCAGCTACCCACTCACTGTTATTTCTGGTGACAAATGTCAGGAGTGCTTACCGCCCAGCCGGCTCACAGGCTGCTGGGTGCTCCTTCTTCTTGCTGATTGAAACTAATTTGGGTTCATTGTGTGTTTGCAGAGTCCTCCTTTCATCCCTGAAGGGACAAGACAAAAGCTCTGCGCGCACTGGCTGCCTCCCGCTCCCGGAGCGCGGGTCGTGGGACCCTGGCTGCCCGCGGGAGCTGCCTTGCCCCCTCCCGTGAGGAAGTCTGCTGGAGCTGCTCAAAGCACCTTGGGAGTGATTCGGGAAGAAATCTTTCCGGAGTAACTTCAAACACTATTTGCTTTCCTTCGTTTTGTGCAGAAAGCTCATGCTTCCTCAGAAACCCTCCCCAGCTCTGAAAACTAAAGCAAACTTGCTTTGTGACTTCATGCATCCCAGCTTCTAAAATTTCCTGCATTCTGTGACCTGGCCTCCATTATTTTCCATGGTTTGTCTTAACTCCAGGGTACATTTAAATAATTGCCTAGTCAATCAGAGCAACCTATTCTAATCTTGTTCCAGTCTTATTTGGGCCTGGATAATTCATTCAATGGCAAATAGCTCCTTCATCCCTAGTTTCTAGGAAACCTTTTCTGGTAATTCATATTGACAGCAGTGAGTTGTGACATTTATCGGTGAGGTGAAGCTGACCAGCTGCAGGGCTCTTGACTGATTTACTCAGCCAACAAGCTGCTCATGATTCCAGCCAAGTATTGACTTTTCTTTCCCTTCTCTCTCCACTACTTGGAGAGAAAATAGGGAGGCTTTCTTTATTGCTACATATTTATTTTTACCAGTTATATTGCAAGATTTAAAAAAATGGACCACAGACCTCCTTTAAAATTCACTCAAGGCAGAGAAAAAAAACCAACCCTGAAATACATTTCAAGGAATGAAAATCAACATTGAGTTAAAAGCAGTTGAAATGTAAAAGAAATGAACAGATTTTATCTAACGTTATTGGAATCATTTACTTCGATACCAAAGAGCTTTAGTCTTGTAAACAACCTCTCTGCAATCAAATGACCTTTGTGATGAAAAAAAAGAAGCCAACAAACCTCTAACAGTTCAAACCTAGCTCATTTTCATTCTTTAAGCCTAGAAACATTTTGGGCTTCAGGCTTTGATAGAGTTTGTATACATTTAAAGCCAAAATACTGACCAAAGTCAACTATAGAGAATTTTCAATATTTCTCTAGCTATTCCCCACTCCAAAAGGAGAAATATCTTTTAGGTCAGGGATTGGAATTAACAACCTTTGATTTTTAGTATCAATAAAAGATCTTGAATCCACTTAGACCCATCGTAATCCCAACACACCTTTTACAAAGGAAAATGGCAATTAGTAATTCTCTAAGGCAATTTTAATTGATATCTAGTTCTTTCTTTACACCTACTTCATAAATCAATGCAATTGGAAAAGGCCTCAGAGATCATCAAGTCCAACCTGTCACCCAAGACCCCGTGACTATTAAACCATGGCACCAAGAGCCATGTCCAATCCCCTCTACAACACCTCCAGGGATGGTGACTCCACCACCTCCCTGGGCAGCACATTCCATTGGCCAATCTCTTTCTGGGAAGAATTTCTTCCTAGCCTCCAGCCTAAACCTCCCCTGGTGCAGCTTGAGAATGTGTCCTCTTGTTCTGGTGCTGGGTGCCTGGGAGAAGAGACTAACCCCCACCTGGCTGCAACCTCCCTTCAGGTAGTTGTAGACAGCAATAAGGTCTCCCCTGGGCCTCCTCTTCTCCAGGTTAAACCACCCCAGCTCCCTCAGCCTCTCCTCATAGGGCTTGTTCTCGAGGCCTCTCCCCTGTCTCGTTGTAGTTCTCTGAACACGTTCAAGTGTCTCAATGTCCTTCTGAACCTGAGGAGCCCAGAACTGGACACAGGACTCAAGGTGTGGTCTAACCAGTGCTGAGTGCAGGGGCACAATGACTTCCCTGCTCCTGCTGGCCACACTATTCCTGATGCAGGCCAGGATGCTATCAAACTTGGAAGTTTTCATGTAGTTTTGGACAGAGATGTGTGAATTTAATGTGACTTTTTTTTTTTCTGGTAAGCTTCACAACCAATTATTCTCAAGTGTCACATCCAAGAATCTCTAAATGTTCCATTTGTTTTGCTCTCTACAACTCCCTGAAAGAAATTTCTAGTGAGGTGGATGCTGGTCTCTTGTCCCAGCTGTAACAGGATAAGAGGAAATGGTGTCCAGTTGCGCCAGAGGAAGTTTAGATTGAATATTAGGAAAAAATTCTTTACTGCAAGAGTGGTCAGACATGGGAACAGGCTGCACAAGGGAATGCTGGAGTCACCGTCTCTGGAGGTGTTCAAAAGCATGTAGACATAGCACTTCAGGACACAGTTTGGTGGACCTGGTGGTGTTGGTTCACTGCTTGGACCTGATGATCATAGGGGTCTTTTCCAACCTTAATGATTTTATGATTCTAAAATTTAGTGTTATAGCATGAGGTCATTTTTTTCACTCACACTTCTATAAATCTGAACTTACTCCAGAGAAGGCTGAATCCCACTGTAGCAGAAACTATCAGCAGGGGTTGATTTTGCACCATAAAGTCAAACTCCAATGAGCAATTGAAAGTATTGAGGCCATCCTGCACAGTCATATCACAGCAATGTTAGCATAGTCTGGCAAATACATTCCATGTCCTGCAGAATCATTAAATAGTGTTGGTAATTAACACAGTTGGGTTTTCTAGTCCCCTCAGACTTTCCAGATCAGAGGCAAAGGAACTTTAGCAGAGAAACAAGCACTGCTCTGAAGGACTGCAGATAATAAGCTAAGCAGTTTCTCTCACTTTTTGAGATGCCTCTTTGCAGGCTACCATGCCCAGTCCACAATCAAACTTGAAGAAAGCATGCATGTTTCTAGAACTGACATTTTCAAGCGCCAGTGAACTACCGAATCATTCACTCTTGGCACTGAGACATTATAGCCATAATCGCTCTGCTTGAGGAGGTGACATTTCCAGAAATGGCAGTTCCAGTGTGGCAAAGGACACAACACTGCTGGGAAGATAAGTCAAAGGTGACAAGACCATGCAGCTGCCAAAGAACATGCACTCCTTGGTGCATCAGTGTTAGATGTAGCTGAGTTCAACTGCTGAAGTCTTGATGAAAACTTGAGTCAACCAACATCACTAATGTTTACACCTGATTTCTTTGCTACAACTGTATGTGTGTTGCCTGAGATTAACACAAAAGGCATCACTGAAACTTTTAAACCTACTGAAAGGCAGCCAAAGTCAGAGCACAAAGGACAGGTAGGGAGGGCAGGGAAGGGAAAGGGGAGAGCAACATGATTTGGCATGAACCAGGCAGAAGGAGGCTTCTGATGAATAGGAAAAATAAATCATCAACATTATCATAAGAACCGTGGGATGGAGAAAATGCTCACTGCCACCAGTGTTCTCACTTCCTTATGATGGCAATAAAACCCATATAATTTACTGGAACTTGATTGTTTGTGTTAAAACTATTAAACCAGTCGTTGCACTAAGGACAACCAAATTCGAAGTAACCACAGAAGTGAACTCCTGGCCGTCAAGCTTGTGTAACTTTATGCATCGCACATACCAGTCTCCTTGTTCCATAAACCCACAGAAACTAAGACATGTACCTGCACTCAGTCACTTTTCCATTTATAAAGAGGCTGTGTCTGATTTTGTTCCCTTGTACGATGGAAGGATGTTTGAAGAATGTGTATTTCCCGAGCTGGGCTGGACAAAAGAGGGCATTTTCAACCTAAGCTTACAGCAGGTCCTGTAACAAGAAAATATCTTCAGTTGCCTGTTTGAAGTGTTGTGGCTTCTTCAAATGTAGCTGTGAAAAACGCCTTTTGTCATTCCTCCCCAGTGCATTCTGTTGTGACAAGACAGTCATGTTACATAACGTGATGTGACTGATACCAAATGGCATGTGAAAGATTTGATCTCTTTCCCTTTTCATACCAGGATCCTGAGCTACCAGCAGCTGGACTTTGGAAGGTCTTTTCTTTCTCTTTCAAGCCAGGGAACAAAGGAATGCTCTGTTTGAAAAGCCTTCCAGAAGAGCTGCACTTAGAAATATTGCTAATATTTAGTTTACGTCTGTTGGAAGAAAAGCATCTTCACTCTTGAAATATGCACATTTTTAATGCCTGCCTCTTTTCACTGTCTCATAGAGAGATGATTTTTGTTAGGGTCTATAAAACAGGCTTTGGGAACTGAAGCATGTAATCCTGTACAGATCATGGTGTCACACAGTGAGGTGTGGACTGCATTGTCAGTGACCCACCGGCTTGACCCAATTACTTCCCTGTGCTGAGAGCAGCAGGAGGGAAGGAGGCCACTGAGAAGGCACCAAGACAGGGAGGGCACAGCAGGGACATAGAAGGCTGAAAACCAGAAGTTCCTTTCCTTTCTGATAATGTATTTTTGAAACTGTTGGTGTTTTTTGACCCCTTGAATCCAGTGTGTTGAGAGAGAAGCATCTTTTCACAAGTATGAGGAGAAATTATTTCATCATCTATAAATTAACCTGTCACAATTTAATCCAATGGTGGTGTAATCCAACTGAGTTTAATAGAGTTATCCTGAGGACTGAGATTAGCACTGGCTCATCAGTGTAATTGCTGCAGGTTAAGTGGCCTCAGAAACCAGGTTAACTGGACATTCACTGCCTAAAAAAGACTATTTTACAAAGAATAGTATAAAACATAAAACAGACTTAGTCACAGAATTGTCAGGGTTGGAAGGGACCCCAAGGATTATCTAGTTCCAACACCCCTACCACGGGCAGGGTCATCCTCCACTAGATCAGGCTGCCCAGAGCCACATCCAGCCTGGTCTTAAAAAACTTCTTCCTGACACCTAATCTACATCTACCTTCCTCAAGCCTGGATCCATTCCCCCTCATCCTATCACTACCTGACAGCCTAAAGAGTCCTTCCCCAGCTTTCTTGTAGCCCCCTTAAGATACTGGAAGGCCACAATATGGTCTCCTCAGAGCCTTTACACTGCACTGGTTAGGCCACACCTTGAGTACTGTGTCCAGTTCTGGGCCACTCAGTTTAGGAAGGATGTTGACTTGCTGGAACATGTCCAGAGAAGGGCAACAAGGCTGGTGAGGGGTTTGGAACACAAGCCCTATGAAGAGAGGCTGAGGGAGCTGGGGTTGCTTAGCCTGGAGAAGAGGAGGCTCAGAGGAGACCTTATTGCTGTCTACAACTACCTGAAGGGTGGTTGCAGCCAGGTGGGGGTTGGTCTCTTCTCCCAGGCAAGCAGCACCAGAATGAGAGGACACAGTCTCAAGCTGCACCAGGGGAGGTTTAGGCTGGATGTTAGGAAGAAGTTCTATACAGAGAGAGTGATTGGCCATTGGAATGGGCTGCCCAGGGAGGTGGTGGAGTCACTGTCATTGGAGGTGTTCAGTAGGAGACTTGATGGGGTGCTTGGTGCCATGATCTAGTTGTTTGGGTGGGTTGGATTGGTTGATAGGTTGGATGCGATGATCTTGAAGGTCTCTTCCAACCTGGTTTATTGTATTATTGTATTATTATTCTCTTCTCCAAACTGAACAATCCCAACTCTCTCAGCCCATCCTTCAGTTAAAGACTCCCTACCACCCAACCCAACCTTACTCTCTTCCTGAGTTGTAAACCTTCGCTGTGTTTTACTGAGCTGACTGAAACTGGTTTCATCCTTGCAGATCAGCAGAAGCACGTCAGAGAATATTGTGCAAGGAACAGGAAAACGCTACAAATACACATATTAGAAAAAATAAAGAGGCAAAAAAGAAAAGGCAAAAATTCAGGCAACCTTACAACATTTCCGTATTTATATTAAATAAATAGACCAATAATGTGCATTTGACAAATGAGAATGCACAGCACAGAGTGTTTGCAAAGCCTTCCCTGAAATATAACCAAGCAGAATGCAAGCAGCAATTATGTCTTTAGTTACATGTCAATACTCCCAGTGACATGTATTTTTAGCCACAAACTTCAACAAAGAGCAAGTAGCAAACACTGCTTTTAAAAAACATTCATCAGAGGGAAAGTGAAACAACTGCAAACAGTCAACTTAGTGTCAAATGTGTCAGCATGTCAAGCTCATAACAGGATTGTGTCTAAAATGAGCTATTGCAAGCTGACAAGTTAATAGTTATGCAGTTTCATTAATACGCTTTGACAATTCTAAAACATGAGGTCATTTTTATTTTTCTCCCTCCAAAAGCCATGGCGTAGGCCCCAAGAGGTTAATAAACTCCCAAATTACACTCTCTTAGGAAAGCTGGGATTATATTCTTGGATCAATCAAAAATCTCTTCCAGAGCTGATTCCTGCTCCTGGAAAAACTCCAGAGTTTATGATTCACTAGGTGGCAAGCAGCACCATGGCCCACATTTCCAAGTATTTCAGTGAGACAACGGTGATCACACTGGCTCCAGGGAAGAGGCCTTTATGGCACACACCAACAAATTTTCAGCAATGTGTTCACATACTGAAGTGTTTTACCTGCTGCTCAGCTGTCATGCCTACACTGTCCTCCCTCAGTAATCCTGCCTGCATTTCACTTCTGTCTCAACTTAGTGGTGATCCAAATAACACTGAATTCAAACGTCTGTCTTGAAGACAAGGGATCGCCCTAATCATGGCAAGCCTTTGCATTGTCTGGGAACAGCACATCGAGCACTCTGACACATCTCTTTCCAACATGTCAGGCTGGATGTGGCTCTGAGCAACCTGATCTAGTGTGAGGTGTCACTGCCCATGGCAGGGGGTTTGGAACTAGCGGGTGCCTGAGGCCCCTTCCAACCCTAACAATTCGATGATTTAATGTCTTCAACTTTATATAAGTCTTACTCCTGGATTGTTGGTCCACATTGGTTCTGTCTCCATATCACTCCATTCTACTGAGGGTTGACATCATTTGTTGAGGCTCTGGGGATTTACAATACAATACAATACAATACAATACAATACAATACAATACAATACAATACATCAGGTTGGAAGAGACCTTCAAGATCATTGCGTCCAACCCTTCAACCAATCCAACCCACCTAAACAACTGGACCATGGCACCAAGCACCCCATCAAGTCTCCTACTGAACACCTCCAATGAAGGTGACTTGACCAAGTGACATACATCACTTCAACAGCAACAGCAAACTGAGAACTAATGGTAGCCAAGACATACAAGCATTATCTATACAGCCTAGAAACAAATAAAAGAAGAGAAGGTTTATATAAGTCATCTTGGTTAAGTATACAAATGTTATAAACCCAGAAATATTCTCTCTGCATGTCTCTACTCTTTCAGGAATGAGAGAACTTTCCCTTTTGGATAGTGACAAATGAAAAGCTGCCTTTTGTGAAGAAAAACTGGAAAGCACCAAAACTGTTTGTGGATTCAAATGTATTGCAAGGTCAGACAGGCTCGAATTTCCCTAATCTCTTCGGCTGAAGATGAACTAAAGGCTAATTGTGCACCTATTTGGAAGCCCTGCATCTATTTGGAATATTAACTGAGTCTTAAGACAGGAAAACTAAAGAGTGCCTTTATTCAAAAATAATAAAGCTTAGCTGCTCAATATTCATTTCACTTAGCAAAATTAGAATTATATAGCAGGGCCTTGACTGATTGTGAAGCGTGCAGCTGAAGCATGAATAACATCAAAACGGAGCTCCAAAGCAGGACACTGGAGAGGACAACCAAGTTAGAATGTAAATATCACAAAGAGAGACAATTATGCTGCAGTGCTTCCCAGACATTATAATTCATGAGTTTGATTCAATTAAAATTATTTCAGAGCTTTCTAAGTGCAAGAAAAGGGCACTCAAAGCCAGTAAGGCTGTGAAAGTTGGCTTCACGCATGGCTGGTTTGTTCTCTAAGAAAGCAGGAGGTCTATGGAAAACTTCCCAAATTGCCTCCTGGTAAGTCAAAATTTGGAGAGTTGATGACAAGGTGAAGAGGACAGTAATACAAATTAGCGCCAGGAAGCTGGCTAGGGAAAAGAATAACTCATTGGAAGCATTCATTCTTTCTCAGAGTCTCAACAAATTAGTTCTTCTGCAGAAAATACATTTTGAAACTATGTCTCTTTCATCCATGGCTTCCTGACCAATACATCACATTTTACACACCAAAGACCAGATTCTGGTCACACAGTTCTACAGATAAGAAAATATATAAGGAATATCAGTGAAAATCTCGTGAAAAACAGCACAAAAACTTTAAGAGTTGATTTAATGAGTAAAATTCCTTCCTAAGTGTCCTAACCCTTCATCTGTGAGGTGGGCAGCAAACTAAGCTCCATAAGGTTTTGGGTGGGATGTTTTCTTGGGGGGCAGGGCAGGATTGTGTTTTTGTGTGTCTGGTTTTTTTGTTGTTGTTGGTTTTGATTGGTTTGGTTAGGTTTGGTTAGGTTTGGTTAGGTTTGGTTTGGTTAGGTTTGGTTAGGATTGGTTTGGTTTGGTTTGGTTTGGTTTGGTTTGGTTTGGTTTGGTTTTTTGGTTAGGTGTGGTTTGGCTTGGTTTGGTTAGGTGTGGTTTGGTTTGGTTTGGTTTGGTTTGGTTTGGTTTGGTTTGGTTTGGTTTGGTTTGGTTTGGTTTGGTTTGGTTTGGATGAGTTCTCAGAGATTACAATCTGCTTTGGAAGGGGACCAAACACTCTGCTGAAATTTTCATAGAGATGACCTTCCACCTTGATGGGCTTTCTGTCCTCCCTCTTTTCCCAGTTTGTCTCATTTCTCTTTACTTACCCATAAGAGGCCTGCACTTGAATGACAGTCTTAGAGTTGTCACTGTGATTTAGGATTTTCCAGGAACACTGTTGGTAACTAAGTGCAAAATATAACTGCAAGGTTTATACCATCAGTATTTAATCATTTAAGCTGCATAAAGAAAAGTGTTCTTGTGCCTGTAAATGTACAGAGTTGAATATACTGATAGAAATACATATTTATATATATATGTATCCACAAATGTATTCAATGCATGCCAAGATGTCTTAGACAAATGAATAATGAACTCCCTTATATTTAGCATTATAATCTCCCATGGGAAGTGGTGTATTCCCCAACTTTATATAGTTTAAGATTTGGTTGGACAGGATACCGGCCCATCTTATCTAATACTTTTGCCATGAAAGCTTGGACCAGATGATCCTTGAGGTCTCTTCCAACCGAGTATTCTATGATTATAAATTCACAAGGTTTGTTCATAGATTGAAGCAAGGAATTTCCTATGATTTGCTAGTCATGTAATTGTCAACATTATTATAGAAGAGACTTCACATATATGACACTCAGCCAACATGATGATTCTGTACCTGAAGAGGGCCTACAAGAATGCTGAAAAGGGACTCTTTACAAAGGCCTGCAGTGATAGGACAAGGGACAATGGTTTTAAATTAGAGTAGATTTGGATTGCATGTTAGGAACAACTTCTGAACCATGAGGGGGTGGAACTCTGGCACGGGTTGCCCAGGGAGGTAGTTGAAGCCCCATCTCTGGAGATAGTCAGGGTTGGGCTTGACAGGACTCTGGGCAGCCTGATCGAATAGAGAATGGCCCTGATGACTGAACATGGTTGGAAGTCTCTTCCAATCCAAACCATGCTATGATTCTATGATGTCAAGAGCAGGCTGTCTCACTCAGTTGCCCAAGCTTCTCTCTAACTGTTGAATCAGGTGCAAGGCAGGTTGCCATTTATGGTGTTTAAAACATTTCCTGTAAACGTGCAGGAAATACTTGTTTGAAGTTCTGAAGGAAACAGTATTGATGTTCAGAGAGATGCGACAAACTACTTGATGAAAGAAATCATTTTCAAGAAAGAGTCCTATGGGAGAAAGAGAGCCTGTTTATGTGCACAAAGATCAAAGTAACTTTCATATGAATTGATGCTAAATATTTAGTACTTGAGTGACTAGCAAAGAACACTCTAAACTTCTAAAGGAAAGAATAAGAACTGAGAGACAAATCCTGATATGTAAATATATATAGGCTCTCTGCTGGCAAAACCCCCATGTTTTTATGATGTGCATTACAGTGGTGTCTAGAGTCCAGCCTGAGATCAGAGACCAACTGTGTCATGAGTATAAACACTCAGTAAAGTACAGTTTCTCTTTCGACAAGCTTATGATGTAAACAGGCAAAGGTCAAGAAGAAGGAAAAAAATCAGATTAAATTTGTATGAATTTCCCTTACAACTTCAAAAAATGTGCATCAAGTAAAATTATCATAAACTAATCCAAGCACAGTTTCAGTGGAAATTACTTACTGCGTATGTCAGGCAAACCAAATATGAGCAAAAGCCACCATACATTTATGCCTCCTGAAGAAAACTTTCCTCAACTTCTTTATCCATTTTCTCATTTTCTTCTCATTTGAACCAAATTTAACTGCAAAATCAAAACCTGAGTTGTCTTTACACCACATCACAGTATCACAACAGATATCACAACAGTCACAGACTGATCATCACAAAAGCCATGTGAAAAGTGAGGGATTTATCCTTGCTTTCCATAAGCAGAGTCCAGGAGTAGGCATCTATCCAATGGAGAAAACTCTCTCTAAGTGGGTTCCTGACAATCTTGAACCAAAAATAGCTGCCTCCAGTTGGCAGGGATCTCAGTCTCCCTTCTTAAAGGTGAGTCCTGGGATTTGCAGAGGAACCATGCCAAAACTGATGAATTTATCTGACTGCTTGATTTTCTGCAGCTAGGGAGGGATAGGGCTGGGAAGTGGGTCAGTGGTGTGTGTATCTCCACCAGCTTCTTCCCAGTCTCTAGCTGCAGATCCCTGACCCTGAAAGACCTCCTTCCATAAATCAACACATTAGTGACTTTAGGGCCATGGTTAATCTGGAACTAGCTTAAATTCACACTTCCTCCATTCAGAAAATGCTTTGTCCTCCTAAGTGTAATGTATTACTTTTCACTGTGTGCTTCTGAATAGTCCTCGTTTCTGTAATATTTTTCCCAGTAGCACATTAAGTGTGCCTTTACCATCTGTCACATGCAGTTTGTTCTCTCTCTTGTACATTATTACTACCCATATAAAATGGCATGTAAAAAGTAGGAAGAGTAGAGCAGTTGGCTGCATGAAGTAAATAGAAGGAAAAATTGAAAACAACCTGCAATAGATATTTATAAAAGAAAGGGGGAGGGGGGAAGTCTCATTTGCTTCTTGTCCCTCTGTTTTTTCACATGATCAAAGTATATTCTTCAAGCTACAGGCACTGGTCATCACTGCTTGTTTCTTTCTTTCTTCCTTTGTTTTCTACAAAGAGGAATGACTTGATTTTAAACTTTAATAGTGAAGGGCTATAACTACCTGAGAGGGTTTTTAATAGCCATGTTACAGTAAGAACTAGACTGCCTCAAAGAAACAAGGAAGATGCATTGCTTTAAATTCCTAACATTGGGAAACCAGTAAAAAAAACCCACCCTTAAAAAACACCATAGTTTACTGAGCCTTGTAAACCATTTCAGGCACAGAACTAGAGTGAGCTCTGGAGGATTGGCTCCCTTTCCTTCTTTGCAGTGTCTAGTGGAGATCATGCTCCTTGCCTCTAGCGGCTACAGACTTGTGAAGCATCTGCATGAATTCTGTGGGTGACCTCAGGCTCATTTGCCTGTCTGGGCAGAGCTGCCAGCTGTGGGATAATTGTCCACTTCAGTCTGAAAAATTCTGAGCACTGAAGTTCATAGATTCATAGCATCAAGGACTGGCTTGGGTTGGAAGGGACCTTTGGAGATCATCTAGTCCGCTCCCCTGCCACTGGGCAGGGGCATGAAGAAGTTTCCACATCTTCCCTTGAGAGTTCAGACCCAACTGATTTTATTGTCGGAAAGATTCCCTTTAAATCAATCCATTCTTCCTCTTTCCAATTTCATCTCATTTTGCCAGGTAACATTGCACTTCCTGGGAACCAGTCTAAATTTTTACTATGCAGTAGCTCAGCTACAGGTATCACAGCTGATTGATACCTTCTAAAACAAACATTTATTTATTTGTGTTAATAACAATCTATTGATGCTGAAATACTTCACACGATTGTATGGATTCACCACGATTTTCAATGGCAGGATTCATTCACTTTCCTTTTTTACCCCAGAAAAAAAAGACATTTACAGGCAGGGAAGACCAAAACTTTTCACTGCTTTTCACTACTCAAATGCATGCTCTCCTTTTTGGAGGAATATTTATTGAGCTTGTTTGGAATTAAAATTAAACCAAAATCTTTAAATGCTGTAATAAAATCATATTGTCAGGCCTTAGCCAAGCTCTGTATGTGTGCATTAGGACAACAGAAATAGGTCCTTGGTTTCTTTATACATTTGTCTTGGTGGGTTTTGTTTGTTTGTTTCAGAAATAGAATCATAGAATCAATAAGGTTGGAAGAGACCTCAGAGATCATCAAGTCCAACCTATAAGCCAACACCTCATGACTAACTAAACCATGGCTTCGAGTGCCACATCCTTTTTTGAACGCCTCCAGGGATGGGGAGTCCACCGCCTCCCTGGGCAGCACATTCCAATGCCAAATTACTCTTTCTGGGGGAATTTTCTCCTCACCTCCAGCCTAAACTTCCCCTGGCACAGCTTGAGACTGTGTCCTCTCGTTCTGGTGCTGGTTGCCTGGGAGAAGAGATCAACCCCCTCCTGGCTACAGCCTCCTTTCAGGTAGTTGTAGACAGCAATAAGGTCTCCCCCTCCTCTTCTCCAGGCTAAACACCCCCAGATCCCTCAGCCTCTCCTCATAGGGCTTGTGCTCGAGGCCTCTCCCCATCCTCATTGTCCTTCTCTGGGGCCCAGAGTAAATATGGAAAGAGGAATAACTGGATATAAATAGTTCTGTAAAAAAAATAAATGAATGGTTGCAAGGGGTCACGAGGTGAGCATGAGTCAGCAGTGTCATGCTGCTGTGAAAAATGCCTCAGAATATGTACAGCAGGATGTATAAGAAAGAGTATGACTGGAAGGAAATGTGAAGTAATCCCTCTGCTCTGTTCAATGTTTTATTCAACACTAGAGCGTTAGATGGACTATTGTGTCTGGTCTTGGGCACTACACTTCAATAAACTCATAGATCAATGCAGAGAGTCTAGAGGGGGAAAAAAAGAAAAAGAAAAAGATGGATCAGAGATTTAAAAATATGGCCTATGGGGAAAGAGTAAAGGAAATGAGTTGTCTAATTCAGAGTAGAGGAGACCAAAGGATGGCATTTGCTTGAAATAACAGTCAAACAAACAAAAGAGATGAGACGAGTTCTGTAAGTTCTTTTTTTAGTCCTAAGATTTTGTGATTTCTGGCCACTGAAGTAAATCAGACTACAGTGCTGTGGAGCAGAGACACCAGTCAGAAGTCCCAGCCAGAAATGCATAATAACTGCAAGATAAAAAAAAAACACAGAGGTATCTTTACCTTTGCAGAGCTCTTATTGAAGGAACTTGTGGAGAGAAAAGAGTTGCAGCTGAGCCAGAAATATGCATTGCCATTAAGCAGCAGCACACAGCCTATGTGATTCACTAGGTAACAACATTTTAAAGCCTGCTGTATCATCTGTAACCTACTTCCACTTCAAAATACTTCAAGGAAATGAAAATCTAATCCTTACTGGGAGTTCATTGGAAGTTGACATTTATAACGTGCCAATTTCACCATTTTCATGAGTTTCCCACCATGAGAAATTTCTGTCAAGGACTGGATTATAGACCTGTTAGGGTTGGAAGGGACCACAAGGATCATCCAGTTCCAGCCCCCCTGCCATGGGCAGGGACACCTCACACTACAGCAGGTTGCTCAGAGCCACATCCAGCCCGGCCTTAAAAAACCTCCAGGGATGAGGCTTCTACCACCTCCCTGGGCAACCTGTTCTGAAATCCCTATTTATTTGCTGAACTCCCCCATCATTGTGAAAATGTCTTGAGATTTTTGATAATCATTTTGTAATGAAAGAAAAAGCTGCTAAAGGTATCACAGTATCACCAAGGTTGGAAGAGACCTCAAAGATCACCGAGTCCAACCTGACTATATATGAAACTTCAGCAATAGGGCTCTAGTATGCCCTATAAGAATTTAACTGCTCTATGGTTGTAAAATGACCACTTTACTACTTTTTTTTTCCTGAAACAAACCCTTAGATTCTTTGAAAAACATCCTGAGTCATTGTGTGCTGTATTTCATAGAATTACAGAAGGTTAGGGTTGGAAGGGACCTGAAAGATTATGCAGTTCCAACTCCCCTGCCATGGGCAGGGACACCTGAGGCTCAAGGCCTCATCCAGTCTGGTCTTAAACACTTCGAGTGACGAGGCATCCACAGCTTCTCTGGGAAACCTTCTCCAGGATCTCTGTGACATTCTTAAACCAGCTCTGTGTCACATTGTTTGCTATTGTGAGTCCCAAAATGGAGAAAGTTAATTAGTGAGGAGAAAGTTAATTGGTGAGGAAAAAGTTAATTGGTGAGGGATTGTCAGCATTTTGTACAGAAATTGCATAGATAATCACTGGGAAATGGGGACTTTATTTAATATAGGTCCTAAAAGCAGCCAATTTCAGCTTCTATCAGAGTCCCT
This sequence comes from Picus viridis, assembly GCA_033816785.1. NCBI lineage: Eukaryota > Metazoa > Chordata > Aves > Piciformes > Picidae > Picus > Picus viridis. Next base: position 12,781,691 of record CM066571.1, read on the forward strand.
GTGAAACTTGAAGGTCTTGTTTCACCTGGGAAGAAGGAGCTGCCTACTGATACCATCTGGATGAGAACTGCTAAGAACAGAAAGCTGTGACATAACTTTTGAGCTCTGCTTTAGCAACGACGTACAGGGATGCAGCAACGTACGTTCATCAGCCTGCACAGGTTCTTCCTTTGCAAACTGTGGGGTTTTCCCAAGACACCAAAACGATGAGGAAAATTAGTGAGTACAAGCCATGTGAATTCCCTAGAGTGGACAGTAGCTGGTAACACCTTCAGACAGAAGAGGACAAAACAGACAACTCAGGATAGGCAAGAGTGAGAGCATAACAAGTAGAAATTCCTGGATGCTGTGCTCTTTTTTCACTCCTCACAGGAGCAGCTGAGGAGTTCTACTGAAGTAGATGTGTTGCATCCAACAAACCCCAGGTTATCTTTCCTGTTCCCAACTTAGAATCATAGAATCAATAAGGTTGGAAAAGACCTCAGAGATCATCAAGTCCAACCTATCACCCAACACCTCTTGACAACTAATCCCTGGCTCCGAGTGCCGCATCCAATCCCCTCTTGAACACCTCCAGGGATGGTGATTCCACCACCCCTTGGGCAGCACATTCCAATGGCCAATATGACCAACTTCATTCCCAAAGCACACAAATTTAGGATCAATGTTTGCCTTTCTGTGTGGTGGTGGGACAAGGAATAACCAACCTCAGCCTTGCATGTCCCTAATAGGTACTGTTGAAATCAACATGAAAAGTTATGGTGAGGCTGCCTAAACAGGGAACAATTTCCCCCAGCTCAGAAAAAGAAAAATATTAATAGATGCCAAAGAAACTTCTGACTTGATAAATAGGACTGGAGACCAGATAGCAATAACAAGCAAATTTCTCCATTTCAGAAAAATAAAAATTCTTATCAGCCACCCACCATGTGCCATAATTTAAAAGCTTTTGAGCAAAGAGCATTTCTTCACTGCTAAAAGGTTTGAAATGGTGCAGTATGTAGACCAAAAATTCTTGATTAGCTATGGCAGATGAGTCAGCAGAGAAACAGTTCACAATGCAGTGCAGCCCTTACAATTTGACATATATTGTTAAGGGCTTCCCAAAGTCATTCCAAAGTGGGGGGGGGAAATCAGAGAGAAAGAAAATAAATATCTCAAAAGAACCCTATAAAATACTTAGGAAAGGGGGAAAGGAAAGCCTGACATCATGGATGTAACCTTGAAAATCTCATAGAGGAAAGGATATGAAAATGGAGTCAGTTTAGGAAGGAGGTTGACTTGCTGGAACGTGTCCAGAGAAGGGCAACAAGGTTGGTGAGGGGTTTGGAACAAGCCCTATGAGGAGAGGCTGAGGGAGCTGGGGTTGCTTAGCCTGGAGAAGAGGAGGCTCAGAGAAGACCTTCTTGCTCTCTACAACTACCTGAAGGGAGGTTGTAGACAGGCAGAGGTTGGTCTCTTCTCCCAGGCAGCCAGCACCAGAACAAGAGGACACAGTCTCAGGCTGTGCCAGGGGAGGTTTAGGCTGGATGTTAGGAAGAAGTTCTATACAGAGAGAGTGATTGCCCATTGGAATGGACTGCCCAGGGAGGTGGTGGATTCACCATCATTGGAGGTGTTCAGGAGGAGACTTGATGGGGTGCTTGGTGCCATGATCTAGTTGTTTGGGTGAGTTGGATTGGTTGATAGGTTGGACACGATGATCTTGAAGGTCTCTTCCAACCTGGTGTATTGTATTGTATTGTATTGTATTGTATTGTATTGTATTGTATTGTATTGTATTGTATTGCATTGAATCCAAAAAGAACCCCATAAAATACTTAGGAAAGAGGGAAAGGAAAGCCTGACATCATGATTTTAACCTTGAAAATTTCATACAGGAAAGGATATCAAAATGGAGAACATGAATCCAAAAAGAACCCCATAAAATACTTAGGAAAGAGGGAAAGAAAAGCCTGACATCATGATTTTAACCTTGAAAATCTCATACAGGAAAGGATATGAAAAAGGAGTCTTCATCCTCATAGATTCTGTGGAGATTTTATGTTTAGCATACAAAATTTAGTGGTTCCTATTGCAGGGAAGATATCTGTGTGTTAGATTCTCCTGATGCACTTCAAGAAGAAAGTTACTCTTGCAGTCAGAGAAGGTAGAATAGAATAGAATAGAATAGAATAGAATAGAATAGAATAGAATAGAATAGAATAGAATAGAATAGAATAGAATAGGTAGTGTCTTAATATTTTGTATGGCAACACAAAGCCTTATCTGTCTTTTGAGAGGAAGAAAATGTTATGTAAATACAGTCACAGATGTGTTGTACTGCTGGATGACTTCACACTGTGCATCGACCTGCAGCTCTACCATCTAGAAACCCAAATAAACAGGAAGAGTTGGATTCAGGAGGGGGACAAAACATATCCCAGAAGCATACTGGTTCTCCAACACTGGTTCACAGTGAGCTCTTTCCTTCAGATCATGATGAAGCTGAGCTCCCAGAGCAAAAGGCTAGAGATGGAAAGAAAGAAAGGTGTCCTGGCAGTTGCAGAGCCCATGGTATTTCTAGCAAAAGTTAAACCACTGATATTATTTTAGGTTTCTGCAGGACAGAACTCATTGAGTGTTCCAAATAATTGGATGAGATTATAGCCTGTTTTACAAGTGAGTTTTCCTTAAATCTCTGAAAGCCTGAAGAGTTTTTGTTAAATGCAGAACCCAGAAATTCTCTTGTATTTGTTATAGTGGCTGCATGATGGGAACCCTGAATCGACATAGGCACTGTTCTAGTTCCCAGTTCAACAACCAGATAGGGAAGCAAACGTGAACAGCTCATCATCTGGCTCATTTGGCTGGAGAACAGCCAGGCAGAAAGGGACCTAGGGTTACTGGTTGATAGTAGGCTGAACATGAGCCAGCTGTGTGCACAGGTGGCCAAGAAGGCCAATGGCATCCTGGACTGCATCAGGAAGAGTGGCCAGCAGGAGCAGGGAGGTCATTCTGCCCCTGTACTCAGCACTCGTTAGGCCACACCTTGAGTCCTGTGCCCAGTTCTGGGCCCCTCAGTTTAGGAAAGATGTTGAGTTGCTGGAAGGTGTCCAGAGAAGGGCAACAAAGCTGGGGAGGGGTTTAGAGCACAGCCCTGTGAGGAGAGGCCGAGGGAGCTGGGGTTGCTTAGCCTGGAGAAGAGGAGGCTCAAGGGAGATATTGCTGTCTACAACTCCCTGAAGGGAGGTTGTAGCCAGGTGGGGGTTGGTGTCTTCTCCCAGGCAAGCAGCACCAGAAAGTGAGGACACAGTCTCAAGCTGCACCAGGGGAAGTTTAGGCTGGATATTAGGAAGAAGTTCTTCACAGAAAGAGAGATTTGCCATTGGAATGTGCTGCCTGGGGAGGTGGTGGAGTCACCATCACTGGAGGTGTTTAGGAAGAGACTGGATGATGTGCTTGGTGCCACAGTTCAGTTGATTAGATAGTATTGGATGATGGGTTGGATTCAATGATCTCAAAGTTCTTTTCCAACCTGGTTAATTCTATTCTATTTTTCTATTCTATTCTACCACAAGGAAAAGTTGCAGAGCAGGGGCTCACTGTAGAGAAAAAATTAAATGACATCCCACCCTGCTATCAGACATATAAAGCTGAGGGCTTGAAACACCTCTACTTTCTCTCTGAACAGGGATAGATGATGGGACCCACAGCAGCAGTAAGACAGGGGAAAAAAATACATGACAGCAGAACTCTCACCCTGCATGGTTAGTACCAACAACTTCTGTCTTCCTGCACAGAGTTGCATATGCCTAAATTCTGAAGGATTACCTTCTTTTTTTCTTTGTAGTCTGAGTGTGAACTGAACAAATAAGTTATGAATAATTAACACTCAAGCCTATTTAAATTTCAAAGGTAGTGGAAGTCTTCCTCTCTAATTTTCTGGATTGGTACACACTGGTTTTATTCCAAAATGTTTGTTAAATCAGAAGAGGTAGGGGTTTTTTTATCCTGTTCTGTTTGGAATGTGATCAAAGGCTAAGAAGGTATTAGGATGAGGAGATGTTTTTCAGAACCCAGGTTTTCACTGTTGTGGTTCAGATCAGGCCCTTTTCCTAACATAATAACAAGAATCCTATATTTCAGTTGATATTAATATGGCTCAGAGCTGACCTAGGAATATAAATAGAAATACTGCTGGATTTAGAATCATAGAATCATAGAACAGAATCAATACGGTTGGAAAAGACCTCAAAGATCATCAAGTCCAGCCTGTCACCCAAGACTTCATGACTACTAGACCATGGCACCAAGTGCCACGTCCAATCCCCTCTTGAACACCTCCAGGGATGGTGACTCCACCACCTCCCTGGGCAGCACATTCCAATGGCCAACAACTCTCTCTGTGAAGATCTTTCTCCTCACCTCCAGCCTAAGCTTCCCCTGGTGCAGCTTGAGACTGTGTTCTTTAACAGTATGCTACTAGATTCCTAGCATCCACTCCCCATCATGAGGGCTTCCTAACCACCCAGTTGAATTTTGTACAGTTCTTTGCACACTCTTCCTTTCACTAGACCTATATCTCTTGCTGCTTTATAATTGTACAACATCTCAACACAGAACCAGAGGGAGACAGGTAGATAAAAAGTGCAGATGGTGCTAAGAAAAAACATTCAGCAGACCTTAAGCCAGGGAGGATTCCTGGTTTATACTGCAGCCGTGTGCAGTAGCTGTAGACCAGCACACTGCACAGATGGAAGTGCAAGTTTGAGGGCTATTGAGCATGTGGATTTTCCCAGTGTGTCACAATTACAGAAACATCTGTGCTAAATAACTTCAAGCTGATCCACAGCAAAAATCGTCAGTGTTCAATAACTCTCAATACCATTTTTCCCCCTGGGGTGAGATGGCCTAGTGAGTGCAAGTTGGACTATAGCATAAACCATGCAGCTTCATTATTTCAGGGCCTATTTAGAGATTTCTCCCATGGTATATTACCTACAAAATCCATATGTTTTTCTTTGCTTGGCTCTGTAGAGCTTGAGTTTCAGGGATGCTGCATGCCTGCAGCTATCATTGACTTCAATTAGAGGTGTGGATATGTAGGTTCTTGGAAAATTGAGTCCTCTGGGGATATTTTTAATTGATTTTGATTTGAAAAGGGAAGGGAAACAGTCTGGGTGGCATGATTTGGGGAGACCAGAAGGGAAACAGAGATAGTTTGCCCACAGGAACAAAGATTAAAAACTATGACACCTAATATTTATATTGCACCATAAAAACACAGAAAACATTCATCACACTGTCTCTTTCTTCTGGTGGAAGATAGTATTCCCCTGAAAAACAATTCATAGATTCATAGAATGGTTTGGGTTGGAAGGGAGCTTAAAGATCTTCTAGCTCCGATCCCTGCCTTCCACTAGCCCAGGTTGCTCAAGGCCTCATCCAACCTGGCCTTGAACACCTCCAGGGGGAGGGGATCCATGACCTCCCTGGGCAACCTGTTCCAATGTCTCACCACCCTCACTCTAAAAGATTTCTTCCTAACTAAAGGACATTCCCAAACACCCTAATTGATGGGGTGCTTGGTGCCATGGTTTAGTTGTTTAGGTGGGTTAGATTGGTTGATGGGTTGGATGCGATGATCTTGAAGGTCTCTTCCAACCTGCTCTGGTCTGGTCTATTCTATTCTATTCTATTCTATTCTATTCTATTCTATTCTATTCTATTCTATTCTATTCTATTCTATTCTATTCTATTCCATTCCATTCCATTCCATTCCATTCCATTCTTGTATTATAGCAGCAAAGAATAATTTTGGTTGGAAAAAGACCTTTAAGATCATCGAGCCCAACCTACTCTACCAAGTCTGGTGAGAAACCATTTAACCCCACAGCCACTAACACATTTAGGCCACATTGCAGTTTAGAAAACTTCATTGTTCCTCATTGGTGACTGAGCTAGGACACTGTTTCTCACCCTACATCCTCCTGCAGCATTGGAATCCAGAGGTTTTTGTGGCTGTAAGAGCATTACTCAAATACAGCACATTTCCAATTCTTCGTGCACTGACAAAGAATCATTTTTCAATCCTTGTTGCCTTTATTTATTTCAGCTAGGAAAGCACTCAAATGCAGTCACCAGATTTTGCTCACCCCTTCCCAGTATTAGAAGGAGAAAGACCCATCTATTTCTCAGCTGTCACACAGTGCACAATTTCTGCCTAATGCACATTTCCCCATGCATCGTCCGATGCCACCTGGGACAATCCGAGTGGAGAAAACTCCTCCTCAGAAAGTATGATTGTTCTGTAACCTAATACCCTCAGCAGCAGGATGCCTGCCCTTGTATTGAGCTTGGGTTTTATTTGCCTCAGTTCCACCTCAGCTTCTTCCAAGAATACTATTATTTGACTAAATATTTCCTTAACCGCTTTGATGTTCAGACTCTTGGAATATTAGCAGCCTAGTGACATGCATCTTATCTGACATTCAGCCAACTTAAGCAGTGTTGGTGCTTTCATCTTTATAAACCAGCCCCCAGTTTTTGATAATTACTGCTACCTGTTTTTAAATTCTCCCCAGTTAATCTCCGACTTCCTATGTACTGAGCTGCAGTTACTATAATATCCTAACTACTATCACATCTGAACCACAGAGGAACTATAATCTCCTTGGTTTATGCTATGACTCCTCAGAGGGAACAGCCAAAATCACACTGGATTTTTTTGCTGCAGCTTTATCTCTTTGCCAGCTTTTGCATAAATCTTTTGCAGTTCAATACGTCTCCATCGCAGGGTGAATGCACAGCTGGTGCATAGCAGAGCATGGGTCCTCTCTCCAACTTGTTTCAAAGATGTTAAGCTTCTTAAGCAGGTACACTGTACTGAAATTTTGAAAAAAAAAAGGGACATATGTGAAGTAGAGATTGCAAGACTGAAAGAATTTCACAGGGTTTTTTTTCTCCCCTTCCTAACCACCCATCCATTCCTCGTGCACACCCACCTGAAATCAGCCAACAGCCCCTCTCTCTCAGTGGCTCTCTCTGCCAACTCTTAACAACTGCCAAGTTGTCAAATGATGCTGCTATTGTGTCCCCATAGCAACAAGCTTTCTGGCCTGAGTGACAGTATTTCCATATTGTCAACTGGAAAACGTCCCAAATAACTCGAGGAGCACCTGGAGTTTTCTTGCGATGCAAATATCTTTCGCTTTTCCCCTCCCATTTCTTCATATATTAAAGGGAAGTTATTTATACTCGTGGCGACGGGTGGCATGATGACAGCTGAGCATTTGAAATTTGCTTTCAAATCCTGGAAATCTGTCCTTTCAGTGGATTTTATGTTCCTTTTGAAACAGCTGTGAATTTTAATGTCTTTTTTAAAATAAATTTGGGGGGGGTGGTGTATACACACACACACACACACACATCTAGTGGTAAGTACATGGAAAGAGCTTGATAACTGAACAGAGAAAATATGTAATGGATTATGTGACACATTCTTCATGCTGCAAAGCTGATGGGAAATGTAAGAGAAATACAGGAGGACTGCTGAAAATGTTTTGCTTGAGGAGGAACAGATTTCTAACCTCTGTGTAGCTGTTACTCTACTGTATGCTATTACCAAACTTCCAGAGTAACAGTGTTGGGGTCGTGAAGACTGATTCTGTGTACATTAAAGCAGAGATAAGTGAGAAATGAAAACAAAATAAATCCCACTACTCTCAGAGAATCATCTGAAAATCTGGCACCCATATCACTCCTCTCTAATTTTAACTGTGTTTTTTCACTTAGATTGTGTAATCTTGCTGAGTCCTGAAGAAGATGACCTTCAGTCCTTTTATCATGGCCACTTGAGGCCATAAGCAGAATAATAAGCACGCGGAAACTACCTTTACCAACATCATTGCAACATTCAGGTGATGTCACTGGCACTCCAAGTTAGTATGTGTATTAAGGAAGAACAGAAGTAAATTTCATAGAGTCAAAGAATCATTTTGGCTGAAAAGCCCCTGAAGATCATCAGGTTCAACCAATATCTAACTCTGATTAGTGGTTGGTGCTAAACCATGTCCCTCAGCACCACGTCTCTGCTTCTTTCAAAAACTTCCAGGGATGGGGATTCAACCACCTCCCTGGGCAGCCTGTGCCAGTGTTCAAGAACCCTTTCAGGGAAAACAAATTTCTTCTAATCTCCAACCTAAACCTCTTCTGGTGCAACCTGAGGCCATTTCTCCTTGTCCTATCAACTTGTCCCTAGGGAGAAGAGACCAACCCCCACCTTATCTTTGTGCTTGGAATGCTGTCAATTTGAAATCCATGCAAACAGCAGATGGGCTCCTGATGTACATAATACTGTGATTTCGGACCTGATCCTCTAGTATTGTCTTTTACTTATACAAATAGGCTCAGCTCAGAGCATCCCACTGCCTGCTGAGTGCTTGCTGCCTTTAAGCTACACAAGGGTTACTATACTTCAGTGCAGTATAGCAAATGAGTGCACCAGAATCCCACTGAGGCAGTGTGTAGCCTGCGGGTACTAATGGTTCATCAGGAAAACCTTAAAGCCTATTTAATGCCAAAGACTAAAGATCTTTCTACCTCTTTCTGCCATTTTGCAATTCATTACAGAATCGAAGCACAGAGAATGAAGGAGGTTTTTTTCCTCATGTAGCAAATTAAAAAATGAACAACTGGGTATTATGTGTTCCCTTATAATACTACATGATTCATGCCTCCTCCTTCATGCAAGCCAATAGTTCTTTGATTTAGAGCCTGGATAGCTATAAGCCATCGGTACAAAGTAATCTGCTACACATGAATTTATAGGATAAATCCCTTAAGTAAGGGTTCATGGCTATTCAGCCCAAACATCCTACATCTATCTATTTAATCTAGCTAATTTATCTATCTCTATATTTATAAAGCATGCAGGCAGTGGTAGCCAGATGCCACAAGTGTAAACATAACTTACTGACAAATTGGTTTGGTTGCTGTGGCCCCGACAGATACAGTTCTGTCATTAAGGAACTGTGTGCTTTTAAGAAAACTTATCACTGTGTTGAGACATTTTACAAAATCTTCTGTTCATTCACAGTCTGACCCATTTTGGTCTTTTCATTTGGGCTGGCATATTTGTCTTAGCAAGGAATAGCTTGGGAATGATGGGAGCACAGGGAAGGACGGCACAGGTGAAGATTCTCAGGTCATTGCCTGAGCTGCAGCATCTCCTATCACACAAAGAACCCCTTTAGATGACACACTTAGAGGTGTTACTTAAGTAATCAAAAGGTTAATCTAGGAAAAATGGGTGTGATTCCATGTCCTTGTTCCCTGCTATTCATAGTAACAGTGTAAAACATCCCCAAATTGTGATTATTTTCTCTGGAACTGTAATTCTCATTATTTGCCAGGAGTGGTTATGCTCATTATGTATCTAGGCTGATATAGAAAGAGAATGACATTCAGAAAAAAATGAAAGACTGAAGACAGACTGAAAGAGTTGGGGCTGTTCAGTCTGGAGAAGAGAAGGCTCCGAGGTGACCTCATTGTGGCCTTCCAGTATCTGAAGGGGGCCTACAAGAAGGCTGGGGAGGGACTTCTCAGGATCTCAGGTAGTGATAGGACTAGGGGGAATGGAATGAAGCTGGAGGTGGGGAGATTCAGGCTGGACGTGAGGAGGAAGTTCTTCCCCATGAGAGTGGTGAAGGCCTGGAATGGGTTGTCCAGGGCGGTGGTTGAGGCCCCATCCCTGGAGGTGTTTAAGCCCAGGCTGGATGAGGCTCTGGCCAGCCTGATCTAGTGTGAGGTGTCCCTGCCCATGTCAGAGGGGTTGGAACTGGATGATCCTTGCGGTCCCTTCCAACCCTGACTGATACTATGATGATACTAAATGCCCACATTTAAGCTCACACAGAAAGAGCTGCTGTTTCAAGGGGACAATTCCTGCTGCTGTTCCCAGTAGTGAAGGTCCTGCTGTGCCGCTTTTGTTTCCGCTATGATGGGACAAGTTCTTGCCTGCAGGCGAGAATGAACTTCCAAAATGATCGTGTTATTCTCAGCGTCTGGTGAGCAATGTCAAAAGTGTGGGGTTTTGATTTGAGGATGCAGGAGAGCTGTAACGATTTAATGTCTGGAATGAATCACACTGCTAGAGTTCACTCTGCCACTGGTCAGTCATCCTTTCCGTGCTCACACGTTGTTACAAATCATTGCACGCTGCTCTATTAAAGGAATGTTTCTGCATTTGTCATGTCAATGAAAATTTCATAACGGCAGGAGTTTGTCTTGCTGTTATTGTTGCAGTAAACAAAACGCATGTGGAACTGTAGCAAACACGCTCTTGGCCAGTCCCTAAGAGCTTCAAACTGGAGCTGACACGTTGTGGTGAAGGATCCCCATGCAGTGCTACAGGCTGGGGACAGAGTGGCTGGAGAGTGTCCAGGCAGAGAGGGACCTGGGGGTACTGGTTGATTGTAGGCTGAACATGAGCCTGCAGTGTGCCCAGGCAGCCAAGAAGGCCAATGGCATCCTGGCCTGCATCAGGAAGAGTGTGGCCAGCAGGAGCAGGGAGGTCATTCTGCCCCTGTACACTGTACTGGTTAGGCTGCTCCTTGAGTTCTGTGTCCAGTTCTGGGCCCCTCAGTTTGGGAAGGATGTTGTCTTGCTGGAACGTGTCCAGAGAAGGGCAACAAAGTTGGTGAAGGGTTTGGAACACAAGCCCTATGAGGAAAGGCTGAGGGAGCTGGGGTTGCTTAGCTTGGAGAAGAGACTCGGGGTGACCTTCTTGCTGTCTACAACTACCTGAAGGGAGGTTGTAGACAGGCAGAGGTTGGTCTCTTCTCCCAGGCAGCCATACCAGAACAAGAGGACACAGTCTCAGGCTGCACCAGGACAGGTTTAGGCTGGATGTTAGGAAGAAGTTCTATACAGAGAGAGTGATTGCCCATCGGAATGGGCTGCCCGTGTAGGTGGTGGAGTCACCTTCATTGGAGGTGTTCAGGAGGAGACGTGATGGGGTTCTTGGTGCCATGGTTTTGTAGTTTAGGTGGGTTGGATTGGTTGATGGGTTGGACATGATGATCTTGAAGGTCTCTTCCAACCTGGTGTATTGTATTGTATTGTATTGTATTGTATTGTATTGTATTGTATTGTAAATGCCCTCCATTTCCTGCCAGAAAGTGGGCCAGCTAACTGTGCCCTCCAGAGCACTGTGATTCCCATGCAGTTTAAAGCTGCCTCTTCCATGCCTCTTTCCAAAAGCCTCAGAACAGTCAGTCCTTATATTCTATCTCCCAGTTGTGCCTCATTTATTCTAGATTTTGAAGTAGAAAAGAAACTGATTGCTAAATAACACCATGTAGGAGATAAATGGAGACGTTTTACTGGTTTATCTATGGGCAGTAATGGCACTTTTCCTAGGAGTAACAGTAGCACTCCGGATGGCACTTAATGGCTAAATCTGTGGTATTATGCTGTAGAGACTCATCTCTTTGTAGATCACTGCCATTGTTCTGGAGTACCTTTAAGATAACAATGCAAGGGCACAGCCTTTTTCAGACTTCTGCTAGGAAGCAGTCGCAGTCTGGGCTCTTCATTGTCCAATGCCTACAATCCAGTTTTATATTGGATGCCTTCATTTGTTTCACTTTTTTTTTATCAGACTTTTTTTTTTTTTTTTTTTTTTTTTGGCTGTTATCAGCCCTGCAGTTCTCCTGATATTTCACATTTCACCACTTCTATTTTTGTTTAACTGTTTGAGTCTTACTTTTGCCCTCGCACGCTGCGCAAGTACTAAAGCACATATCCAGGCTACCTGAAAAAAAAAAAATGCAGTCAAAAGTGTAATGCAGAGCCCAGGCAAATCAGATTTTTAGTGCCTAAAAATCACTTCAAATAAAACCTGAAGGAGAGTTGTGTATGGTGCTCTGTGATGCATGGAGGTGCCAGGGTCAGTTTGACACCCCCACAAATCACGAGCGGGTTCCTGCAACTCATGGCAGCAAATGACACTTGCCAAGAGAGTTATTCAAGGTGGAGCCATCAGAACACAGCACCACTGTGGAAAAGTCATTGCTGCTGAGCATCCAGCGTGCCAGCAGAACCAGTATTTACTCACATAAATCTGGATCATGCAGTATTTGTGTGTACAGCTCTGGCAAGCATCTCTTCACATATCCAGTACGATGAAAAAATGATCTCTTAGGACTGAGCATGACTCCCTGAGTATTTCTTCAAAATCAATGTCCATGTTTTTCAGTACCCAGGCTACACTGCACTCAGCTGCATTTCCTTCCCCCTGTGTCACCATGACCTTGCATTTGGTATTCCATGCTTCTTAATAACCCAATAAAACTACAAGAAACCAAAATATGATCATTTTCATCCACTCTCCTTTCCGGTTCCTACACCTAACGATGCAACCTCTATTTCTCTCTGTTTTTTTGGCTCATTCCTCTCTGAGCACACCTGACACACACAAGGTTTAATAATTTAAATGTGGAGGGCCCAGTTTCCCAGGCTAGGGACATATTCCAATTTCTTTCCACAACTTTAATGAGACAAAGCAGTCAGAAGCTTATTGCTACCACCACATAAAATCAGATTTATGGATGCTTTTTGTCAGAGAGTGGTGCAAGGCAGTTTGAGTGTTCCACTGAATTTCTCCATTCATCTCCCAGACTCAAGTTTCCACAGCTGCTAACGGAAGAAGCTCTATTACAAGCATTTTTTTTTTCCCTCCCAATTAAAGGAATTAGATAAGATTAACCTAGCCTGAAACACACGGTGCAATTCCAACCTAAGCTACTGGCCTTGTATCCAGTGATTATGATTCCCAGAAGACTGCACCTGTAGAAAGTGATCTCTGTGCTAGAGGTCATTCCTGGTTGACATATTAAGGAGAGGTGGTATGGAACCAGTGATCCTTTAAATGATCTGCCACTGCTAACAGAGCTCCCAAGAGTTCTCCACAGCTGGCAAAGGTTATCCTAAACTCTCTGAAAATGACAGCAGCACACACTCTGTGTCTCCTCCTTTCCCAGCAAATGAGGAGCTGCCCATTGACTTCTGTTTGTTTGCTTTTCTCAGTTTCTGCTGTGAATTATTCATTGCTTCTCTTTAGGCAGTCTGAGCTTTTTTGGACCGTTTGAAGATGCGGCATCAGCATTACAATTTCAGAAGGTACAGCACAAAGGCAAAACCCCACTCGCGTTATAGGTGGTGGCAGCACATCTAGCTCTAGAAATGGCCATATCTGAGGTATTATATTCTGGACCAGATGGTGCTGTCAGACAGTGCAGAATGACAACTTTTAGATGGTGCAGAAAGGGTAATGTGCTCGAGCAGAGAAGGAACTCATAGCTCCACTTGCTGCATTTCTCTTTTTTTTAACTTCAATTACAGATGGCACAGCAAGGATCATCTCAGGAGGAAAAGTAAGACTTCCTCATGGTTGATTTTAACTCAAAGGGATCTGTCAGAAGATTTATAAATTAGGTAGACATGCCCTTTTACCTAGTGACTGCTTATGGCTCCCTTGTAGTAGAAGGAATGGGAGATAGTAGAACCAGTTGGGAATTTTAAATGATTTGGTTTGGGTTTTTTTTTAACCTGAACAAACTAAAGAATAATCTCAATTTCAATCTAGCAACATTTCTAATGAAAACTATGTAATCTCAAGTTGCACCAGGGGAAGTTTAGGCTGGAGGTGAGGAGAGAGTTCTTCGCTAAGAGAGTCATTCACCATTGGAATGTGCTGCCCAGGGAGGTGGTGGAGTCACCATCCCTGAAGATGTTCAAGAGGGGATTAGACGTGGCACTTGGTGCCATGGTCCAGTAGTCATGAAGTCTTGGGTGACAGGTTGGACTTGATGATCTTTGAGGTCTCTTCCAAACTTGGTGATTCTGTGAGTCTGTAATAAAGTATGAAATTGGAATAGGCTGCCCAGGGAGGTGGTGGAATCACCGTCCCTGGAAGTGTTTAAGACTAGGCTGGATGAGGCACTTAGTGCCATGGTTTAGTTGATTGGATAGGGTTGGGTGACATGGCACAAGCCCTATGAGGAGAGGCTGAGGGAGCTGGGATTGTTTAGCCTGGAGAAGAGGAGGCTCAGGGGAGACCTCATTGCTCTCTACAACTACCTGAAAGGTGGTTGTAGCCAGGAAGGAGTTGGTCTCTTCTCCCAGGCAACCAGCACCAGAACAAGAGGACATGGTCTCAAGCTGTGCCAGGGGAAGTTTGGGCTTGAGGTGAGGAGAAAGTTCTTCCCAGAGAGAGTCGTTCGCCATTGGAATGTGCTGCCCAGGGAGGTGGTGGAGTCATCATCCCTGGACGTGTTCAAGAGGGGATTGGACGTGGCACTTGGTGCCATGGTCTAGTCATGAGGTCTGTGGTGACAGGTTGGATTTGATGATCTGTGAGGTCTCTTCCAACCTTGGTGGTACTGTGATCCTGTGATCTCAGGAGGTATCTTCCAACCCCTAATATCCTGTGATCCTGTGATAATTGTCAGCAATTTCTGCTCGTCTTGAAAACATTCAAAAGTAAGCAACATTTTCCCTACCCCGTGTGTGGTGGATTGAAATTTCCCCCCACCACCATTAACTTTGCCCGACCAGCTCAGGTGGAATCAAACGAAAGCCTGGAACTACCACACAGTGCTAACTGAAACATGGGGTTTCCAGGGAATAGACTTGCCATCCAAAATACAGACTTTGCTTTTTTTCCCTTCTTGGGGGTTTTATTTTTTGCTAAGTTTTCTTTCAAAAGCTCATCTACATTCATCTAGCTCCAGTAAAAATATGGCATCCACCAACAGCTAGTTTTTACTTGCTTGTTTATTGCTGTTTCTTTCCACCCCCCGCCTGGTTTTCCAGCCGTTAGAAGCAAAGCCAGCAAAAACAAATTTACATTGGCATAATGACATCTCATAATGGTTCTGCTAGTGCAGTGATGCCAACCTGGGGAAGAGGCTTTACACAATGCTAGCAGGCAATGTTGAGAAAAGGATGCCAAGCCACATCTTTTAACTGAGGAATATAAATAACTTTGGGTTTCATTCGTTTTATCACGTGAATAAAATGGATAAGCCACGATGTGATCTACGCCAAGGTGTGCAGCAAGGGCAACAAGCAGCAAGAGCTGGAAGACACTGTGTAGCAGGTAAACTATGATGTAGTTGTCGTCACAGAAACATGGTGGAATGACTTGTGCAACGGGAGATCTGCAACGGACGGCTGCTGAGGTGCTGGAGCCAGTGCAGAGGAGGGCAAGGAAGCTCATGAAGGAGGTGTTCAGGAGGAGACTTGATAGGGTGCTTGGTTGCATGGTTCAGTTGATTAGGTGGGTTGGGTGATAGGTTGGACACGATGATCTTGAAGGTCTCTTCCAACCTGGTCTGGTCTATCCTATCCTATCCTATCCTATCCTATCCTATCCTATCCTATCCTATCCTATCCTATCCTATCCTATCTTATTCTATTCTATTCTATTCTATTCTATTCTATTCTATTCTATTCTATTCTATTCTATTCTATTCTATTCTATTCTATTCTATTCTATTCTATTCCTTATGAATAGCAACTGAAGAAACTGGGGATGGTTAGTTTGAAAAAGCGGAGTCTGAGGGGGAACCTCATTGGTGTCTACGACTACCTGAAAGGATGTTGTGGAGAGGTTGGTTCTTATCTCGCAAGTAATTAGTGACAGAACAGGATGAAATAGCTTCAGGCTGTGACTTGGTAGGTTTAGGTAGGAAACATTTTTCCATGGAAAGAGTGGTCAGGCATTGGAATGTGCTGCCCAGGGAGGTGGTGGAGTCACCAAACTTGGATGTGTTTAAAGGTGGTTTGGATGTAGTGCTTGGGGATATGGTTTAGGGGTGAAGCTTGTAGAGTAGGGTTCTGGGTAGGACTTGGTGATCCTGAGGGTCATTTCCAACCTCAAGGTTTCTGTGATTCTGTGATTCAGCTGTTCAGAAGGGAAGGGAGGAGATGCAATGGGGAAGCCCTGCATGGTAGGGTGTGTTTTGCTTGTTTAGAGCTTTATGATGTGGTGATAGGGTTAAGTGATTATAGGTAAGAACAAGGCAGGTAATATGATGGGAGTCTGCTGTAGACCACCCAACCAGAGTGGAAAGGTAGAAAGAATATTCTGCAATCTACTGGAGAAGTCTCACAATCACTAGCCTTTGTTCTTGGGGGGAATTCAATTTGTCTGATTTATGAAACTAAAAGTAGTTTCATAGACTTCATCCCTGGAAAGAAAGTCTACATTGAGATACACATTTTGCACTTGGTAATAGAGGATTGTAGGGAAAGGTACTGCCTTGTAATGAAAAATGGGACTAATTCACAACTGGAAACTTACTGCCTAGCAGAAAATAGTTTCAAAGTTCTCTAAGTTATTTCCTTCCAGGCATTTTCTCTTAATAGCTTGTAGCTTTTTTCTCTCCACCCCTCATGCCCTTCCCACTTTTGATTTGGGAGATTTTTTTCCCCTTTAGGTAGAAATAGCTTTTGGTTGATATACATAAAACCATTTCCCACCTTCTCAACATTACTGGGTCAGGCAAAATCTGAATGGTCATACAAAGAAAGGAGCCTTTGTCTTCTTCCAGGTTTTGTTCTCCAAAATCTCAGATCCCTTTCCAATAGTTAGTCCTCAGCTATGTAACTGTGTTGATGACTCCACATCACAACATTCTCACCCAGACAGGGTTGCCCAAAAGATCTCAGCAGTTCCAAAATCACCAGCACTCATCTGATATTGGTGAAGCTATATGAAGTTGTTCCTCCAAGGGTCACTAACTTACCCCAGATCAAAGTTTACGTTCACAGTTTACAAAAGCAGGAGTGACATAGGCACTGACAAGCACCAGCAGCATTATTAGCTTGAGCAGACATGCTGTCCAATCCAATTTAAGGCTCTGCAGACCTGCCCATAACTGCAGTTCATGAAAGGTCAGCTCTGTCATTTGTGATCACCAAGCAAAAAACGGATTAGTGTCTGTGTTCCCATTTTCCTGGAGAATGTGACTTTATCCACTTACTCTTTCCCCTGGAGCACTAGAGTAATCTTCATTAGATTTGCCCAGAAAGCTAGGATAGATATATAAATAAGTTGTAGGGCAGTTGGGCCTCCTTCTCTGCCCTGCATATTCACCTTTTCCATAAAGTCATCTTGGGAAGGCAAGGAGAGAACTGTCAAGAGCCTGGAAGCACTAGTCATACATTTCATTATTCCTCTTCAGTGTGGTCAAAATCTACATTGGCCGTGTGAGTCAGCAATGAGCAAGATTCACCCTGTGACCACAGAAGCTGTAGGACAGCGCCACGTCCTATCCCCTCTTGAACACCTCCAGCAACAGTGACTCCACCACCTCCCTGGGCAGCACATTCCAATGGCCAATCTCTTGCTGGGAAGAACTTTCTCCTCACCTCCAGCCTAAACCTCCCCTGGCACAGCTTGAGACTGTGTCTTTGTTCTGGTGCTGGCTGCCTGGGAGAAGAGACCAACCCCCTCCTAGCTACAACCTCCCTTCAGGTAGTTGTAGAGAGCAATGAGGTCTCCCCTGAGCCTCCTCTTCTCCAGGCTGAACAACCCCAGCTCCTTCAGCCTCTCCTCATAGGGCTTGTGCTCGAGGCCTCTCCCCAGCCTCACTGCCCTTCTCTGGACACACTCAAGGGTCTCAATGTCGCACTGTTCATGAGCTACATTGTGTTTCAACCACAGCCCATAGCAAAAGACAATGCAAAGCTGCACCACACTGTGGAGGAAACTCTAGGCAGTCTGGACTGGACATCAAGCTGCCTTGGAAATATAGCTTGTCACATCCTTACAAATCCTCTGGCACATTCATTATAAATGTCTCTGGTCTGAGGAGACATCTGGGCCATCCTTTCTACTCTACTTCAGGACATTGTCCAAAGGAAACTTCATCAAAATTGCCCATGAGCTTTGCAAGAGCCCTACGAGCCTTCGTGAGGGTAGAAGGCAATTTTAATGTCCAGCTGCTGGGAGGGGTGAGTCAATGTGGAGAACACCTTCAAATCTCCTCGCATCTAGTTCTCTTTGGAAGTCCCCTACAAGCTTTCAGGAACCTTTAATAGCAATCAGCTATCAGATCAGCTTAACAGTGTATCAAGCTGAACCCTGAGCACCTCCTCTCCCATGGGCCAGGCCAGGTACAGCTATATCTGTGACCTAAGGATTTTCAGTTGGCTATCTCATCTTTGAGACCTTGTCTAGTATGCAGTTCAGTGACCTTCCTATGATCACAAGCAATGCTGTCATCCTCTTGTGACCCGTGGGCTCCTCAGCATGGAGAAGAGCTGGCAGTGCCTGCCCCTACAAGAAATGCTGTGTTTGCAGAAAGCTGAGGCTTTACCAACTCTCTCTGAGCACCACTGCTAATCTAAACTCAGAGTCTCTTTCAGGCTGTCGCGCGCGGGCTGCGCATCCTGCTCATAGAACTGAAAATCCTTCCTGGGTTTCAAAAGACAGAGCAAGAAACACAAACAGTTGAGCCAAAGTCTATATATAATGGATCTAATAGATATCCTTCTGTCATGCTGAGACTTGCTTACAGCCTAAGTGCTGTCAGAAGGGCCATATGTTCCATTCACATCATGGCTTAGCCCTCTGCGGGCTCAGCAGGAGTGGGCCGAGCCTTGGCAATTTGTCCAAGGCACATCATAAATTGACTAGGATAAAAAGATTAAGGCCCTGATCCTCTGGTACCTTCCACCTTCTGCAGCAACTCGTGTGCACACAGAGTAGATGTGAACGGATGCTTCTTAGCCTTGATGGTGGTTTAGCACCACTTTGGGCTCGCTCTGAAAGGGTGAGAACAACTGCAGAAGCAGCAGATAATCATTGACCTTAATTCCTGCCCTCCATTTCCTTTGTTGCTTGTGTTGTTTCTTCATGGCTTGGACTGTTTCTAACAGCTATGTTTTAAGGGAAAATGGAGAGGAGAAGGACAAAAATGACAGCCTCTACCACATTCCTCCACAGCACTCAAATCTGCCTGCAAACCCCAAGCACCTGATCCTTGCCTGGCCATTAAAGTCAAGGACAGACAGCAAAAGCAAATGGTTGCTTACAAACAAAAGAGGATTAATGAAAAAACCAAACTCACAATGAAAAATGGGGGCTAGAAAATTAATGTGCTTTCCTCTGCTGGTCTCCTCACTTTATTACTACTCTTTCATCCCATTCTCAGTCTCCCATAATGGTGTTTCCTCCAGTGCCTTAGGAAATGGCTTGCAGCCTCCTAAGTCAGTGGTGCAGCAACATTTCATGCACAGCTTCTGGAACGGGGATCACGGCCAGATCCCCACTAATTTTCATGCAAATTAGTGACTGTCTATAAAGGTCAGAACTGCCAAATGGTAAGAAAAAAGCAACAGCAGGGCAAGCTTAGTGGAGTTAAGGGTTTGCTCATGATTTCTTTGTGTTTCTTTTTTTCTCAGAGCCCTGTAGAAAATAGCCCTGTCCCTGTCACAAAGAGCACAACATTATGATTTGAGACATGATTTTTATGAGTCAGATGAGAAGTGGATAAGGCCCTAATGCACTGGCATCTAAAAGAGGGGAGGAATGAAATGTCAATCTCCCCTTGATTTTTGCTCTCAAAGAAATGTACCAGAAGCCTGGTCTCCTGAATCACAGGTATGAATCAGAGTCTCACAGATTTTTTTGGTGATTTTTTTTTTGGTTGGGGTTTTTTTTTGTGATAGTAATTGGCTTCACACTCATTTCTTCAAAAGGGCTCTGCAATTATTGCAGACAGGACAAAAGGAAGAAAGCTGATATGGTATTACAGCATGAAGCTCCATCTGGAATAAAGGGGCAACTAGCAGGTATAAAACTCTGTCGTTTAGCATAGGAGGGGACAACTGCTCTGTGGATCCTTTTACACTGGGCAGAAACTGGGATTGCAGCTGCACTGGAGGTTTTCTGAATTTTTATTTATTTGGTTTTCCTTCACTTGGTAAATGAAGAAACCTTTGACACCGTCCCCTACAGCAAACTCCTGGCCAAGCTGTCAGCCCGTGGCATGGACAGGAGCACTCTGAGCTGGGTTAGGAACTGGCTGGAGGGCCGAGCCCAGAGAGTGGTGGTGAATGGTGCCACAGCCAGCTGGCAGCCAGGCACCAGTGGTGTCCCCCAGGGATCAATGCTGGGCCCCATTCTGTTTAATATCTTCATTGATGATCTGGATGAGGGGATTGAGTCAGTCATCAGTAAATTTGCAGATGACACCAAGTTGGAAGCAGGTGTTGATCAGTTAGAGGGTAGAAGGGCTCTCCAGAGGGACCTTGACAGGCTGGACAGATGGGCAGAGTCCAAGAGGATGGCATTCAACAAATCCAACTGCCAGGTGCTGTGCTTTGGTCACAGCAACCCCAGGCAGTGCTACAGGCTGGGGTCAGAGTGGCTGGAGAGCAGCCAGGCAGAAAGGGAGCAGGGGGGACTGGTTGACAACAGCTGAACATGAGCCAGCAGTGTGGCCAGGGGGCCAAGAAGGCCAATGGCATCCTGGCCTGCATCAGCAATAGTGTGGCCAGCAGGAGCAGGGAACTCATTGTGCCCCTGAACTCAGCACTGGTTAGGCTACACCTTGAGTCCTGTGTCCAGTTCTGGGCTCCTCAGTTTAAGAAGGACATTGAGACACTTGAACGTGTCCAGAGAAGGGCAATGAGGCTGGGGAGAGGCCTCGAGCACAAACCCTGTGAGGAGAGGCTGAGGGAGCTGGTGTTTAGCCTGCAGAAGAGGAGGCTCAGGGAAGACCTTATTGCTCCCTACAGCTACCTGAAGGGTGGTTGTGGGCAAGAGGGAGTTGGTCTCTTCTCTCAGGCAACCAGCAGCAGAACAAGAGGACACAGTCTCAAGCTGTACCAGGGGAAGTTTAGGCTGGAGGTGAGGAGAAAGTTCTTCCCAGAGAGAGCTGTTAGCCATTGGAATGTGCTACCCAGGGAGCTGGGGAAGTCACCATCACTGGAAATGTTTAAAAAAAGACTGGATGAGGCACTTGGTGCCATGGTTTAGTTGGTCAGATGGTGTTGGGTGATAGGTTGGACTTGAGGTCTCTTCCAACCTTAGTGATACTGTGATACTGTGACAGCCTTCTGCTTCCTGGACCTTTACCTTGATCTGTTTTGCTTTGCTGTCTTAAACACTCTACACCAGTTCTTTCATTGCAGCTTTATAATTAGAAACTACCTGAAAAAGAAAATTAAAAAGAATTCCTGAAGCCCAGGGTGGCAACTGTAAAGCAGGAGATGGAGTCATGGGTTCAGAAGAGGTGCTGAGCTTCTCTTGCTTTGCGTGGTGGGATGCTGAAGGTCTGTATCCTGCAAGATCAGCTTCAGGGCATGGTTCATTCCACTGGATTTGGTGCTGGCAGGACTGGAACTTCAGTGCTTAGCAGAGTGAAAAGCACCATCACGGTGCGCCATGGTTCGGGTGGTTTGCATTTTCAGCTGCTCAGAACCTCTCTGAAGTAGAATTGGCAGAAAATGTACACCTTTTCAATGCACACGCTTAGGCTGGGCTTCCATTCTTTTTCAGCTGCATGAATTTGTGTGTGTTACATGCAGCAAGAAATACCAACCTCTGACAACTCCTTTGCTAACAGCTCACAAACAGAAGGGAAATGCATCACACACAAGTCTGCATACTCTAATTCATTCACATCCAACATTAACTATTTGAGCACTCTCCTTTCTGCTGACTCTTCTGTTATTCCCTGTGCTAGCTCAGCTGCTCCCTTCAGCTCTGCTGTATATTTGGCATTAACCCTTTGGCCTCTAGTTTCCTCCATTGCTGCCCTCTGCTAGCATGCTTCAGTGAGTTTCAAAGGTGAGCTTGGAAGAAGCTGCTCTGAAGTCTGACTTCATTTTTATTTAGTGTGCAGAAATGACAAGCAAGCTACAACACTGTCCCTTTACTTTGGAAAAGAGCCAGGCTCAAAGACCATGGAGTTTTTATAAGCCAGAATAGGTTTCAATCCTACACCATTGAAGCCCATTAGACTCCTGTACTCAAACATATTCTTTTCCCATCCCTAGCACAGTAGGGTACCAGGTGAGATAGATCAGGTTCAGCAGAGCGATATTACCACTGCATTCCCAAATTAGAGTGAAATTGGCTTGGCAGATTCTTCAATTGTACACCCATGGAGAGAACTTGTCCTTGGTAAACGTGTTTTAATCAAGTGCTACAAGTGAAACTTCAGAAGTACTGGAAGTAGGACTTAAACACAAACCTGACTTGTTTGTCAAAGTTTAATGAACACACACATTGAAATGGAATTCACAAACAGGAAAGCAGTGTCAAAATTTGGCACCCACGCACGTGTATTTATCTTAATAGCTATTAGCCTATTACTAAGCTATAAATCTATCATGAAGGGCACTGGATATTGCCTTTCACCTGCTCTTTTCCTCTTCCTAAAATAGATCTCACTCAATAACCTTCCTAAATTTGGATAAGGGGTTCAATATGCAGTGGTATCCTTTCTCTTGTCAGACATGAGGTTATTACTGAATAATGACATTAATTAAAAGTGCTCTAACTGATGTGACTAATACAACTGGCTCACATTGGCGCTGAAGGACGAATCTCAACATGTTAGGGCTTAGTTTGGATAAGCAGCCAAAAGATTGATTATCCAAACGTTATCCAAAGGCTGCTAGCTAAAATGGGAGCAGCAACAATTCAGATGAAAATCCTCTAACAGCAGCTGCTTTGTAGTAAGTTCCTTCAGCAGCTGCAGAAAGAACTGCTGTGGTTTATAACTGAAGGCATTATAAGCACTGATCAAAATGGGCTGATATATGATGCCTTCCCAGCACTTCCCCAAACCATAATCATGGATACTGACACCTTTTGGGCGTTGATTAATAGCTCTCGATGAGGTGAGGGGGGGCCTTCTAGCTTTCCATTTTGACCACTGACTGAAAATAAGCTCTGTTGTGGTATTTGATGAGATATATCAAAATGTGTCTGCATTAAGAACATATAACAAAGAATTATTTATGTTCTCTTTATATTTTCCTTTTTAATAGAGACAATAGATGTGTATTATTAGTTATGCTACGTTGCTGTGCATATATCACATATGTAAATAAATATTTCTGATGCTTCTGTTACATTCTACTTTTCAATGACTGGAGGCAGAGTACTGTCTCCTTGACATGCTGTTCCACAGTCTATACCAGCTATAACCACATCTCTAAGGCTATTTTTCCAGTGCTTTAATTTGTACCTAATTATTTTCTTTACTGACACATCCAGCTTTCAAAGATCTCCACAGCTCCAGATTTTCCTTGCTTATGAACCCTGTTCTTTTCAAAAATAAATGAACTACCTTCTCATCTCCAAAATAAATGAGCTGCCTTTTATCTCCACCTATATACCAGCCTGGTCTGCTTCTTTGTTAACATAAATACAAGCATCCTGTTGCTTCAGCTTGTTGGCTCCCAGCTAAACTCTTCTCTACTTTACACATTGGAGTATCTTCAAGTCCTATCTTTGCAAAAAAGATGTTCAAGAAATCAGACCATTTTCTGAGAACTGAGTGAAAAGACTGATAGGAAAGCACAGCACTTGTAAATAGAGAAAATTCTAAGGTAGAAATGCTTCCTCCTATTTAAAACTGCAGCTATTCAGGCCTGTTCCTCTCCCCTCACTTAGCACCAGTGATGCCCAGTGTGCAGTGGTGTAAGCAGAGCCCTGAGGTGTGCAGGCAGGCATGAGAGCCTACACCTCAGCAGTCAATGGAGCAGCTAAAATTCCCCCTTCCACTCCCCTGCCTGCAGTGCACACTATGTGTAATGCTTTTTGGTGCCTTTATGTGCTTACTGACAAAAATAAATACAAAGTAGCTGAAGGAAACAGCTTGGGAATAATAGACTAAGATGCCTTAATGTGAAATGTATTCAATTTTTGCACACAAACTCAAACACCACAACAAATAGGCAAAAGAGCTCCTCCTGTGAAAAATTTCCAGGTGTAGAAACTTACATTAAATTAACCAAATGAATCATTTACCTCTAGCAGGTCACCTTGCTTTAGTCCTTGTTCAAAGGAGACTCCCATCCACAACTCACAGCCTGCTCTCTGCCTGGGATTTATCTTTAGATTTTTGAGTCAAAAGTATATTATTGTGCTCAGGATTAGTGAATGATGTCAGTATTACTTTATTCTGAACACATGATGAGTAATGGGTGGGGGGTTGGCTATAATTAGTTAACTTCCCTTTTTGGTCTAAAATTTCCTGCACGAGTAGGGGAAGAAAAAAAAAAAAGGAGGAGAATAATTCCTTAAATAAATAAAAGAAAGATATAAAAAACCCCTGAAGAAACTCCTTCTATTTCCTCTAAAGAAGCCTTTCACGCTGAGTGCATTAAAAAAACAACCCCACCACAACCTAAACACATTCATATGAAAAGCAATTTCCTTAGATAGCAGCATTCTTTATTCCCCTTGCTATTATTAAAGATGTTAGTGTTTGAATAGCTTTCTCCCTCACAAATCAGCTTTTCCTTTGGCTGAGGGAAGTCAGAACCCTGTGCCTGTGACATCTCATGCTGTTCCTCCAAAAAATAATTGTTGTGCCACCGGTGCAGAAGAGATCGTGGGGCTGATGAACTTTTAATATGTTAAACACTCACCCTGACTCTAAAAGCTCTGTTTTCACATTAGATACAGCCTGGCTTCGTATTGGGCACAATCAAAAAAAGGCACCTACATGCCCTGGGTGTACAAATTGGAGTACATACATTCATGAGTGGACACAAGGAGGGATGTCAAATACAAGGGGCTTGGTCCTAGTAGGTAAAGAAAAGCATTTGTGAAGCTTTTCCTCAACTTTCGGCAGCTTCTGTTGAACGGAGCAGGAAGCAAAGATGCAGAATACCCTAAGATTCCCACAGATGTGTATTTAGTCTCCACCTGAATGGACTTTTAAAATATTGCTTTGCCTTGTGAGAATGGAGTTTTTTACTGGAAGGGTGACCAAGCCCTGGAGCAGAATGCCCAAGCACATAGCAGAGGCTCTCTCCTTGAAGGTATTCAAACACCGTCTGGACATGGTCCTGGGCAACTGGCTTTAGCTGGCCCTGAGCCGGATAAGATAACTCTGGAGATCCTTTCCAGTGTTGTCATTTGAGATCGCAGTTTACAGTCAGAAGCTGTGGTTATTTGCTATTATGTAAGTTAATTGAGGCTACCAAGATGAACTACCAGTAAGAACATTTACTTTTCATGGGAAGCAAGATTACCTGGACAAATGATGGAATATAGCTACACGTTTTCTTCTGCTGGGAGGTGGGCATTATTTTTACATTCTCCTTACTGTAATGGTGGTGTTCTTAAAAAAAAACAAACCAAACAAAACCCAAAACCAAACTCAAACCTAAACCAAAACCAAAACCAAAGCCAAAACCCAAACCCAAACCCCAATCAAAACCCAAACCCAAATCAAAACCAAAACCCAAACCTAAACCCAAATCAAAACCCAAACCCAAACCCCAGTCAAAACCCAAACCCAAACCCAAATCAAAACCCAAACCCAAACCCCAGTCAAAACCCAAACCCAAACCCAAATCAAAACCCAAAACCAAACCTAAACCCAAATCAAAACCCAAACCCAAATCAAAACCAAAACCCAAACCTAAACCCAAATCAAAACCCAAACCCAAATCAAAACCAAAACCCAAACCTAAACCCAAATCAAAACCCAAACCCAAATCAAAACCAAAACCCAAACCTAAACCCAAATCAAAACCCAAACCCAAACCCCAGTCAAAACCCAAACCTAAACCCAAACCCAAACCCCAGTCAAAACCCAAACCCAAACCCCAATCAAAACCCAAACCCAAATCAAAACCAAAACCCAAACCTAAACCCAAATCAAAACCCAAACCCAAATCAAAACCAAAACCCAAACCTAAACCCAAATCAAAACCCAAACCCAAACCCCAGTCAAAACCCAAACCTAAACCCAAACCCAAACCCCAGTCAAAACCCAAACCCAAACCCCAATCAAAACCCAAACCCAAATCAAAACCCAAACCCAAACCTAAACCCAAATCAAAACCCAAACCCAAACCCAAATAGAACAGTTTCCTTAGTGTATTTTTAGTTCTAATTCTTAGCACATGTGACACAGAGAACATTGTGCACCACATTTCACAGCACCTCCAGCAATGAGTATCAATCTCAGTTTTAAAGAGCACACTACTCCTCACACCCCAAATCATATATTTTCCACATCTCATCCTGTTGACACTGAACTGTTGGAAGCAGAGGGCTCAAGATGGAGGTAAAGAAAACTGGGACACTGTCAGAGCATTAAGCAGCCCTGAAGGAGGATGGTGATTAATTAGGTGACAGGCTTGACACCAAGGGTCAGGTGGCAGCAGCTACTTTGCCTGTTTTGATTTCTCTTAGAGAGTTTTGTCCTGAAAATTCTTCAGGAAAGCAATGTAAATTCTGGCTTCATTGAGGATTTAATTTGATGCACTTTTCCTGCAGATACCCACATTAAGCAACAACTGGATTCTTTTATTTTATTGCTTGATTAGGATTCTCAGATTTCTGGGAATAAGCTATTGTTCATGTAAATTGTAGAAGCAAAGCAATAGATCTAGATCTTGTGTGATCAGGGAGAAGAAATGGGCTTCATGAAAAAAAAAAAAAAAAGATTTAGGGATAAAAAAATGAATATATATATATATATATATATATATATATATATATATATATATGCATATTTTTGGCTTGAGTCTTCAGATCATGATTAGTGGGACCAAATCCTGAAAACAGTAAAAAAGTAGTAGTCTGAGTATGTCTAGACTGCCCTTAGCTTATACAAGCCACATTTAGGCCTACAAAGCCACTCACTGGCACTGGAGTGCTGCCAAACAGAAAGGGACCTGGGGGTACTGATTGACAGCCGCCTAAACATGAGCCAGGAGTGTGCCCAAGTGGCCAAGAAGGTCAATGGCATCCTGGCCTGCATCAAGAACAGTGTGGCTAGCAGGAACAGGGAAGTCATTGTGCTCTTTTATTAGCACTAGTTAGGCCATTCCTTGAGCACTGTGTCCAGTTCTGGGCCCCTCAGTTTAAGAAGGACATTGAGACTCTTGAATGTGTCCAGAGAAGGACAACAAGGCTGGGGAGAGGCCTCGAGCACAAGCCCTGTGAGGAGAGGCTGAGGGAGCTGGGGTTGTTTAGCCTGGAAAAGAGGAGGCTCAGGGGAGACCTTATTGCTCTCTACAACTACCTGAAGGGAGGTTGTAGCCAGGAGGGGGTTGGTCTCTTCTCCCAGGCAGCCAGCACTAGAACAAGAGGACACAGTCTCAAGCTGTGCCAGGGGAAGTTTAGGCTGGAGCTGAGGAGAAAGTTCTTCCCAGAGAGAGTTGTTAGCCATTGGAATGTGCTGCCCAGGGAGGTGGTGGAGTCACCATCCCTGGAGGTGTTTCAAAAGGGGATTGGATGTGGCACTTGGTGCCATGGTTTAGTCATGAAGCGCTGGGTGACAGGTTGAGCTTGATGATCTTCCAACCTTGGTGATTCTGTGAGTCTGTGATTCAAAATTATTCATTCCCTTCCTTGCTTATGGAGAGCTCTTACAATGTCTTCACATACTCAGATGCATTTTAATAGAATCCCAGAATTATTTTGGTGGAAAATACCTTTATGGTCATCCAGTCCAACCATTCTCTAACTCCACTAAATCTAATGCCAAACAACATCCCTCATCTTTGCCATCACATCTTTGTCTCTTTTAAACACCTCCAGGGACGGAGATCCAACCACCTCCCTGAGGAGTCTCTTTAAGTGTTTGATAACTTTAATAATAATTTTATAGTTTTATTTTATAATCTAATAACAGATTTTATCACCTCTAGCTGTTAATTTCTCAAGGAAAAAAAAAATGCAACTGGAAATATTTCCAGTCAAAATTATAGTTCCTTTTTAGATCTATATAGTTTACTAACTCACTAATCCTCTTAACTGCTAGCAAACTTGGGGGGGGGGAATAAAGGATAGAAAACATCAACAGCTCAAATTACATTAAGAAAATCACGATCAATATTGAAGGCATCATAATGCTAAAATGACCAAATGTGAAGATGAAAATTTAGACCATAAAAAAAAATCCAGACACAATTTTCAGATCAAAAAAAGCAATTGCTTGCCATGTCACTAGAATATCAGTGCTTGGAATTCTATGAATATTATTCAGGAGAAAAAACAAAATAAATTTAGGATTTAGGAAAGGCTGAACATGAGCCAGTAGTGTGCCCAGGTGGCCAAGCAGGCCCATGGCATCATGCCTGGATCAGGAATAGTGTGGCCAGCAGGAGCAGGGAGGTCATTCTGCCCTGTGTTCAGCACTGGTTAGGCCACAACTTGAGTCCTGTGTCCAGTTCTGGGTCCCTCAGTTTAGGAAAGATGTTGAGTTGCTGGAAGGTGTCCAGAGAAGGGCAACAAAGCTGGGGAGGGGCTTGGAGCACAGCCCTGTGAGGAGAGGCTGAGGGAGCTGGGGTTGCTTAGCCTGGAGAAGAGGAGGCTCAGGAGAGACCTCATTGCTCTCTACAACTACCTGAAGGGAGGTTGGAGACAGGTGGGGGTTGGACTCTTCTCCCAGGCAAGCAGCACCAGAACAAGAGGACACAGTCTCAAACTGTGCCAGGGGAGGGTTAGGCTTGAGGTGAGGAGAAGGTACTTCCCAGCAAGAGAGATTGGCCATTGGAATGTGCTGCCCAGGGAGGTGATGGAGTCACCATCCCTGGAAGTGTTTAAAAAGAGCCTGGATGAGGCACTTGGTGCCATGGTTTAGTTGATTAGTTGGTGTTGGGTGATAGGTTGGACTTGATGATCTTGAAGGTCTTTTCCCACCTGGTTGGTTCTGTATCTTCTACTAGAGAGAAATGAAGCTCATAACCTAGAGTCTGGGAAGGTCTATCTTCTTTCTCCAACTCTTCCACTAATTTGTGCGACATCTTGCAGTTGCTGGCATGTTTTAGTTGTTGTTTGTTTTTCGCCTGGTACAGGGGTCATGTTTGGATAATCCTATTTAAATCCACTTATTCAGGTATGAAAACTGTATTATTTTAGGAATTGAAGTAGAAAAGTTTATAGCCTTTCATCAGATCTTTCCCTGTGGTATCAGTTTTTAATCTTTGTCTCTCTCTTTCCTCTTTCTCCTTCATAAAAAAACCACTCTGGAATGACACCTAGAAACTAAAATGGTATCTTCAAAGAAAGTCAGTGTTGAACTGCTTCAACTCTCAACAGGGTCTGTGCCAGTTTTACCACTGATATCCCTTTAGCACCTTTCTATGCAGAATAGACCATGGTTTGCAAAAAAAACAAACCAACAACAACCCACACATGAGTACCATAATTCACATCTCTGTTGCTCAGCCTTGGAAACTCTCCACTTCTGTAACCATAAAGCTCTAAAATAAGGTTAACTTTTGTGTTCCAGATTTTGTCTAATGGTGTTTGACTAAGCAAAATCAATTAGCTGTTCAAGAACAAAGACACACAGAAAGGTCATGCTGAAAACAAGCAGCCTCATCTTCCATCAGATTAGGATGAGATTAAGTGAAAACCTAAATGGCATTTGCTGCTCCTGTTAGATTTAATTCTGACCAGCCACGAGGAATCATTTTTAGGGAGTAATAGGATTAATTAAGCAAAAATCAAGGGGCAGCATTCACTTTCTTTCCTGAAATAGAAGAAATGTCCCTGTGTGGCTTGTCAGTTTCTTGTTACTCCTTCATACTGGTTCTAGTAGCAGATGCTTGTGGCAAGAATATGCAAAACCTAGAAAACAAAAGGCAGAACACAAGTGACAAATCTGCATTTTGGGAATGATCTTAGCTAAGTCTGGCTGACCAATAAAGTCTGAGTTAATGGAAGGAGATGAAAGATTACACAGAAACCAGATGGAGCACCCAGTTCCTTCTGTCAGCTTTCCAACCTAGAAGCATTTTTCTGGTTTTAGCTCTTGTTTAAACATATTTTTTTTAGAAACAAGGGACTTAGGTGGAATTCTGTGTACAGAAGGCGGATGCATATTCACTGTGGTCATGGTAGGGAGAGGAAAATCCTTAGCGTGGAATCCATTCATCTAGCACAAAGATGAGAGAGAAAGTACCAGCAGGCCAGCTTTGGGCATTGACTATACATGTACACACACACATTCAAATGAGGCAAAGAGGTCAGAAACTGGCTGCAAAGGTCAGGCAAGGAATTCTTCCACAAAGAGGAACAGATCAGGAGGAGAAATCGATTTTCTGACAACGGAATACTTTGAAGAACACGGGGAAAATCTCAATGTCTTTTTCTACCTTCATTTGCAAGCCAAAAGTCCCTCCACCACCCCAAAAAAGGCTTCCTTTTGGTTTTGCTGCAGTTAACAACTTTTAGCCTGAAGTAACAGAAAACAGACAAAAACAAAAAAAAAGCAGCAAGCTTCCTCAATTCTGCTTAGAATGTCAGAATAGGCCATAAAAGTCAATGTGAGACTTTCACATACGAAGTCTCTGGTTTTAAAATCCCTGCTTTAAAGCATCAGTTTGTTAAGGTAAAAGAGAGAAGAAAAGTAAAGCTTTTGGAAAGATTCCAGTGCAATACCAGCACTGAACCAGCAACTCGCTCAGCTGGACTGAGGCAAGGGAATCAACCAGCTGCATTTTTCCTCCTGTTCATTGTAGCCTGCCTATTGTTGCAGGAAGGGGATCTTGCTGCAGCACCACTGGGGATGAGGAAGCAGAGCTCTATCATATTGCACTGATAGAAGCAGACATATCTTCGTGAGCAGGGTAATTGCTTTAAGTATTGCCAGGACCAGGGCTGTAGATTAAGTAGCTAGAGATATTTCCCTAAAGCTCCACCTATATCTTCTACAAGGAGCAGGGCTCAAATGCAATAATCTTGCCCTCTGTGTGTGTGTGTGCGTGTGTGTGTGTGTGTGTGTGTGTGTGTGTGTGTGTATAATGTGGCCAGGACAGTGGAATATCTGATTGTTCAGCAAAAAAAGAGATAAAGTCTTGCAATTTAAAAAGCTTAGAACACTTAACCCTGCCAAACAAAATTACCTAAATGCTAAGGTGGAGCTGACATTGGTAGATGACTCTAAAACTGATGTTGAAATGGTGGTAAAATCAGTAACATTTCCAAATCCCTGTTGTGCATTGATTTTCAGGACACTTTTATTAATCACTGATACTAATGCTTTCTATTGATCAGCAGATTTCTCTGGGCATGGGTCATTTTATTGCTTGCTACAATGCCTTATTGCTCTCTACAACTACCTGAAAGGAGGTTGCAGACAGGTGAGGTTTGGTCACTTCCCCCAGGCAACCAGCACCAGGACAAGAGGACACAGTCTCAAGCTGCATCAGGGGAAGTTTAGGCTGGAGGTGAGGAGAAAGTTCTTCCCAGAAAGAGAGATTGGCCATTGGGATGTGCTGCCCAGGGAGGTGATGGAGTCATCATCCCTGCAGGTGTTCAAAAAAGGCTTGGATGTGGCACTTGAAGTCGTGTTTTAGTTGTCAGGAGGTGTTAGGTATTAGGTAATAGATTGGACTTGCTGATCTCTGAGGTCTTTTCCAACCTGGGTGATCCTATGATTTTGTACATTTCCGGCTCAGACATATAACAAAAGACTCCCAGAGCTTGAGAAGATGAGGACCATTTGAAACCTACCTAGCAAATGGTTACATTTCAGCACTTAGCAGCTGATAATCAAACTATAGTGTAAGCATAGAGATTATTTCAATAATCAATATTCAGGGAGAAGGGTAAGTGTCAAGTGGAAGGTGCAAATCTCTTTTTGGTGGGTGCACACTAATAAGACAAGAAACAAAAGGATCAAGCTTGAACACAACAGACACCAGTGACACTTTTGCACTAATCAATAAGCAGATCAGGGAATAAAACACCATTCACTTCTTGCAGTTTCCAAGAAACTTTTTGCCAGGATGTACTAGAATGTGACTCCACCACCTCCCTGGGCAGCAGATTCCAATGGCCAATTACGCTTTCTGGGAAGAACTTTCTCCTCACCTCCAGCCTAAGCTTCCCCTGGCACAGCTTGAGACTCTGTCCTCTTGTTCTGGTGCTGCTTGCCTGGGAGAAGAGACCAACCCCCACCTGGCTACAACCTCCCTTCAGGTAGTTGTAAACACCAATAAGGTCTCCCTGAGCCTCCACTTCTCCAGGATGAACACCCCCAACTCCCTCAGCCTCTCCTCATAAGCCTTGTGCTTGAGACCCCTCCCCAGCCTCATTGCCCTTCCCTGGACACGTTCAAGAGTCTCAAAGTCCTTCTTAAACTGAGGGGCTCAGAACTGGACAAAGGACTCAAGGTGTGGCCTAACCAATGATGAATACAGGGCAGAATGAGTTCCATTCTCCTGCTGGCCACACCATTCCTGATTCAGGCCAGGATGACATTGGCCTTCTTGGCCACCTGGGCACACTGCTGGGCACAGTCCAGGCAGAGAAAACCCTGGCAACAACCTACCTCAGCTAATATGATCTATTTAAATATCTGCTAGTTATTATTTTATATTGACAAACCCATTAGATTAATTATTGAGTACTTTTGTTTGCAAATGTGCTTCTCTTAATGCTGACATTTATTTCCTCAGAACAGGAGAGGCTTGGGTCAATCAAATATTTGGTTTTCTTAAAGTTCAGCTTTGCAACTGGTGCCATGGTTTAGTTGATTAGATGGCGCTGGGTGATAGGTTGGATTCAATGATCTCAAAAGTCTTTTCCAACCTGGTTAATTCTGTACTCTGTATTCTGTAACTGCTCTTTTCCCTTACTGAAGGTCACAGGGGGAGTGAATTCAGTTTTGCTTCCTTCCAAGCCACTCAGACACTGTAGATTTCAATTTTGTCATCACTTGCATTCTGCTTGAGATTGACTAATAAAAAGAAAACAAAGGGACAGACAGAAGGGGGAGAAAACCATTCCTAACTCCTCTGAGTCAGAGGCTGTCTATTTAGAATATGTTTATTCAAAACCTAGCACAATGGCATTCTGTTCTCATGACTGGGCCTCCTCTATGTTACTGTGATACTAATAATAAATTGTTATAAGCACAGAGAGTAAAAATTTTTATGCAGCCAAATGACAAGGAAACTTTGACCCCATTTTCAAAAGCACCTAAATTGCCTTCAGAGCCTGCATGCCATTTGCTTCCCAACATACAATGGCACTTTTGAAAATGTTACCTAAGATGTAAAAATGGATCAGCAACTGAGCCAAGCCTCAGATGCTGTGAATAAAGAAGCTGAAAGGAGAGGAAAATTCAATTTATATGCATAGTACACACACACACACACACATCTATCCTTACACACATGCATGCACACATCAAGAGAATATGCAGCAAAGGATTCTCTTCACCTAGGAATATTTTGCACCAGCTCAAGCATCTTTCCAAGTGGCAAGCAAGCTTACAGCCTCGGAAAAAATCAGCACTTCAGAACACCAAATGCTTTGTGAACTTTACGAACTCCTACATCGCTTCCTGAGGCGTGCAAAGCTTCAAACCTCAGAAGCAGCAACGTAATCCAGAAGAAAAAAAAACCCACCAAATTATCCTAGGATGCTTATTTGCAAGCTTTCCCCCTCCCCCTGCTGTCTTGATTCTGGCTTCTCTACCCTGGTAGCCACATGTGTGATGCAGCACATCCCCTGCTAAATCTGTGCTGAGAAAACTCACGGCTGTCACAGAATAAAAAAAATGCATCACGGAATCACAGAATATTAGGGGCTGGAAAGGACCTCGAGAAATCATCCAGTCCAAGCCCCCTGACAGAGCAGGGTCACCTATTCCACATCACACAGGACCCCATCCAGGTGGGTCTTGAATAGC
This sequence comes from Picus viridis, assembly GCA_033816785.1. NCBI lineage: Eukaryota > Metazoa > Chordata > Aves > Piciformes > Picidae > Picus > Picus viridis. The sequence continues at coordinate 12,815,599 of CM066571.1, forward strand.
TCAAGAGAGGGAGACTCCACAGCCCTCCTGGGCAGCGTCTCTTTCAAGGTGGTGCCCGATGGCTATGGGAGACTTAATTAATTTCTGCCCTGAACTTTAATGCAAGTTTAAGAATGTGAAAACAGGGAGAACTACTCAGTCCTTGCTAGCAGTCTGTAAACATTTGTACTACAGGAAAGCACTAAGATGTTCCCTACATCCCAAAACTACTTCACACTTTGTTTCCTTTCCTGCAGTTTCCATTTCTAACGTGAACTTCCCAATACGGAGCAGTCAGGATGACCCCAAACTTTCTCTGCCATATCAAAACTCTGCCCAGTAAATGTTTGTTCAGGCAGCAAATGTTAATATGTCTCCACATCAAAGTGACCAAAGGTCATCCTGAAACTCCAAACTGGGCAAGTTTTACACTGCCAGACAGTGCCAGACTTGGATGAGTTACTGAGAGGCTGGCCCAGCTTCTTACTTCCAGGACTTTCTCAAGAGTAAGGCCAGGGAATTGTTGAGCTCTGGAACAGCCATAGTGCTTCACATTTTCAACAACACAGCCAAGAGCCATAGATAGAGCTTAGCCAGCTCATCATGAATGTGGTGATATCACTGCTGTCAGGAGGGCAGTTTTGAATTCCTTTTGCAGAAGACTTTTGCCTTAGCATTTTTCCTGAATTAGAGACTTGGAAAAGAGCAGACTGGATGAGTCAAGATCAAGGTGAAATAGAACTGAAAGGCTTTCTTGAGACATTTGGAACAGACCTAGGCAGCAGTGAATTTGAGAAGGAAGGCTTTTCAGCATAATTTATTTGAATACATAATTATATTCTTGATTGCCTTCCATTCCTAAGAGATTTTCCTGCCTTGAAATGTTGGAGGGGGTTTTGTTTGGTTTTGTCTTTGTGATGAACAGAACTGTTTCAACAATTTCTTTTAGGTAGGAGGCTTATCCTAGTTACTAGTATTACTGTGACCTGCAGAGCAGAGCAGCAAAATGCACCTCCATAAGCTGATCTCAGAGGAAGAAGCTATGTCTACTCACAACTGTGTTATGGAACTCTAAGAATCACAGAATCACCAAGGTTGGAAGAGACCTCAAAGATCATCAAGTCCAACCTGTCACCACAGACCTCATGACTAAACCATGACACCAAGTGTCTAAAGGGAACTCTCGTGGCCATTCTGTTTCATCACACAGACCACAGGGACTTCAACAGGCCCTAAAATCCACTTTCAGAAGTTGTTCAGGGACCAGCACAGTGTTTTGAATCTCCCACTTCTGCTGACTCCTGAGTACCCTCAGAAGTTACATCTCTCCCTATAGCAATCACGGAATCACGTAATGAAAAGGTTTGGACAGGATCTCTGCAAATCATTGGCTCCTCTGCTGAAACAGGGTCACCAAAAGCAGGCTGCACAAGAAAGTGTCCAGCTGGGTTTAGAATGGCTCCAGAGATGGACGTGCCACCACTTCTTCTGGCAGCCCATTCCAGTACTCTACCACCCTCAAAGTAAAGAAGTTCCTCCTCATGTTTAGATGGAACTTCACATGTTCAAATCATGCCTGTTACACCTTGTCCTGTCACTGGGCACCACTGAAAAAGCCTGGCCCCATCTTCCTGGCACTCACCCTTGAAGTATTTATAACCATTGATAAGATCCTCCCTCAGTCTTCTCTTCTCCAGGCTAAAAATTCTCAAGTGTCTCAGTCTTTCTTCATAAAAGAGAAGTTCCAGTCCGCTCACCATCTTTGCAGCCCTCTGCTGTACCCTCTCAAGCAGTTCCCTGTCCTTCTTAGAACTATTGCACACTTACTAGCAGTGGCTCCAGAGAATCTATCATGACTGAACACAGATTTCCACAGTTTTAACTCTACCTCCTTTCAGCTACTTGGTGCTGGATAAGGTGGTCATCAAAGAAAGGTCCAGTCATACACTCAGGCTGTTGCTCACTGACCTTTCTCTTGAGCTGCCAACCACTAAGTAGTTCCATATTCTTTTGACATAATCTTGAGATGATACCAGAATAGGATAGGATAGGATAGGATAGGATAGGATAGGATAGGATAGGATAGGATAGGATAGGATAGGATAGGATAGGATGGGATGGAATGGAATGGAATGGAATGGAATGGAATGGAATGGAATGGAATAGAATAGAATAGAATAGAATAGAATAGAATAGAATAGAATAGAATAGAATAGAATAGAATAGAATAGAATAGAATTAACCAGGTTGGAAAAGACCTTTGAGATCTTCAAGTCCAACCTATCACCCAACACCATCTAATCAACTAAACCATGGCACCAAGTGCCTCATCCAATCTCTTCCTAAACACCTCCAGTGATGGTGACTCCACCACCACCTTGAGCAGCCCATTCCAATGGCCAATCTCTCTTTCTGGGAAGAACTTCTTCCTAACACCCAGTCTAAACCTCCCCTGGTGCAGCTTGAGACTGTGTCCTCTTTTCTGGTGCTGGTTGCCTGGGAGAAGAGACCAACCCCCACCAGGTTACAACCACCCTTCAGGAAGTTGTGGACAGCAATAAGGTCTCCCCTGAGCCTCCTCTTCTCCAGGCTAAGCAACCCCAGCTCCCTCAGCCTCTTCTCATAGGGCTGTGCTCCAAACCCCTCCCCAGCTTTGTTGCCCTTTTCTGGACATCTTCCAGCAACTCAACATAATATGATCTTTCTTTAATTTTTTATTGTATAATAAGGAACTCTAGTAGGACAAGCCCACAAATACCTTGCAACTGTGCTCTTCTATGGTCAATATACATTCCCATGGGGATGCTGTGTCATTTTTTTCCCAAGTGAACAAGTGTCCACCACATCCACAGTTTGGGCTGCTTGTATTAGTTAACAGCCCGTTCATATACTGGTAGACTGCACCAGGATTAAGAGGTTATGAAGATTGCTCAGCCCTGTCATTTTCCAAGGCTTTGGAAGCAAATCCAGCTGGGTCCTGATTGACAAGTGCAGAAGATGATCCCAACTATATGAAGAAATAAAGGTAATATAAGTTATTAGCAGTTAATAGCTCTTCTGAACCAAAAATAAAGTTTTGATCTTCATGGAATCATAGAATTGTGCTGATTGGAAAAGACCTTCAGGATCATTGAGTCCAACCATTATCTTATTCATAGATTCATAGAATCACCAAGGTTGGAAGAGACCTCAAAGGTCAGCAAGTCCAACCTGTCACCCAACACCTCATGCCTACTAAACCATGGCACCAAGTGCCACATCCAATCCCCTCTTGAACACCTCCAGGGATGGTGACTCCACCACCTCCCTGGGCAGCAGATTCCAATGGCTAACAACTCTCTCTGGGAAGAACTTTCTCCTCACCTCCAGCCTAAACTTCCCCTGGCACAGCTTGAGACTGTGTCCTCTTGTTCTGGTGCTGGTTGCCTGGGAGAAGAGACCAACCCCCACCTGGCTACAACCTCCCTTCAGGGAGCTGGAGAGAGCAAGAAGGTCTCCCCTGAGCCTCCTCTTCTCCAGGCTAAGCAACCCCAGCTCCCTCAGCCTCTCCTCACAGGGCTGTGCTCCAGACCCCTCCCCAGCCTCGCTGCCCTTCTCTGGACACATTCAAGTGTCTCAATGTCCTTCTTAAATTGAGGGACCTAGAACTGGACACAGTACTCAAGGTATGTCCTAACCAGTGCTGAGTATTGGGGCAGAATGACTTTCCTGCTCCTGCTGTCCACACTATTTCTAATGCAGGCCAGGATGCCATTGGCCTTCTTGTCCACATGGGCACCATTCTACCATGTCCCTCAGCATCACATCTATGCCTCTTTTCAACACCTCCAGGGATGGGGATTCAACCACCTCCCTGGGCAAGCTGTTCCAGCATTTGGAAACCCTTTCAGGGAAGACATTTCCTCTGATGTTTAACCTGTTGGAACTTGAGGACATTTCCTCTTGTCCTTTCATTTGTTCCTAGGGAGAGGAGAACACCCATCTGGTTTCAACCTTTATTTCAGAGAGTTGTAGAGAGTAAGAAAGTTTCCCCTCAGCCTCCTCTTCTCCAGATCAAACTACCCCAATTCCCTGAGCCGCTCCTCAGAACATTTGTTCTCCAGACCCTGTTCATCTCTTGCATATTACTTTTACAGTGTGTTCAGGGACAAGAAGGCAAGTCTGCTGTCCTTATTGACTTCAATTTTCAGCATAGCTATTTCACCATCCCCTTCTGCCTTTAATTCAGTCACAAAGGGCCATACATTGGTAGGTTATTATTATTTATTTGCACCACTTTACTGCCTGGACACCTAATGGAGGATCGATTGCACTGTGCAGTATTCAGACATATAACAGAGCCCCAGCCTCAGGCAGTGGCAGCCTGTGTGGCAAGTACAGCAGGCAAACACAAGTGATAAATAGGCCAGGGCTGGGTGAGTGAAAAATAAAATGCTCAGATTTGATCAGAAAATAAAATGTCCCAACTTCCTAGGCTCTGTATTTGTCCCATCTCTTGCATCCCATTCTAGCAGTTGATTCCTAAGCTCTTCTGGACCCACACTTAATATGCTTGCACACAGACACATTCCATGAATAAAAATATGATAATAATTTTAGATGTGCTTAGAAACCATATGTATATGCATTATACTAAATGCTCAAAATTAGGGAGAAAGACTATCAGCAATCACAAGGCTTTGCATGGATATTGGAGTGCATCTAATCATGAGCGCATGTAGGTGTTTTTGCTGCACATCTCACTTTGCTGCATGTACACAGCTAATCCATATTAATATCCTGCCACATCATTATCCTATTTTACACTTGCAAAGATGGAAAAAAGGCTGGAGAAGAGTCTGGATAAATCATAGAAGCATAGAACGGTAAGAGCTGGGAGAGATCTCCAGAGATCATCCTGTCAAATCAGGATCACCTAAGTCAGGTCACAAAGGGACACATCCAGGTGGGTCTTGAAAGTCTCCAGAGGAGACTCCACAACCTTTCTGGGCAGCCTGCTCCAGGGCTCCAGCACCTTCACAGTAAAGAAGCTTTTCCTCCTGTTGAGGTGGGGTTTCCTGTGTTCCAGTTTGCATCCATTGCCCCTTGTCCTGTCACCACTAAAAAGAGGCCATCCCCTTCTTCCTGACACCCACCCTGCAGATATTTATAATATTAATAAGATCCCCCTCAGTCTTCTCTTCTCCAGACTAAACAGCCCCAGGTTTGTCAGCCTTCCCACATCAGACAGATGCTCCAGTCCCTTAATCATCCCCACAGCCCTCCATTGGACGCTATTTTAATGTACCCCTGTCCTTCTTGAACTGGGTGCCCACAACTGGATAAAATGCTCCAGATGTGGCATCACCAGGGAAGAGTACAGGGGGAGAACTTTCCTTGACCTGATGGTCACACTCTTCTTAATACACCCCAGGATACCATTTGCCTTCTTGGGACATTGCTGTCCCTTGAGTAACCAGTCCACCAGAACTCCAAGGCCCTTCTCCATGGAGCTGCTTTGCAGCAGGTCAACCCCTACCGGTGCATGGTGGTGTTCCTCCCCAGGTGCAGGACTCCACACTTATTCTTGTTGGAGGGTTGCAAAAAATAACCTAGAGAGCACCAGGCAGCACTGAAAATGAGTGACAAGAGCAACTGTCTTGAACAACTGTCCGTGTATGGTCTTGCTAGAAAACTCTCCTTGATTTTCACTATAATTGTTGTTTATGATGTACATTTCATCAACCTGGTCACAATGAATCCATTAAGAGATGCCATTTGATAATTGATGGATGACATTAAGCAAACAAGTGCAGGCTGACATTCAGGCCAGTAGCAAAGTGAGTCAGTGGGAAAAAAAAATAATCAACTACCCTCTTGTAAAATGCCCTGGAATTTCAAACAGATTTGTCTTGCTGAGTTCACTGAGCTGACTCTTCAAATCAGGCTGCACACATCTGAGGTGAAAAGAGGGGCTGTGGTCTCTGTACACACAGGGCTCAGGCTGCCCATCAATGCCTTCACTTAGAATTGTCTGGGATGGAAAAGATCTCTGAGGTCATCGAGTCCAACCCCTAAACTAATACCACCATGGCCATTAAAGCATGTCCCAAAGTTCCACGGCCACACATTTCCTGAACACCTCCAGGGATGGTGACTCTACCACCTCCCTGGGCAGCCTGTTCCAATGCCTGACCACTCTTTCTGTAAAAAATATTTTCCTAATATCCAACCTAAACCTCCCTTGGCAAAATTTCAGGCAGTTTCCATCACTGGAAGTGTTTAGGAAAAGACTGGATGAAGTGCTTGGTTGCATGGTTTAGTTGATTAGGTGGTGTTGGATGATAGGTTGGACGCGATGATCTTGAAGGTCTTTTCCAACCTGGTCTATTCTGTTCTGTTCTGTTCTATTCTATTCTATTCTATTCTATTCTATTCTATTCTATTCTATTCTATTCTATTCTGTTCTATTCTAATGTTCAGGCATACAGCAACTGGTACCATTCTTTCTACATTCTTGGGTTTGTAACTGATTAGAAGATCAACATCTGCTTTAGGTATTTGATTAGATACATCTCACATCATGCTTTTTACATGTAGAGAAATGCATGGAATCATAAAATCATAGAATCAGTCAGGGTTGGAAGGGACCACAAGGATCATCTAGTTCCAACCCCCCTGTCATGGGCAGGGACACCCCACACTAGAACAGGCTGGCCAGAGCCTCGTCCAGCCTGGTCTTAAACACCTCCAGGGACGGGGCCTCAACCACCAAGGAATCGATCCAAACCAGAAATGGGAGCAGAATGAAGACATGCAGAAACTCCAACTACTGCTGTGCTCAAGAACCTGTCTCAAGATCATGGCAATAAATTTTAAGTGTCTTGACATGCTCCTGAGCACTGGAATTCATTCTTCTAGAAGCACTTCTGGGATTTTTCTGACCCAGCCAACCTGCATGATTCTACATTAACAGTTCCTAACAATTTTCAAGTGTATTTTGAGAACTGGCTGGGACCTCCCAGTGTGCAATACAGATGATGTGACTCTGTTGAAGAATGAAACACTTTGCTATGTATGGATACTGGTTATCCATCACCTGTTGGCATGAGGGGAACAGAGTAGTACAGGGGAGTTTAACACAGCCACGTGGCCACAGTCTTTGCCCTGCCAGCTGGCTGTGACACTGGGACTTGATGGAAGGTCTGTTTACTAGCTGTATGGAAACCAGTGACTACCTTCCTAAGTCCAACTCTGCATGACTTTGCCACCTAAATCCCAGAAGGATTTAACCAACGAGTTAAATTCCAAAAGCCTGCTGGCTCATTTGGAAAGAGCTTTGTAAGCTTTAACAGTTTGCAGAGGTTCAGCAATACCCTGGCCAAAAGCTTGAATGAGGCACACAGCAAACACTGTTGAGCACACAATAACCACATCCAGCTCAGCAAGTTCTCTCAACTAAAAATACTTTATGTTGGGAAGATATTAGATGCAAGCATCATGTATGAACTTACTCTAAGCACCTGCTGATGGCCACTCCTGGCAAGAAAATACTGGAGCAGACAGTGGTTGCTGTCTACAACTACCTGAAGGGTGATTGTGGCCAGGAGGAGGTTGGTCTCTTCTCCCAGGCAATCAGCACCAGAACAAGAGGACACAGTCTCAAGCTGTGCCAGGGGAGGTTTAGGCTGGAGGTGAGGAGAAAGTTCTTCCCAGAGAGAGTTGTTAGCCATTGGAATGGGCTGCCCAGGGAGGTGGTGGAGTCACCCTCCCTGGAGGTACTCAAGAGAGGACTGGACGCGGCACATGTTGCCATGGCCTAGTAGTCATGAGGTGTGTGGTGACAGGTTGGACATGATGATCCTTGAGGTCTTTTCCAACCTTGTTGATTCTATGATTCTAAATGTAGTCACCACATTATGTTTTAAGGTGTGTCACCTATTTGTGTACCGAGAGACACATGCACAAAACAAAACGCCTTACAAAGCTTTTCTGAGGTTACAACTGTACAGGCTTTCTGTTGGGAGGTCAATAACCAGCAGCCAACAGATGGATTTTTTTAGAGGTTAAAACAAAATAAATTCCATCCTAAATTCAAATTAAAACCAGAAACACAAGGTCAGTGGTTACAAATGAACAGCCTCAGAGAATGAAGTCTTTATTCTTGATCTATTCTTGGCCAGGAAAAAAGCATAAAGGAATGCCTTGCTATTATATGTGCCTTATTTATCCATGTCCCCCACTGAGTAAATGATAGTTAAGCACACTTGCATACAGTGTCTGAAAAGAAAATGAGCATTTTTTTGCTAGTTAATTTGAAGTGTAGGTGTCTGATTAATTTTAATGCAGTTATTCCCTAAGAAACTAGTTTATTAGGAGAAGCTGTGAGTGCTGCTCTTCTTCCCTGGCTGTTGTCTCTTACACATTTTCAGGTATTTATTGGGTTTTTTTTGTGTCATGAGATCTGTTGCTGTTTTTCATAAAATAAAGCACTCTTCATCCCCAAATTAGGGTGATTAATTTAGGGTCCGTACCTCAGAAGGACATCCCGAGCTTAATGAAACAAATAAATTAACAGAGCTGACGCCAGCGAAACACAAAGATGCAAAGCACTGATGGTGAATTACACTGAAAAGGACAGGCATCATTTTTAACAGTCTGCTTATATGTAGCATTTTTAACTTGTAACACAAAGGCTGTGTGCACTTTGTGGAAGGGCTCTCAGAGCTGGGCTTCTGAGCAGTGGCTGAGGACATTCAGCGGCAAACAAGCGAGCAGCCATTCTGCCATTGCTGAATCTAAATGTCAGTGGTCATGACTGATCCTCCCTGGGTTTTCTGTCATCCCTGTTAACTGTGAACAGAACAGGCAATGTTTGTCACCCAAATTAGCAGATGTGGCCAGCAAGACTTTGCAAGGATGTCAGGCACTCGAGCTGACTGCTCTTGCTGCTTTGTAAGGGCTGTGAGCAGGAAGGTAAAAAGAGCTCAAGCAGCTGTGGAATTCACAGATTCCAGCCACAACTTTCACAACATGCCAAGGTTTTATCCCCCAAGACCATTTTTCCTTCTCCCTTACCCCTTAAAAAAAATACTAGAGAGATTCTTTGACTGTTCTTGTAAAAATCCAAGACACTCTGCCTGCTCTTTTACACAGTATTCATCTCCAGGCTGGGACTGCCAATTATAGCTCCACCTGGGCTCGGGAATAAAAGATGTCAGAATATAGCCTTTGTCCTTTTTTGACTGCTTTATGCTGCTATTACATTGATTGCTCCTTGTTTCCCTGCAAATGGGGTCCTACAATTGCAGTCCACCTCCTTCCCTCCCTCTAGCAGACTCCCTACTCCTTGTTCCAAGCTTGTTTTCTTCCCTTTTCTGCCTCTTTATTTTTTTCCTACTTTTATAATTCTTTTTTGATAGATGCTGAGTTTTGATAAAACCTGCCTCTGAACCACTTCTTTATTAGATTTTAAAGCACATTTAGAGACAAGCAAAGTCAGCAGTGAGATCAACACAGACTCTTTCTTTAGCCCCTTATGCCTCTTTGGCACTTTGTGATTCTGACTGCTTTTAATGTATATTTTTGTTTCTGTTCAATTTAGAGACCTGATGTGGATTCTTCTAAATGAAAAGTGGATCCCTGCCCCTTTGTGGTCTATTCACATCTTCCCAGAGAGCAGAGTAGGAAGGCCACAGCCAACAATGCCAATACAACCCTATAAAGATTAATAGGGTACCTGAAAAGCAACAAGGACTTTGAGTGATTTCAAGGATTCCAAAGACTCAATAAATCAATTTCAGTGAAAATGTCCTTGCTAATTTAGTACCTGATAGTATTTGACACCTCTGTACTCCAGTTAGAGCACTGAGCAATAGAAGGAGGAGATTCTTGCGTGTGCTTTTTGCCATCAGGCTTTCAATTTGAAATTAATGCTGGCTAAATCCATTTGGACAGAAAGATAAAGAATACCTTGCAATGCCTACCTACTCAAAGCAAAAGTTAGCTCTATGATTATCTTCTCATCTAGTGAAAAGAAATAAATCACTGATGGAAAATAAATTATGGAGACTGGCTAAATAAGAGCAGACTATTGTCTAAACCATTAAATCTTGCATACTGTGTCAGAAGTGCTGCAGCATCACTGAGAAACCACGTGAGGCTGTTGCGGGGGAAGGAAAAAAAGCCCACAACTGCTCCTGACGTGAGACAATTTGGACGCCAGTAGACTTGATCTTGTCATTGTTTCATTGCACATTAACAAAGACACCAGCTCATGCTGGATGCTCAAAATAGGATAAAAGCAATCCACAAACTAAAACCTCTCCTCTCATGATGGCGTAGGTATTAAAATTCTGTTTATAGTGAAGACTTTTATATGGCCTAATTACATACTGGGACTAACTATTGTCAGTTCTGCCATGCTGAAAGAGCCTTAATGATGACATTAGAGTTTGAATAGAATTTTTAAGCAGATCTAATATAAAAAGAGATGTAATTAATCAAATGTTAAGTTTACTTGATCTGGGAGTGGAGGTTTGCTCTATCTTCTCCCTAATACTATTGGAGCCTTTGTGATGCAAACAAGGTCTAGATTTATGAACACTCAAAAGCAAAACGGGAAAGAAAACAACAGGCACCTCAGAGGGATGGAGAAAGGGCAAAATCTCTCATTTCTTCTTCCAATATCTATAAAATATCTTATGCACCTTTTATTTAAGAAGACAATAAAATGAACCCACCCATATTTCATTAGCATTAGTGAGGTCATTACCCAGATCCCTTTCCTAACGTGCCAAATCATTTGCACATATGGGAAGCAAGCAGATGAAGGGGGTTAAAGGGGGAGTGATTTGATACACACTATTGGATGTCAGATGGTACAAAGCAGATGTGTAAGGAGCTTTTGTCAACCAGTAAAAGCATTTACATTGCATTATATCAGTTCAGAAATGCTGGGGACAAAAAGGTTTCATAGCGGTCTTCTCTTTTTTTGCCTCCTTCGGCTGTAAAGGTGAAAGTGATGTATGTCAGAGAGCTTCAGAGATATCTGATAAACTCTGCACAGACTGTGTATGCACACACCTGGAGTCTAAGTATGTATTTTGCACACACACACACAGAGTGCAGAACATGCCTGCAGATGTGAGCACAACGATGCATGCACAGACACAGGTCACCAGCAGCACACCCCATGTTTTTACCCATCAAACTGCATCGCTCTGCGAGGAAAGAAGCAACTTTTGCCTTTCAAAGCACAGCACACATTGTGATCCCGAGCTGCATGCCTAAGTAAATGTTTAATGTTTTAAGGCTAGCTATGCACAGTTCACGTTAAGGCTTTAGGATTTATATGTTTGAGTCCTCCCCACAGCACAGCTGTCTCCGTGTGTCTAGCCTGGTGTGATTAATGCAGGTTAATCACCGAAGCATGTGGCAGCACGAGGACAAGGCAGAGCAGCGAGCAAACCCCAGCAACCACTTCTCATTGTTGAAAGATGAGATGCTGGACTGTTCACTTGTGTGTACTGCCTGGCTTGACACCATGATAAGCTGTACCCCCTCATCCCCCTATTTAAAGCAAAATGTGTCTAATGAGTGAGCCTCACAAATCTATTTTAGATCTACCAGGTTCGCAGACCTCATCTGCACTGATGAAAGCTGGTGAAAAACTTACTAGAGGGAAAAGAAAAAGAGAAGCAGGGCAGTCAGAATTAATAGCTGCTGTGCAACTATGAATAGTGCCAGAAGCTGCCTTCAAAATACAAATTCAAGCTAAAACTCATAAAGGAAACTCTCAAACAAATACAACAAAAGCACAGGGAGGTCATGCTGCTCCCACTCATTTTTGCTATTCAAATAAGCATGGCATTGAAAAGATGCTACTGCCAGAGAAGTGGCAGTTCCAGCAAAAACATCTGCTTCCTATGAGTTGTGTGAGTAACATCCACAGTGCACACCAAGAGCACTTATTTGAAGCGCAGGTGTGGGAGTTGAAATCTCTGCATTCATTAGTGGGTTTGCCACAGCGCTTATGCAGGACCTTGTGCACGTTGCTAAATGTGTCTTCACCAGCTAGATAAACACACCAAAAGGTGGTGGGGCTAAATTAGAGTCTATCCTACTGAAGGCATGAAGAATCTGTTCTGGATGAGAAATACCAACACACCAACTGCCAGTTAATTTATGGCGTTAATGCTCATGAGGTATTTCACAGTCCCTAGATAAATAGCCAGACATGGAAGAAAGGCCACTCAAAGACCACATTTTACTGTGCTTTGTGCTGATGACTCATTATTTTGCTGGGAAAGAAGGTCACTGCCTCTTGAATCATCAACAAAATGGCAGTAAATTCTGATTTCAGACTGTGTGCAGGGCCTGAGGGAAGGAAAGAGACCAAGAAGGGAGACCATTCTGCAGAGGAGTCCTGAGGATTTTAGCCATCAGATTTTTTTCTACCTTTTTTATTGAACTCAGGCACTAGGGGAACCTGTCCTGTCAGTGAAAAAGGCCAAAGACATAGCCCTTGTACCTTGCCAACTCAAATTTATTGGAAGAGAACTTCTAGAGGGCACATCTCCTCAGCAAGCCTTAACTTCATCACTTCTGTCTAGATGCCTATGTGGTTCCTGTAGCTTCACGTCACTCACTGCTCTTCCTGCTACCCTGGTTTGTCTGAGATATGTGAGGGTGGAAAATCCACCTCTCCACGAGGGAATCATGCTGAGCACTACAACTGTACATATGGGAGAGGCTGAGGAAAGTAACTGAAACTGAGCTTTGGCACCTTAGCTGTCACTACTTTCTGTGGATAAGCTGGATATAAAAGAGAGGGACTGTGTACTATAGGTCTTACAACTGGCCCTGAAAAATTGTCCTTTCCTTAAACTCTGCTTCCTTTTATTTCTCCATTTTATTGGAATTCTTGACTATCAGAGTTCACTTAAACTGTGTAATACACCTAGAAAAGTAATTACAGCAATTCTGAAGTCCAAGGTGCTAAAAGAGAGACTATTATGAGGGACATTACTGATAATTATACAGAGAATAGCAAATATATTAATCTTTCAGAATGAAAGTGACAACACTTTAAATGCCCTGGACCAAAACATCAAGATGAGAAGGCTCTAGGGAGACCTTAGAGCAGCCTTCCAGTACCTGAAATGGCCTACAGAAAAAGTTGAGACTTTTGCAAGGGCTTGTAGTGGTAGGATGAGATGGAATGGCTTTTAGCTGGAAAAGGGCAAGTTTAGACTGGATAGTAGGAAGAAATTCCTTATAGTGAGGATGGGGAGACACTAGAACGGGTTGCCTAGTTTCATTGTGGATGCCTCCTCCTGAAGGTATTCATGGCCAGGTTGGATGGGGCCTTGAGCAGCCTGGGCTAGTGGAAGGTGTCCCTGCCCATAGCGGGGGTTGGAACTGGATTATCTTTAAAGTCCCTTCCAACCCAAGCCACTCTATGATTCTACGAAGTATCAAGAGGTATAGTCATCTATAGATTGGAACTACTTTAGGATTCTGTATTTCTTCCACCTGGCAAGCCTCTAAAAACGCCATGTGTGCATGTCATCACTAGCAAAAAGTCCCTGACTTGTCAGTGCCTGATTTTGTTTCAAAAGGTCCATAGCTCACATAGAACTATAGAATTGTTCTGGTTGGAAAACACCTTTGATGTCATCAAGTCTAACCATTCTCTAACTCCACCAAGTCTGGTGCTAAACCACGTCCCTCAGCACCACGCCTCTGTGGCTTTTCAACACCTCCAGGGATGGGAATTCAGTGGTGATTCATACTCCTTTTTCACACAGAGCTTTCTCATCTGCCAACTTCAGATTCCATAAACTACTCAGTTTTTCATACACTCACAGGAAGGATTGGGGTCTCCAAGCACCCGAGAACTTGCTTTTGAGCAAGGACTTATCATTAGCATTCCTCAGTGCTTAGTTGTCATTAGTTCTTATGCTTTGTTTCTGGGCTTTGAGCCTCAGCAGTTGAACTACCCTTTTAAGTCCAGCAGATTCACAATGCTGAACCAGAATCTGACCTAATGATTCCCCCTCAAGTATTTGCTAAGCAGTAGCTAAGCTTAATACACTCTTGTCTGTATATTTTTTGCAGGCAGATGCCTCTGGAATTAGACCAACACATTCATCCAGAAAACAAACTAACATCAAGCCAGCATAACTTATTAGACAGCAGCTCCAGATTTAAGAAGGGCAGTTACACCAAAAAAAAAAAAAGAGAGAAAAAAGAGAGTTTAGGTTTGCTTTTTATTATTATTATTATTATTATTATTTGTTTTGGATTTTTTTGGATTTCGAGGGTAAGTTGTTAATTTCACTTCATCCCCTGCTCAGCAACTCTGAAAACAAAACACGTCATAAAATCTCATACTTGGCCCCAACATGGTTTAGTTGTAAACTGAACCTAAGTGGCACATTCATCATGTTTTGGAAAGCACTCCCTGCTCCCTCTTACCCCATGCTTTCCCACCTAAAAGTGCTTCACAGGGCAGAGGCCAGGCCACTGGGAAAGATAAGAATGGGAAACAAACACCATGGAGATGGAGCCCCGGGGAAGCAAGAGGACAGACTGCACAGCACAACCACAGTGACAAGCATCAGGATGGGAAGGTGGAGTTGCATGACAAGCCCACTGAGTTCTTATCTGGTCTTGTGTGAATCAGGACAGGGCTGAAAACTGCCTGATTGAAGTTCGTTTGCACTTTAATGCTGATTGGATTTCAAATGCAAATTCTGCACTGCCCTGAGCTACGATTTTCAGCAGCAATAGGAGCAGTGTGTCAAAAGTTTGTACCTCTGCACACAAAGGCAGCTAAGATAAAGGCCAAACTTTTTCTGGATTCAGAATGTCTAAACCAATAGTTTTCCACAAAAGCTGTCCTGTTTTTCCCATGCTGGCAAAGTTCAAATGCAACAATTTCATGAGTTATGTGTGAAGGTGCTTTCCACCAGTTTATCTTGTTGTGATGTGGAAATAAGAATCAGCTTAAGCCCTCGACTCTATAGTCAGTAAAAACTGTTTCATTTAAAGCAGGAAGGGGGAATTTCTGACTAAAGTTTGATTGGGCTGAAAAGTAGACCATCTAGAGAAGTATGATTTTGCTCTCTAGGAGGAAGTCACACCAAGCTGCTTGCATCATCACCAGGGACTGGAGACCAGCACTTGGCTGTCAGGCAGCATCAGGTCAAGTCTGTGTCCTTATAAAAGAAGCAGAGAATAATTATTTTATGTCTGTCTGCTGCAGTGGTGTCTTCAACAACAATAACATCATGATATGCTTCAAATCCAGTTCCAAAAGGGATTTCTGTCAGTTTTTAAGAATGGAGAGGATTTGGATTAGGGAGACTAAGGAGAAGACTTTTAATGCACATATGAGGCTCCCAGAGGTCTGAGGGAGCTGGGATTGTTTAGCCTGGAGAAGAGGAGGCTCAGGGGTGACCTCATTGCTCTCTACAAATACCTGAAAGGTGGTTGTAGCCAGGAAGAGGTTGGTCTCTTCTCTCAGGCAACCAGCACCAGAACAAGGGGACACAGTCTCAAGCTGCACCAGGGGAATTTTAGGCTGGAGGTGAGGAGGAAGTTCTTCCCAGAGAGAGTTGTTAGCCATTGGAATGTGCTGCCCAGGGAGGTGGTGGAGTCACCATCCCTGGAAGTGTTCAAGAGGGGATTGGACGTGGCACTTGGTGCCATGGTCTAGTCATGAGGTCTGTGATGACAGGTTGGACTTGATGATCTTTGAGGTCTCTTCCAACCTTGGTGATACTGTGATACTGTGATATGGGCATGGGAGGGGGCATGTTTTGCAAACCCAAGGATAAGTGAAATTATGGAGAGGCATTTCAGGGTTTGAACTTTCCTCTGACTGTTTAGAGAGAACCAAACCATGCTCTGTCTTGTCTGTACTGCCTTTTGAGAATGATACAGCCATGCTATCAGCATTGTTCTATTGGGAAGTGCTGGCTGGCAAGAGCCAAAACTAAGCCAAGGAACATGCTGACTCTTAAGGATGTCGACAGCCAGTAGTTTGTGCCTGAGCTCATTCTCTGGTTTGATTTTACACAGCATTATGACTTATAATTTATAAGGTTACATAACACACAGCCCACAGGAATTCTTATTACTTCTAGAGAATTTTCTTCCAAGTATGAATGTGCAGAGTGCATGTGGAATGCTACTACTGTGCTTTGTTTCTTCATGGTCTGGCAATTGTCTAATCCTAAATATTATGTAGTGAGCCAAGAAAACCTGGATATAGCACAAATTTTCCTATGACATGTTATGAATTCTCCATTCTCTTACGATTTTTTCCTGTGTAGTGAAGGGCTCCTATTCATTTCAGCGTGAGTTTTCACTGAGTAAAGATTCTGTTCCAGTCAAGGCTTGGTGCCACTCCACTGGTATTTCCCATGCAGCTCTGATGGAAGAGTGAGGGAACAAGGAGCTAGCATTAAGACAAAAACCTGGGTGGTAGGTAGCATAGACTCCTGATGCCATGCAGTAGGATTTGAGTCACAGGAATGCTGGCAAGCATCTCGCCCCTTCAACTCCTCTCTATTGACCTCAGCTAAGGCTTCAGAAGTTTTGCAGAATACAGAATTAGCCAGGTTGGAAAAGACCTTCGAGCTTATCATTTCCAACCTATCACCCAACACCATCTAATCAACTATACCATGGCACTAAGTGCCTCATCCAGTCGCTTTTTAAACACTTCCAGACTCCACCATGTGTGTGTGCATGCACATGAGCCTCTGCTGACTTATTCGCAAAAGATCTCCCAGCATCAGATGCTGCAAAATTATTTAAAACTATTTTCATCTAAGGCAAAAGATGATGTTTACAGCTGTCCTTTTCTTGGACACCACTCAAAATGCTCCCCCTAAATTCCTACTGAGTTTTTGATTCCTTTTATGAGCTGAAACCAAAGTGGGTCGTTCGGCTTATAAGAAACATCATCACTTCGAGCTGTGTGCTAATTAGTTCTCTTCCACTGATTATCATTAATACCTGTGGCTGTGTGATTCTCCTAGGCCAATAATATGCACACAAAACCAGGAGAAAGAATTAACAATAACAAAAAAAAAAATATATAAAAACCCCTCAAAAACTTAGAGTGACTTAAAAAAGATTAAAGGCAAGCTGCAAACACGGCAACATAAGAGACCTGAAATGAAAACCCACACATTAAACATCAAACTTAAATCTGCTTTACAGAAGGATTAAATGCTCACCGTGGACTGTGAGGGAATCCATTTCTAATGGTGAATTTATATCAGTCCACAGGGAACCCTATCAAGGCACAGCTGACTAATGACTATCATTTTCACTTGATTTCATTAGTATTTAAGTTATAGCATGAAGTACATTCCCCTCGGTGCACTGAAAGTCGGTGATTTACATACATTCGTCGTGAAGCTTTTGCTTTGGCTGATATAAAAATGATTTGCTGCTTGAAAGTGTATCCTTTGTGCCATCCACCTAGGTCCACCCCTTCTGAAATAAATGCTAAATTTTCATATGATTAGTCACAACACATTTTAGAGACAGGTTATAATAAAATTAAAATGTGAGCCTGAAATTATTCTTTCTCTCTGGATATGATGCAAGGCTCTTTGTTAGGCAGCCTCTAGTTGTTTACAATCAGATGTTCATGTGCACTGTGTGCATGCATTATGTCTTTTTTTTCCCCCTCTGCGGTGTCCAAACTCACATTTGCATCAAAATATCATAGACAAGGTTCAATTTGTAGGCAACTGATCATGTGTGTCTTTATGACAATGTCTGTAGAGGAGATTCACAGAATCACAGAATCACCAAAGTTGGAAGAGACCTCAAAGATCGTCAAGTCCAACCTGTCACCACAGACCTCAGGACTAAACCATGGCACCAAGTGCCACATCCAATCCCCTCTTGAACACCTCCAGGGATGGTGACCCACCACCTCCCTAGGCAGCCCATTCCAATGGCTAACAACTCTCTCAGTGAAGAACTTTCTCCTCACATCTAGCCTAAACTTCCCCTGGCACAGCTTGAGACTGTGTCCTCTTGATCTGGTGCTGGTTGCCTGGGAGAAGAGACCAACCCCCACTTGGCCACAAGCACCCTTCAGGTAGTTGTAGAGAGCAATAAGATCTCCCCTGAGCCTCCTCTTCTCCAGGCTAAACAACCCCAGCTCCCTCAGCCTCTCCTCGTATTCAGACCATTTGGTCAAGATGAGTGGCTTTTTACCTGAAACCCCAGGCCTGGATGTGTTTAAAGGTGGTCTGGATGTGGTGCTTGGCGCTATGAATTAGGGGTGAACCTTGTAGAGCAGGGTTATTGGTTGGACTTGGTGATCCTGAGGGTCTTTTCCAACCTGAATATTTCTGTGATTTCTGTGATTTTTGAGAAGGGTGAAAAGAACATGCTGAAAGTAAATGGCTGCCTGGGAGCCACTTGCTGGCACCTTCCTCCTGGAATCCCCATTCAATTAAAAACTGAACCCACTCATCCTCACTTCCAGTCTACCTTCCCTATTCTCTCACTGCCTGTCACTCCCCACTCAGACAATACAGCCTAGCAAACTAGCTGCTCCTCATACACTTCAGGCTTTTCTACCATTGTAGCTTTACTCATACCTCTCTCTTTGCCATGCTGCTCTTCTCCTCTGGCTGCATTTTCAACTTCCTCCCATAAAGTCTCTGACACCTAAAATAGGTACAAGCAGCACTGTATCTTTATTTTTGCAGAGAACTTAACTCATAGCAACTTTCTTCAGAATATCCCCTTCCCCTGAGCCTTTATGGTCAGACCATGCAGAGGTACAGCACACAATCTACTTAGTAAATAATACTATCAATGTTAATAGGAAAATTCAAACCTGTTCTACACATAACACTGACCTCATTATATGCTACTTTCTTTTTCCTTTCTTTTAATGGGCCTGTAGGAAAACTTGCAATGCTCTGCTTAGGTAAGGGGGAAATGTGTAAAACATATGCATAAAAACTTGAGGAAGACCTGAGCTTATTGTTATATTCAGAAACGAAGGGAACAAATGAAAACTGGAGTTTAAAAAAAGGAGGCTGTTCAATGGCATGCAAAGAGTTCAGCAAAAGATCAAAATCTGACCTCACAAGTGGAGAGAGAATGAAGGGGCAACAGCACTTGCTGTAAATCCTGCCCACAAAGCTCCATGTAAAACAATTCTGCTACGTGAATTAAGTATGTCAGCCAGACACCCTCATCAAGACTGGAATGCTGTAAATAGCTGTGACCCCACAGGCCAGACATCTGACTGGCTAAGTGGACAGGGTGGAAAAGGGAAACAGAGGAAGGGTTGCTTTTCCTGTGTTGCACCTGGGGTACTGAAGTACAGAAAGCTTTAACAACCTTTTAAGATGGCATAAACGCAAGACAGAAGCAGGCTGCAAACTGAGATCTCCTACTTCGTAGCCAGTTCCCTCAGCCCACTAGATCTTTTCATCCTCTCCTTTGTTTTCATCCTATGTTTTGTTTTGTTTTCATTGGATTAGTGGAACTGCTCAAGATTCAATTATTCCAGTAATGGAGCATGCATGAATCAAGAGAATGAAAGTTTTACTTGCTTTTTTTAGGATGAGCACATCAAGTGGAAATGGGCCTTTTTCCAGATCAGCTGCTGCTTCTCTGCACTCTATATAACACTCCACTGCTTCAATGCTCTTGGCAGGAGATTGCTGACTCAGCAAAAAGCTTTGAAGGTGAAAAGGTTTATTCTAAGGATCTGTGTGTGTTTGACTGTGTAT
The DNA here is from genome assembly GCA_033816785.1 of Picus viridis. Taxonomy (NCBI): domain Eukaryota; kingdom Metazoa; phylum Chordata; class Aves; order Piciformes; family Picidae; genus Picus; species Picus viridis. The sequence continues at coordinate 12,835,347 of CM066571.1, forward strand.
CTTTGTAAGTGGAGATCTGACTCCAAAATGAGGAACCCCTGTGACTGCACTTCTTTCTCTGCCAGTAGTGTCAGGACTACTAACCCTTCCAAGCAGGATAAAGATGTGTCTTGGTTTAGGTACAGAATGGATCACGAATGTGCACGTCTTTCTTTCTTTCTGCACTTGTTTCTTTCTTTCTGCACTTCTTTCTTTCTTTCTTTCTGCACTTCTTTCTCTGCCAGTAGCATCAGGACTTCTAACTAACCCTTCCAAGCAGAATAAAGATGTGTCTTGGTTTAGGTACAGAATGGATCACAAGTGTGCACGTCTTTCTTTCTTTCTGCACTTGTTTCTTTCTTTCTGCACTTCTTTCTTTCTTTCTTTCTGCACTTCTTTCTCTGCCAGTAGCATCAGGACTTCTAACTAACCCTTCCAAGCAGGATAAAGATGTGTCTTGGTTTAGGTACAGAATGGATCACAAGTGTGCACGTCTTTCTTTCTTTCTGCACTTGTTTCTTTCTTTCTGCACTTCTTTCTTTCTTTCTTTCTGCACTTCTTTCTCTGCCAGTAGCATCAGGACTTCTAACTAACCCTTCCAAGCAGGATAAAGATGTGTCTTGGTTTAGGTACGGAATGGATCACAAGTGTGCACGTCTTTCTTTCTTTCTGCACTTGTTTCTTTCTTTCTGCACTTCTTTCTTTCTTTCTTTCTGCACTTCTTTCTCTGCCAGTAGCATCAGGACTTCTAACTAACCCTTCCAAGCAGGATAAAGATGTGTCTTGGTTTAGGTACAGAATGGATCACGAGTGTGCACGTCTTTCTTTCTTTCTGCACTTGTTTCTTTCTTTCTGCACTTCTTTCTCTGCCAGTAGCATCAGGACTTCTAATTAACCCTTCCAACCAGGATAAAGATGTGTCGTGGTTTAGGTACAGAATGGATCATGAGTGTGCACCTCTTTCTTTCTTTCTACACTTCTTTCTTTCTGCACTTCTTTCTTTCTTTCTGCACTTCTTTCTTTCTTTCTGCACTTCTTTCTTTGCCAGTAGCATCAGGACTTCTAATTAACCCTTCCAACCAGGATAAAGATGTGTCGTGGTTTAGGTACAGAATGGACCATAACTGTGTGGTAGCTTGAAATACCCCCAGCCTAAAATTGCCAGACCAGCTTAGTTGGAAAGGAAATGAAGCTGCATTTACAAGCAAAACTACAATCTAAAATATGAAATGTGATGAATATGTAGAAAATATACAATATTTACCTGTATATACAATTTATAAACAAAACAAGAACCCCCTGGACAAAACCAGGGCGTTACCAACAGCTTCCCCCTCCCTGCTCCCTTCCTTACCCCCATACACAGGGCCATGGTTTAGTTGGTCATGAGGTGTTGGGTGACAGGTTGGACTCGATGATCTCTGAGGTCTTTTCCAACCTTACTGATTCTATGATTCCATGAAGGGAAAAAAGCAGAGAGTTGCTGTTAAAACTCATCCACAACAGGAATGATTTCGAGGTCAGCAAAGCCAGCACAAAGCCAGAAGCTAGTGTCTGCCAGACTGGAGGAGGCAAAAAAGAGAAAGTTAATTTATACAAACTAACTTTGTTGGTAGTCAGACCACTGGGGTTATTTAGACCTTATCACTATTTCCCTTTTTACATCCAATAGCAATTTATTTACATTCTACTACTTTCTGCTCAGGATCTCTGGAAAATTTTTCTAGGCACAGTTCAAAATGACCAGCCTTGCAACACTACAAAGAAAATAATTAGTTAAAACTTCCAATATACAGAAACTACAAATACACTTCAGTAAAATCATGCTGGTCTCTTCTCCCAGGCAACCAGCACCAGAACAAGAGGACACAGTCTCAAGGTGTGCCAGGGGAGGTTTAGGCTGGCGGTTAGGAAGAAATTCTTCATAGAGAGAGTGATTGCCCATTGGAATGTGCTGCCTGGGGAGGTGGTGGGGTTGGCATCATTGGAGGTGTTGAGGAGGAGACTTGATAGGGTGCTTGGTTGCATGGTTTAGTTGATTAGGTGGTGTTGGATGATGGGTTGGACACGATGATCTTGAAGGTCTCTTCCAACCTGGTCTATTCTATTCTATTCTATTCTATTCTATTCTATTCTATTCTATTCTATTCTATTCTATTCTATTCATTCCATTCCATTCCATTCCATTCCATTCCATTCCATTCCATTGTTTTATCCACTTGATGTTGGCTTCTGAGAATCATAGAACCATAGAAGCAATAAAGTTGAAAAAGACCTCAGAGATCATCAAATCCGACTTCTCACCCAACACCTCATGACTAACTAAACCATGGCTTCAAGTGCCATGTTTGATCCCTTTTCGAACACCTCCAGTGATGGTGACTCCACCACCTCCCTGGGCAGCACATTCCATTGGCCAATGACTCTTTCTGGGAGGAACTTTCTCCTCACCTCCACCCTAAACTTCCCCTGGCACAGCTTGAGACTGTATCCTCTTGTTCTGGTGCTAGCTGCCCGGGAGACTAGAGCAACCCCCACCTGTCTACAAGCTCCTTTCAGGTAGTTGCAGAGAGCAATAAGGTCTCCCCTGAGCCTCCTCTTCTCCAGAAAACAGTGGGAGTCCAGCAGTTCCTTGTTGACACACACCCCCAATCTCATCACAATATTTCAATGGAAGGTCTTGAATTTCTAAATTCCAGAAGACACATGTTCCAACTTTTACTGTGCTGGAGGGTTCAGCTGAGACAGTAGCTCTGTCTCATGCCTCTGTCTGCTAGCAAATGCCCTTTAGCAAATGGTACAGCTTTCAAACACCACATTTCCCTTTGAATTATTTGTAATACTGCTGAGTGGTCTGCAGTTTGCTCTCCACCCCAGCAATCCTGTTTCAAAAATAAACTGCAATGCTGAAGATTGAAAAGGAAGGCTCCAAAAATAAAGGCCGCCAAGATGTCATACGTGCTAAAGCACTCTGCAAAGCCTGCCCGCCAACAAAAAGTGTTCTTAGTTAAGCACAAAGAAATTCATTATTTTAAACCTGTTCTTATTTTGCCAGCCCTTCAAGTCAGATTTAAAGGAAGCCAAATCAAAGGAGCATGTGGAAAAAAAAATGGAAATAGTTTGAGCAACTCTGCTCAGAGTGACTGTTGACTGCTCTTTGAATTTTGACTTGGTCTGTTAATAAGAGAATTTGGGAGCAAGATATAAGCTACACTTGAGGGGGGAAACATAATCAGAGTGGGCAACTCAAAGGACATCATGAAAGCATAGCTGAATGTTAACTGAAAGCATTTGTTTTCTTTCAATATCCACGATTAGCTGAGACCTTTACATCTCCATTACACTTAATCATTTCACTTTCTGCCTGTATGAAAGATCAGATTCAGGTTGAGAAAGGAAATATTTCCCCCATCATCTGCAAATCAGCGTGTTATTGAAAGTGGCAAGGTGTGTGAACAAGCACTGCCTGAAAGTGCCACTAGGGAGGATGACAAACCACCAAACAGAAAGGTATTTTACAACTCAGAAGCCAACACAGAGATTGGGTTTCGCCGGTGTCTGGGTTTGTTTCGTTTGTTTTGGTTTTTCCATGCAGAAGAATTTAATTCATTTGTAAAGTGTGCTGAACAGCACAGCGTGCTCTTAATGGTTGGAAGCGCTACCTATTTGTTTAAACTGTGATTAACACTCTGCAGAACTCAGGCTATCCAAATCTTGATGATTAATTGAAGCTCATTTAATTTGCCTGTTGCATTTGCAATAAACTGGGCTCTAAAATCTTACAGTAAAGTGCTTAATTGTGATTAACAGTAGCCCTGCAAGGCTGTGTCTTGCTAAGGTGAAGATGTAGCTCCTCTAGGCCAGACTCAGGGAGACAATCATCGCTTGCTGAGACAGTTCAGGAGATTTGGCAGAATCTGCTCTCAAGCTAGAGGAAGAATTGTTTCTCCATGGGATGTGGAGTAAGCTTTTCTACTGGTAGGATATGTTCATCCTGTTGGACTCTCTGGGATTTGTTTGGGTCGACCTCCCTGAGACAAGATCTACCTTTTGAATACTCTGTGATTCTCCACTGCTTATCAATAGAGTAAAACTGGTGAGACATATATTTATATGTGCCATGGTCTAGTTGTGAGGTCTGTGCTTACAGGTTGGACTCGATGATCTTCGAGGTCTCTTCCAACCTTAGTCACACTGTGATACTGTGATATATATATACATATATGTGTGTATATATACATATATATACACATATATACATATATATACACATATACATATATATACACATATATATATATACACACACACATATATATATAATTATTCCATATTTAGGTAAATAAAATATTTCTCTGTCTACACCTTTAACCCCCTGAGTTTTACCTACTCAGTCAGAAGCTGTTAATCCTGGAAAACATGTTAAGCTTTAGTGACATGTTCTTCTGAAACCCTGGAAGTGATGCAGTTGCTGCATTGTATCAGCTCAAATCTCAAACTGATAGCCAAACAGGCTGTGGTAGGGCAGCTTAAAGACAGCTCTTGGATGAGAGTTCACCACTGTTGGTAGGAAAGTGTTGTGCAGTTATTTGGAGCTTTGGGCTTCAAGTTTTCACGGTGGTGCTTTCTGTGCAAACTCTTGGTCTATCTGTGGACACTTTTCCTTTCAGCCTGAAACAGAGAGGCTACAACAACATTTGAAAACCATGGCGGGCTTAACCTTAACTGAGAGGGACATTACTAACAGGATAAAGTATTTGCTCAAAGAGAGGTAAGACCTCCTTGGAGACAGCCATTTCATACTCTCAAATAAAAACACTTCCAAAAATGTTGGTGAGTTGCCACCAGCAGCGTTCGAGCAAATGACACCCAGGGACCTTTGGCTGCTGTGACAATGCCACAAAGTATACAAAATCAAGCAGGGCTTTATTCTACCAGACAGTAATAAGCATGTAATTATATTGTAATTAAAAAGCAATTATTCACTGGCAACTACTGAAGATGTCTTTAATGGTAATTCTGAGTGTGACTACCATGTAATTTGTAGACAGAAATAAGTGTGCAATTACCCTGTTAGTAACACAGTAATTACCAAATACATCCAAGCATCTTTCTGTTTTCTGCCATGGAGTTACTGACACCTGCAAAGCATAAATTACATAGCAGCTACATATGCAGCTGCCAGGTGATGCACAGTAGAATGAAAAGATGGCAGACATCATTTCAGGACTAGGGTCCAACTCATTAGCATAAAGCTGGTGTAACAGATCAGTGATCAGTACTCAGATCTGAAATTAGACCATGCCACTGAAATCCACAGAGTTGTACTGGCTTGAAAAGAGCTGTAAACATGTTGTGGATCAATCTCAAATCTCTGTGTAGAGAGGTGGGTACAATTAAATGTATTGTCATAAACCTGGAGTTCAGAGCTTGTCCCTTTCATGTGAACTGATCTTCACCATATTCAGAAGAGAGAGGTTCTGCCGTTCCCATCACAGGTTTCTGTCACAGATCATTCCCGAGCAATGGAGCCTTCCTGTACACCGAGCCTTGCATGTCAGCTTCTCACCTCCTTCTTATGTCATTGCTCCTGTGACATTTCCAAAGAACAGGCTTGACAGAAGGCTTGCCCCAAGCAGAGGAACTTATCAGGTGAGTAAGAAAGCAGAAGCAAAAGCCCCAAGGCAAGAAGTGCCATAAACATTTCACAGGAAGGCACCAAACGCACTGTTTTGAAGCAAATGTTGTGTCATCTTTGTGACTGATGCAGGTTGCACTCACTCTTGTGAAACAGACCCTCGTGCCCTATTCAAAAGGAGTTCACTCTGACTGAGGCTTAGGCCTGAGACTTGAAATCAGATTGACTACTTAGGTGCTTAAAGCTGAAGAGGTTTATGTAGAGTGCCACACACTTACCATTTCAGTCTTGAACCTTGTGCATCTAAACCCCACACTGCACACCCCGAGATCAATGTCAAAAAGCACACTCAAGCTTGTAGCTTAATTTGAAGGAGGCTTGGCAGCCAGAAATTAATATGAGGTCAGAAGGCTTGACGATCACTCTGATTTTATACAACAGCCTACAAAAAGGACCTGGGTTTGACAGTTGTTCATGATCAGATGAAAATAGCCTTTGCTCTTCTTAAAGCAAGGACAAAAGGAATAGGGACACGCAGGGCTGCAAGAGATCTCTTGAATCTAAAAGCCTAAACCCAAGAAAGGAATGAAAGCAATTTATTGCAACTCTTCTGGTGTGATGAAAGACAACACACTGCCATGCTGGCAAAATATAAACATTCCCTTCCATGTTCCATTTCTCTTGCTTGGTCTGGGAAACTAAATGTCAGTAACAATCCCACATCTATTATACAATCAGACGTCTGATTTCGGTTATTACCATCATTTTGCTTAGTATTTGCCACCTCCTTTTACATGCTGGCTGGCTGAGTTTCTTCAGCAGTGCCAGAATATGGCCACTTAAAATTTACAGCAATTCATTTAATGTTCTGTCATCCATCAAGATTTAGAGCAACACTGTCTGGAGATGCCTGAATCCTTCATAACGAAACACAAGGCTATTGATTACAAAATAGGATGATGAAAGGGGGACTGGGGTGTCTTTCAAGAAAGTTGCAGGGAAAGATGTGAGTCATCTAAAAGCAGCCATTTGGAGATGGAGCAGGATAAGCCCTCCCTTTCACGTCGCCTGCAATTTGGAGTGATATGGATAATGAAAGGTTTCTCCAACAGCTGTACTGCAGGAGTGCTGCTATCCTTCTCTTCTCTGTCCACACTGTGGGGGGAGGTTCAGGGTGATTAATTGTTAATTGGCAAATGTCATTATGCCCTGGAGCATATTCAGCTGAAAACACAGAGTGACTGCAACAGCAGCCGCTCAGTTTTGGTTAGTGTTGTTTGCAAAATGGCACCAAGAGTGGTGGTCACATGTTAGGATGTATCTGATGGTTTCCAGGGCACAATAACTTGCAAAGTTTACCTGCTGATGCTCTCAACTAAAATCTTTGAATCAGGTATACAGAGGGTTGAAAGAATAGATTGCACTGAGACAGTACACACATGTAAATATGACTAATCATTTCTCAGTTGCACATGTATAAATGTCTACTGGTGGAAGGGGAGGGAGCAGGAAAGGAGAGGAAGGGGAGAGAGAGAGAAGGAAAGGAAAGGAGAGGAAGGGGAGAGAGAAGGAAAAGAGAGGAAGGGGAGAGAGAGAGAGAAAGAGAGGAAGGGGAGAGAGGGAGAGAAAGAGAGGAAGGGGGAGAGAGAGAGAAGGAGACAAAGGGGAGAGAGAAGGAAAGGAGAGGAAGGGGAGAGAGAGAAGGAGAGGAAGGGAAGAGAGAGAAGGAGACAAAGGTGAGAGAGAGAAGGAAAGGAGAGGAAGTGGAGAGAGAAGGAAAAGAGAGGAAGGGAAGAGAGAGGGAAGGAGAGGAAGGGAAGAGAGAGAAGGAGAAAAAGGGAAGAGAGAGAAGGAGACAAAGGGGAGAGAGAGAAGGAAAGGAGAGGTGGGAGAGAGAGAAGGAAAGGAGAGGTGGGAGAGAGAAAAAGAAAGGAGAGGTAGGGGAGAGAGAAGGAAAAGAGAGGAAGGAGAGAGAGAAGGAAAGAAGACAAAAGAGAGAGAGAAGGAAAGGAGATGAAGGAGAAAGAGAAGGAAAGGAGAGGAAGTGGAGAGAGAGAACAGAGAGAGAAAAGAGAAAGGGGAGAGAGAAGGAATATAAAGGAAGAAGAGAGAAGGAAGATAGAGGAAGGAGAGAGAGAGAGAAAGAAAGGAGAGGAAGAGGGAGAGAGATAGAACAAAGGAGAGGAAGGGAGAAAGAAAAGAATACCAACAAGCAAGAGAAAAACAACTTCAATTAATGACCTGGCTTCTTGCCATTGTGCTACCAAAACAGCCAGAAAGGCTAAGTCATGCCATGGATTTTTAGTGACAACACAACTGTCGCCCAGTTCCTGTTGCTTTGTTGTATCACTGTTACAGTCCAGCGGTTGTATTTCAGTGGCTTTGGAGCTGGGTGTTGAGCGGCTGCTTCTGCAAACATCTAGTGAAAAACAACCCTTTTGACACTAATGGATATCTCTGCAGCAGTGTAAGCAGAGAGGTCAAAGGCTGATTGAGCATGAAAACTGAAGTGTTGTAGTATATATAAAAAAAGAGAATAATATCCTTTTTAGCTATTTGTGACCATTCTATGGGAGCTCACTCTGGCTTTCAAAAAAGAGCAGGCAAAGCAACCATGAAAACATGCAGCTAGGTCTGCATGCAGGATGTCTTTAGAGAGTGTGATTATTTGGACTCACTCTGCCAGAATGTTGGGTTTTTTTCCCCTCCAGATTATTTAATAAAGGTCAAAAATATATTGCTCTGCTCCAACTTGCAGAAGTTTCCTTCCAGAAGTGTGCTGAAGAAGCTCACCCCTCAGTTGCCTGCCTTTTTTGCCTGTTAAACAGATAAACAAAACCCTTCATTCTCCAGAGCTGTCATTCTCATATCTTTCATGTGTACTAAGCTCACTCAAAAACAAAAAAAAGAGATTTCAGAGGGAAACAAAAGAAGTGCTTCATAACTCAGACACAGTAATTGGTGTCCTGTTGAAATGTGAGGCCTTATCTTGAATTCTTGACACATCTCTTGCTTGCTGGGACTTCTCACCAAGAGTGGCACGACTGGGTCTTGTACTTTCATTCCAGATGTGCAGTCTTTTAACTGGTTTATTCTCAAAACACTTATAGGTACCTTTATTTAGATATTAACATTTCAGTCTAGTCAAGTGAGGAATAAAGAATTTCTCAGTCTTTTGAAGACACTTCTCCCAGACTTTCTGGTTAAGAAGTTTCCATTATTATTTAACTCGGCACTGGTTAGGCCACACCTTGAGTCCTGTGTCCAGTTCTGGGGCCCTTCAGTTTAAGAAAGATGTTGAGTTGCTGGAATGTGTCCAGAGAAGGACAACGAGGCTGGGGAGGGGTCTGGAGTACAGCTCTGTGAGTAGAGACTGAGGGAGCTGGGGTTGCTTAGCCTGGAGAAGAGGAGGCTCAAGGCAGACCTTATTGCTCTCTACAGTGACCTGAAGGGAGGTTGTAGCCAGGTGGGGGTTGGTCTCTTCTCCCAGGCAAGCAGCACCAGAACAAGAGGACACAGTCTCAAGCTGTGCCAGGGAAGGTTCAGGCTGGATGTCAGGAAGAAAGTCTTCCCAGAAAGAGAGATTGGCCATTGGAATGTGCTGCCCAGGGAGGTGGTTCAGTCACCATCCCTGGAGGTGTTTAAGAAGAGACTGGATGAGGCACCTGGTGCCCTGATTTAGTTAATCAGATGGTGTTGGGTGATAGGTTGGACTTGATGATCTCTGAGATCTTTTCCAACCTGGTTAATTCTGTATTCTGTACTTTTTCTTAACTAACAAGATCTTCTAAAGGTCTTATGTGGAACTACTGAATCTTAGAAGTCTGTCTCTTTTTATAGATGGAGAAGTTCTTTTCAATGACAAAACCCTTTAAATGCACCTGATGGTCATACACCACATTGAATTTTTGTGTCTCTTCTACTTGAGCTATGACCTTTTTGGCTACAGACAGAATCCTACTGTTACCAAAAAGTACAGTAGAAATTTCACAGGCAGTGCAAATTGTGATTATTCCTGAGGTACAAATCTGTACAATCTTTGTCATGAAAAGAGCTAGGTACCAAATTCAAGAAAGTTGTGGTTGCTTGTCTTGGGGTCAAGAAATCATCCCAACCAGGTACCTGTTTGGTATGATTCCCAGATACAAGTTCTTGCATTTCTGTGGTAGGCAGATAGTGGAGAAGAGTGAGTGGATGAAGAGTGAGTGAGGAAGGAAGGCAGTGGCACTCTTGGATTGGGAAATGCCCATAGCATACACAGAGGGACCCCTGCATCCTTGCCATAGAAGTAACAGACACACTGGAGCACAGCAGTATTTCACATGGGTTGTGCAAACTTATGTTCGGTGGCTTTCCTGCAGGGCACTTAGCTTGCACTAGATTTCACCCCTGGCAGTAAAAATAAGAAGGAAAAATGACCATTTCAGAGGTCTCAGCTGCTCTAGTAGAAACAAGTAATTATTTGCATTGGTTGAAAACATTTGAGGGGGGAAGAGTGGGTAACAACAGTAAGCAAAAAAAACCCCATCTTTTTCTCCATTCCTTAGGCCACAATTTAATGCAGGACTCATCAAGCCTGACTCAAAGTTGTTCTTAAGCACCTGCAGTGGTCTGCCTGTGGGATTAACCCTGTTAAGAAACCCGGACACCAAGCCCACATGGGTCATCTTGAAGAGGACATTGTTTCACTTCCAAACCTCTCATCGGTTTTTGATGTTAAACCTCATCCTTCCTACAAGTGTTGTTCCTCAGGAAGGAAGGTATACCATAGGGGAATCCGTACAGACTGAAGGAAGCTCATGGGGAGAGGTGTTGTGGGGGCTCCAGAGCATTGAATAGCTCCAGGGGACTGGATATAGTGAATACAAAAGGCCACAGCAGACAGGCTTAAGTACACGGAACTTGGCATTGTTTTCAGGATCAGACAGCCCTCAAAGAACTTCAAAAGGAAGTCAAGCAATAAGTCATTATCATGATTAATAGGTTCATCAGATCAGCTGAAACAAGATCAGGATTTCTACTGAGCCTTGTTGGGGTTTTAGAAGTAGTTAACATTTTCCTTCACACCTCAGGAATTGTGTCTTACACTACCGTGCTGCTGGGAGGCAGAGACAACATCTCTGTCTTTGCATGGCCTAAAAGGAAAGATAAACTGTGCCACACACTGCATTACTCAACTGTGCATTTTACAAAGTGTTAGTGTGGAAATTAGACCATGAATGGAAAGCCTGTGACCATATCTTTGTCTGAAATACATCCATATACAGTTCACTCTGCTTTCTCAAACCTGTGTGTGCCATTTCATTATTTCCATCCTGCTCAGTGTCCCTTTCTTACCCTTTCCATTATCTCCCCTGAAAAAAATGCATTAAATTGGGTCACTACTGGGCTCATGTCATCCCCTCTGCTGCTGGACACTTGGGGGTTTAGGACACTGTAATATAAAAAAATATAGCAAAGTTTTATTGCCTTTCTGTCCAAATCCAATATCTTCAAGATACTTCCAATATAACACCCACACTAAGCTGATGGGAGATGAATTTAGAGCTCTCTTTTTGTTGATATTTCCCTGCTGTTTGTGTGGAACAGCAATGAGGTGTCTTCCAACAGAGCTGCTGGGTCACATCTAAGGCCATCACATAATTATATTCACCCTTGCCTCCATATCCTAACAAAATGGTGTGATAATAAATCCCACAGCACACAGCAATGTCATGGGCCCTTGTGGCATAGTGGAGGGGCGGGGTTTGATCTGGTATTCATTTTTAGCTTGCTTTGCCGGGTTCTGCACATTGGCCACAGCAACCCCATGCAGTGCTACAGGCTGGGGTCAGAGTGGCTGGAGAGCAGCCAGGCAGAGAGGGACCTGGGGGGACTGGTCGATGGTAGGCTGAACATGAGCCTGCAGTGTGCCCAAGCAGCCAAGAGGGCCAGTGATATCCTGGCCTGGATCAGGAACAGTGTGGCCAGCAGGAGCAGGGAGGTCATTCTGCCCTGTGCTCAGCACTGGTTAGTCTACACCTTGAGTCCTGTGTCCAGTTCTGGGCCTCTCAGTTTAGGAAAGATGTTGAGTTGGTGGAAGGTGTCCAGAGAAGGGCAACGAGGCTGGGGAGGGGTCTGGAGCACAGCCTCATGAGGAGAGGCTGAGGGAGGTGGGATTGCTTATCCTAGAGAAGAGGAGGCTCAGGGGAGACCTTCTTGCTCTCTACAACTACTTGAAGGGAGGTTGTAGACAGGCAGAGGTTGGTCTCTTCTCCCAGGCAAGCAGTACCAGAACAAGAGGACACAGTCTCAAGCTGTGCCAGGGGAGGCTTAGGCTGGATGTTAGGAAGAAAGTCTTCCCAGAAAGAGAGATTGGCCACTGGAATGTGCTGCCCAGGGAGGTGGTGGAGTCACCATCCTGGAGCTGTTTAGGGGACTGGATAGGGTGCTTGATGCCATGGTTTAGTTGATTAGGTGGTGTTGGATGATGAGTTGAATGCGATGATCTTGAAGTTCTCTTCCAACCTGGTCTATTCTATTCTATTCTATTCTATTCTATTCTATTCTATTCTATTCTATTCTATTCTACTCTTATCACAAAGTGGGGTTTTAGCTGCAGTTTATTTCTTCATAAGAGCAATCTCATGGCAAGGTTTCAACTTCACCAACAGGCAACAAAAATTCATGCAGCCTTCAATATTTTATTAAACAACCTCCAGGATTATTTAAACCATCACTACCTGTCTTTGGGAATCTGCTAAATAAGATTAAGTCTATTCCTAACATTAATCAAATTTATTTCATTAGTGACTGAATAACTAATCTGATGATCCTACAGAATCAACTGAAATAAGTTTAATTATGTCCTTGCTTGAGGAATGAACAGACATTTGGATTTGTACAAAGCTATGTGGGACCCTGGTCTTTGCTTTTATATCTGTAAGTAGCTGAAATGAGTTGAAGAAGACAACTCAGGGCTGCATTTTCTTTTGTACAAACTTACATAGCACCCTGGTTTGCTGGTCTGTGCTTTTGGAATGGAATGGAATGGAATGGAATGGAATGGAATGGAATGGAATGGAATGGAATGGAATGGAATAGAATAGAATAGAATAGAATAGAATAGAATAGAATAGAATAGAATAGAATAGAATAGAATAGAATAGAATAGAATAGAACAGAATAGAATAGAATAGAATAGAATAGAATAGAATAGACCAGACCAGACCAGACCAGACCAGACCAGACCAGACCAGGTTGGAAGAGACCTTATAATACAATACAATACACCAGGTTGAAAGAGACCTTCAAGATCATCGCGTCCAACCCATCAACCAATCCAACCCACCTAAACCATGGCACCAAGCACCCCAATACAGAATCAACCAGGTTGGAAAAGACCTTTGAGATCATCAAGTCCAACCTATCACCCAACACCATCTAATCAACTAAACCATAGCACCAAGCGCCCTATCCAGACTCTTCCTAAACATTTCAAGATCATCGTGTCCAACCTATCATCCAACACCACCTAATCAACTAAACCATGCAACCAAGCACCCTATCAAGTCTCCTCCTGAACACCTCCAGTGACGGTGACTCCACAACCTCCCTGGGCAGCCCATTCCAATGGGCAATCACTCTCTCTGTATAGAACTTCCTCCTAACCTCCAGCTTAAACCTCCCCTGGTGGAGCCTGAGACTCTGTCCTCTTGTTCTAGTGCTGGTTGCCTGGAAGAAGAGACCAACCTCTGCCTGTCTACAACCTCGCTTCAGGTAGTTGTAGAGAGCAATAAGGTCACCCCTGAGTCTCCTCCTCTCCAGGCTATCTGTAAGTAGCTGAAATGAGTTGAAGAAGACAACTCAGGGCTGCATTTTCTTTTGTACAAACCTACATAGCACCCTGGTTTGCTAGTCTTTGCTTTTCTATCTGTAAGTAGTTGAAATGAAGTGAAGAAGACAACTCAGGGCTGCATTTTCTTTTGTACAAACCTACATAGCACCCTGGTTTGCTAGTCTTTGCTTTTCTATCTGTAAGTAGTTGAAATGAAGTGAAGAAGACAACTCAGGGCTGCATTTTCCTTTGTTTATGCACCTGCATTTAGCATGCTTTTGTACAGGAAGGTTCTTCACTGGTGAAATATGGCACAGCTCCTTTACAGCTGAAGCACCTGAATAAGTGATGTTCAGAAATGTAATTTCCCTTCCTGTTGCAGTCTCATTTCATTTCAGGTTAAAATGATACCAATGCTTCAGTTCTGGAAGCTTCCTGTATCACCACAAGCAAAACTAATAGGCATGATTTCACTTTTTTCCCTGTGTTTTCAGAGATACAAGCACTTGCACATAAAGCAAGGTGCATCATTTAAATAACCTGTCGTTGTAACAGCTGCTTTATATTGCCCTGAAATAAAACACAATAAAAATAAGCCTGTAAATTCCAACATTATGAGCTCAAAGGAGAAAAAAAAATGAAGAGAAAAAAAAAAATAATGCTCTCCTGAGCTCTCAGAGAGATGGAAAAATCTGCAGTCAGGAGGCCAGGGTAAACACAAGGCTGTCAGGCCCTATCTGCTATAGAGCTGCTGCCAAAATGGCCTCTGCTGCAATTAAGGAAACAAACCACTCCGGCCCGACCTAGCACTGATGACCTCTGGCATTCTCACCACTCTACCCTGCCTGATTTTAACAGAAGCAGACACCAGGCGTTCAAAGCACCGGCAGTTTATCAGCAGCACATGGCAACCATTCAGGCCACCAGCAGCTCTCCATTAACACTCTCTCCCTCTCAATCCAACTGGTTCATCTCTATTGATAATAACCAACCATGATAGGAAGCACTCAGCAATAATGTACACACAGGAGCTGAGAGTGAAATTCCTCTAATCTCAACCACGTGGCTAATGCCTAAAATTAGCAGGCTGGAGACAGAATGACTTACAAATAAAAACCCTGCACAAAAGACTGAACTCACTGCCATGATCTAAATCTGGATCCAAAGAGAGGAGTAGATTTCATGTGGGTGTTTTGTTTTGGTTTTAGCTTTGGGTAATACAGTGAGAGGTAGTCAGTGAATCTGACTCTCAAATTACCAATTACTAATGGTCACTTGAAAGCTATGCTTGCAATCACCTTCAAATTAGACGTCCAGTTTGCTTTGGCACAATTCAAATAATCTCCACGAGATCACAGAATCATAGAGTCAACCAGGTCGGAAAAGACCTCAGAGATCATCAAGTCCAACCTATTACCTAATACCTAACATCCCATGACAACTAAACCATGGCTTCAAGCGCCACATCCAAGCCTTTTTTGAACACCTCCCTGGGCAGCACATTTCAATGGCCAATTACTCTTTCTGTGAAGAACTTTCTCCTCACCTCCAGCCTAAATTTCCCCTGGCACATCTTGAGACTGTGTCCTCTTGTTCTGGTGCTGCTTGCTTGGAAGAAGAGACCAGCTCCCTCTTGCCTACAACCTCTCTTCAGGTAGTTGGAGAGAGCAATTAGGTCTCCCCTGAGCCTCCTCTTCTCCAGGCTGAACATCACCAGCTCCCTCAGCCTCTCCTCACAGGGCTGTGCTCCAGACTCCTCCCCAGCCTCGTTGCCCTTCTCTGGACACCTTCCAGCAACTCAACATCTTTTTTAAACTGAGGGGCCCAGAACTGGACACAGGACTCAAGGTGTAGCTTAACCAGTGCTGAGTACAGGACAGAGTGACTTTCCTGCTCCGGCTGGCCACGCTATTTCCAATGCAGGGCAGGATGACGTGCAAAGCTGGCTTCTTCCTTTGTGAATTGGAAATATTCAGGACTGTGGATCAGTCTCTACTACCAAGTAACTAGCAACAGGATGAAAGGAAATGACCTCAATAAACATAGATATCATACCATATGTGTAGACTCCTAGAGACATAAAACAAATCAACAAGGATGATTTTCCTACGTGTGCATAAATCCTGCCTGCTAATCTTATCTTAAGGATCTAAAA
Organism: Picus viridis; assembly: GCA_033816785.1. NCBI lineage: Eukaryota > Metazoa > Chordata > Aves > Piciformes > Picidae > Picus > Picus viridis. The sequence goes on from CM066571.1 coordinate 12,850,935, forward strand.
AGACACTTTGGTGCAAAGTTGCCTGGACTCTAGATAGGGAGGTTTAGGTAGGATGTTAGGAAAAAGTTCTATACTGAAAGATTGGTCAGGCATTGGAACAGGCTGCCCAGGGAGCTGGTGGAATCACCATCTCTGGAGGTGTTAAAAAAAACATGTAGAGAGGGCACTCTGGGATATGGTTTAGTGGGCATGGTGGCATTGGGATGATGGTTGGACTTCATTATTTTCCAGCCTTAGTCATTTTATACAGGGTAGAAAGAGGGATGTGGGGCTGAAAGAATGATGGTTTAGTTTTCAATAGAACATTGGTAGAGCATAAATGACACTTTCATGACATGAATATACAAAATAAAGAGGCGTGTTAACATGAACTCATGCAGGACTAAATTAACAAAGAAGGATTAATTTACACCTTATCTGAGAAAAGGTAGGGTGTTGGTGAAAAGGAGGAAGAAAAAATCCTGTGATGTGACAGTGTCTAAATATTAAGGAAAATTAAGAAGTTGTTAATTCATTTCAGGATATATTCACCATATGTTTTTCAAAAGCACTTTTTCTTTCCTTTTATTTTATATTTAAAGGCACTTGATAGGATAAAAGCTTCTTGGTCATAACTAAACCACACCTTAAAGCTGACTGCTTTGGGAAAACAACGAGGTTTGTGGTCCTGTCAGTCGGGATGCAAGTCATGGAGACACAGGACAGGTGTTTTTCAAGGAGAAAACTGTGTTAGTATGACCTGCATCTTATCAAGTAAAAGTAGATTCCACCACAAAACCCTCAGTGCCATGGTTTAATTTTGTAAGAGCATTAGCTTGTTGTGCCAGCTTATCAGCCTTCACCTGCTCTGCCAGGATATTCGGGTTTCAGCTTCAGCAAGAGCAGCAAGATACATGAAAAAGCAACAAAGGAAAACAGTCAAGCGCCTGTCAAAGCAGGTCACAGAGGTGCATCTGTCTTCTTTAAGGTAGGGAGTGGAGGTAAGAAAGTGTGGGGAATTAGTTCAAATTGGAAAGTTAAAAATTTGACATTGATGTGTAGTCACCATAGTGGCTCCCAACGTGCTGCAGGCTCTTGTATTGTGGTGATTAACTGCAAAATAAGGCCTGAAGAGAGGAAATAATCCTTGACTTGCAACATCCTGTCTCACTAGAAATTTGTTTTAATGAATTAAGAAGTGAGAGAAGTACAATGGAGTGTCTGCCAAAACTGCTTTCCAAACAACTTCAACTTTTCAAGCCTCCTGCTTAAATCTGATGACCCTGGATCCTGCAGGGCAGTGATGAAATTACTCGAGTCCAAGGATTTCTGTTTGCCTCCCAGATGAGACATAAGGATTCCCTTGTTTCCAGCCTGACTCTTTTGTCACTTCAATTCTTAATTCTAATAAATCATATCTTGTATTGATCATTCATGTGTTTACAGTTCAATTCAAGTACCATATTGACCATATTTTTGGAAGATCAGTGCCCACTACTGCTGCCCGTGTGCAATGCAGCTTTTAGCCACATGCAGTTGCAACGCTCAAGGAGAAATTGAATTAAACTGAAATGACTATTATTTTTTTCCCTCAGTTTTTGTCATTGGTAAGATAAATGAAGCTTCTCTAGTCTCCAACCTTCCCTCAGTTGATAACAGACTACTTGAAAGGAAAATATTAAACCTTATGTGAAAAGTCTTCTGATTCAGATTAAAGCAGCGTTTAATATCTTACCCTGCTAACAGCAAAGACCTCTGGAGGAAAGGGGGAAAAAAAAACCCAGAGTGCAACAAGACAAAAATTAGTTTTCATTGGCTTTTAAGCTGCTAAATGTAACAAGGGTCTGTAAGGCTTTCATCAGGCATCAGCATCTTGGCTCTGGGAAAAAAGACCTTCAATAAGGAAAGAATTCTCACTGGCCACATAAAATCAGAAAAATACCAAGGAAAGTTTGCTTCAAAGATAATCTCCTGGTGCTGAATTTTAAGGAAACTCTCTTGCAATTTATCACTGTTTAGCAGAGCTTTTACCCATCCTGGTCGGGGGCTTGATAGATAATCCATCAATGGCTTCACAACAGACCATGAGCCATTGTCTGATAATAGAAACCATTTCAGAAACATATGCTAAGATGCTAGAACAGTCTCCAGACACTTTCTGCTGGCAACGCAGTCCACTGTGCTATAACATCTCCTCCTGCGAGAGATGGTATGATAAATCTCAACTATTCCCATGTCCTAATGGGAAGATATGGTGAGCTGCTGGCTTTCCTAAAGCTATGGAGTTGGCTTTATAATTAATTCACTTTAGGATTCCAGCTTTTTTTTTCCCCTTCCCTGAGCAGATGCAGAAGGATAATACATGCCCAGAAAATGCTGCATAAATTACCAACTTAGATTAATGTAGGTTTTGTAAAAAGCTAATAACTTGTTACAAATTACCAGCACCACGTACAAGACTTCAAATCACAGATCAGATCTGATCCATGTCAGTAATATCCAAAAGCCATCGCCAGCTGAGGGCTCTTTGCTGTTTCTATGACAGCTATATCCCCAGGACAGGCTGAACGTCACCAGTTCCATCTGGTGGAAGCAACACTGGATGAATGAACGCTAATTTAGTTCTCACATGCACTGACACCAGCATGAACTGGGTGGAAAAATGCATTTGAAAATGTAGCAAATCAAAGGCAAGATCAAAAAAACCCCAACCCCAAACACTGCTAGCCTCTAGGGCTAACCAGCAGAAGAATTCATTAATTCTCTGTGTTTTCCAGAGCTGGGCTTCTGTGGGACTCCCTTTTCTACCTGGCATAAGCAGTGGTGTGTGACCCAAATCTATGATGCAACTCAAATGCTTAAATCTTCTCGTAGTCAACAAACCACTGATGCAAATTCATAGCTGAAGAATTTGTATTAGTTCATCTTATAATCTTTTCTGACATCATTCTAATGAGGACTTCCTTCTCTTCTCAGTTCAGCCCTCACTGTTAGAGAGTCTGTGTTAAAAAGCACCTTTATTTATCATTTTGCTCTGAATAGACATGGTGACTCACAACATCACTTAGACAGGAATCTATTGTAAAATTGTCCTTGTCAAACATTCTTTCACTTGAACTATCACCCAGAAAACCAAATAAAACTTGCAAGAAGGGAAGTATTGACTCCTCTTCTTGAAGTTGCCCCAGGGCTCTCAGCTTGGGCTGAAGTTCATGGTATCTCTGAGTGCATGCTAAGCATGCTTTCTGACCAGATCCCCATTTCAAGCAGTTCCAGGATGTGGCTAATAAGAGTAGCAACTCCTCCTGTCCTCTTTGGATATACAGTTGTATAAACAAGCACACAATCCAGCCTGTAAATAACAAACCATGAACGATAAGGTGCCTTTAAAAGGCATATAAATTAATGCATTGTGTGCCAAACCTCCCTGGGTTACATATTTGCATAATGTAGTATTAGCTATACAATCAGCCTCTCTTAATTATTTATTTCCCCCCCAGAGAGCCAGAGCAATTATTACACATCCAGAGATTCACATAGCTGTACCATGAAATTATTTCCTCAGACAAAATGATACTTTGTTTTTCTATAGCACCCTCTGAACATCAAAGGAAATGGTTCCACAATACACATGCACCATTCACAGATTCATTCATACATTCATAGAATGGTCTGCATTGGAAGGGTCCTTAAAGATCATCTAGTTGCAACCCTCCTGCCATGGGCAGGGACATCTTCCTCTTGACTACGTTGCTCAAGGTCTCATCCAACTGGGCCTTGAACACCACCAGGAAAGAGACATCCACAACCTCCCTGGGCAACCTGTTCCAGCATCTCACCACCCTCACCATAAAGAATTTCTCGCTAATCTCCAGTCTAAATCTACCCTCTTCCAGCCTAAATCTAGGTGGTGGAGTCACCATCATTGGAGGTGTTTAGGAGGAGACTTGATGGGGTGTTTGGTGCCATGGTTTAGCTGATTAGATGGTGTTGGATGATGGGTTGGACATGAGGATCTTGAATGTCTCTTCCAACCTGGTCTGGTCTATTCTATTCTATTCTATTCTATTCTATTCTATTCTATTCTATTATTCTATTCTATTCTATTCTATTCCAGCTTCAACCCATTCCCTCTTGTCCCATCACTAAAGCCCTTTTCAAAAGTCACTTCCTGAGTTTCTTACAGCCCCTTCCAAGTACTGGAAGCCTGCTCTAAGGTCTCCCTGCAGCCTTCTCTTCTCCAGACTGAATGGCCCCAACTCTCTCAGCCTATCCACATAGGGCAGGTGCTCCTCTGATCATCTTCATGGCCTCATTCCACATGGTGATACTCTCCAGAGACATAACACATACAACAGGCATGCCCTTCCTCTTCTGGGTGTACAAATTCAGTCTGCTAATCTTATCTTAATGGTGTAGAAAACCCACTTTGGTCCAAAGTTGCCTGGACTCTAGATAGGGACATTTAGGTTGGATATTAGGAAAATTTCTTTGCTGCCAGAGTGGTCAGGCATTGGAACAGGCTGCCCAGGGAGGTGTTCAAAAACCATGCAGACAGGGCACTTTGGAACATGGTTTAGTGGGCATGGCAGTCTTGGGTTGATGGTTGAGCTTGATGATCTTACAAGTCTTTTCCAATGTTAATGATTCTAATCTATGATTCTTTTTCTGGTTTCACTGCTGCAGTCCCTTGATAGTTTAAAGGGATATAGAAACCCTCCTGTCTTTTTGAGTGGCAGATCAGGACCAACATATGAGGGGGAAAGTGAAGCACCTTGACTCAACAGCTTTGAATTACTAGCCCTCCTATTCCTCATAGGTGGAGAAGTAATTTGACTGCCAGCTGTGAAAATCAGATGACTGCTGGTTGCTTTCAGCTGCAATTAGACTTGAAAGTACCAGGTTGCCATGATCACTCAAAGGCTGGCAGAGAACATGTTCTTCAATTCATCATGTTTGAGGGATTTTTCCCCATTGGATCATCATTGTCCAGTGTAGGGCAAGAAAGGAACCATGTTCCTTTTCCTTTTCTTTGTGTTGTTCTTTTATTTGGTGTGGCTTTTCCCCCTCACCTCCAGAACTCTCTGAAGTTTCTCAGATGTAACAGGTGATAAAACTTCCACTTGTAAGTCAAATAATATTGTGCTAAACAAGGAGTCTTAGGAAATTTTCTACTGGCAATCCAGCCAGGAAACACATTCATATCCAGTGTCTTCTAGACAACATCCAGTTAGCCAGTAACAAAAGCACTCTGTCAAAGTGCCTATGTTTTTGTTGTTGATTTCTTTTTCTTTCCTTTTCTTTTCCTTTTTTTTCTGTAGTGGATGTTTACAGTGTCTACCTCAGCATCCACAAAGTTTTTGGGGAAGGACATTTGCCTTTCCTGCTAGAGCAGTTTCTCACTGAGCCAGAATAAATCATGAAAAGAAAACAGTAGTCTCCCATATATCAGAGGCACTGTGTGTTTTCCATCTCTTTGAGCCTGTGTAGTAGGAAGTGTCAGTCACTTCTTCCTACTAACAAGTGATAGGATGAGAGGAAATGGCCTCAGGTTGTCCCAGGGGAGGCTTAGGCTGGATATTAGAAGAAACTTCTTCACTGAAAAGATTCTCAAAGGCTGGAACAGGCTGCCCAGGGAGATGGTTGAATCCCCATCCCTGGTGCTCGAAGAGGCAGAGATAAGGTGCAGACTTGGTAGAGTCAAAGGATTGTTGGACTTAGTGATCTTCAAGGTCTTTTCCAACCAAAATCATCCTATGAAGCATAAGTTATACCTCAGTAAGTTATGACACCAAACTACCAAAACAGAAGTCAGCTCTTGTCCATTAACATAGTATGTTGTGCCACCACTGCCCTTTTGCAGCACTCCCTCGTTTTCCACCATATACAAAATTCTTTTCTGTTGAGAGTGAAGAGTGAGAACAAGACTAGCCACGTGGCTATGTGCCATGCTATAATATCCTGCTAACTTCTCCAAGACAAAAAAACTGCTGGGAGTTTTGCTGGAGAATGTAATGCAAAACCCAGCCCTTAAAGACGACACTTCCTACTAAGATGAAGTGTTGAATTCAACAGATGATCTTCAGAGCAAGATTAACAGCTTGACATGTCTTGGCAGTCCCAGGAAACTGCAAGTGTGTGAATGTGACTGCACAGCCTAATTTATTTGCTTTTCATAAGAAGTATTTGTCCAAGAGATGCTGTTTCTGTTTCAGTGTTTCATTGCATTGCTTAAGTGAACACAGATCTTTAAGACATACCTTCAGCTGCCTGGTTGTCTTGAGGAATGCATATGCATTTCTGAGAGAAATGAATCAGCGCTTACCTTAGGGAGGCTTGTAAAGAAAAAGAAAGATACCCTTACTATGGTTTAATGTGGAAGTTCAGGACATACTGTTTAAAGATGTGAAAAAAATGAGATGCAATGTATTTTGATCTGTAGTTGAAGGAGAAAGGTCTCAAGGACAAGCCCTACGAGGAGAGGCTGAAGGAGCTGGGGGTGTTTAGCCTGGAGAAAAGGAGGCTCAGGGGAGACCTTATTACTCTCTACAACTACCTGAAAGGAGCTTGTAGACAGGTAGGGGTTGGTCTCTTCTCCCAGGCAACCAGCACCAGAACAAGATGACACAATCTCAGGCTGTGCCAGGGGAAGTTTAGGCTGGAGGTGAGGAGAAAGTTCTTCCCAGAAAGAGTAATTGGCCATTGGAATGTGCTGCCCAGGGAGGTGGTGGAGTCACTGTCCCTAGAGGTGTTCAAAAAAAGGCTTGGATGTGGCACTTGGAGCCATGGTTTAGTTGTCATCAGGTGTTAGGTATTAGGTAATAGGTTGGACTTGATGATCTCTGAAGTCTTTCCTAACCTGGTTGATTCTATGAATGTGACCTTTCAAAGTACCAGTTAATTCTCTAGCTAGCTGCAAAATGTGACATCTCTGTTATACCAGATCTCTTCAATAATCCACAGACTCTTAATGGCTCAAATTCAGAGAGAGAAGAGGAAGTGGGGAGGAAATATGGTTCTTGTGAAATAGCAAATAAAAAACTGAGAACAAAGGCTGGTGCCAAAAGATTTCAGAGCTTATGGAGTACGTTTCAACAGCACCAGATATTTCTAAGCCATACAAATGTGTCTGGCTAGGACCTGAAAAGTGAAATGCAGATTATGAAGAGGGCATGATTACTTTTTAAGCAATTCCATGTGGTGCAGGCAAAGCTGGGCCTTTTGTTTGTACAAACTCATCTCTCCCAAACCCGGCGATTAATGGAGACGGAGAGCTGAGCAATCATTCCATGTGCAAAAAGAGAAACAGATAGCTATTAAGTGCAGCAAATATTTGGTTTAAAAACACAACAACACCCAAAAAAAAGAAAGGGGAGAAAATGTTTCAAAATATTGGATATATTTGCAAATGGCCCCACATATGTAATTCTCCTTGTTTATCTACAGCAGGACCGACTTTTAAATTGCCAACATTCCATTTAATTCCTTGTTTTGAATTCAGATAAGCAGCATTGAATTTTCCTAATTTGTTTACAGCTGCTGCTCTGCTTAACTGACATAGTACAGTAACCACCTCAGAGCAGTCTCCACACACCAAAGGTATTAATGAGCTGAGGATGCCCGTGAAAACCTGGAAGAACAGCACATCTCACTTTTCCTTGCGTTCAGGTTATGTTAGAACCAGAAAAGTCAGGCTGTAGCAGTTCATTTTTCCTCTCCATGCAGTGATTTCTCCAGATTCTTTTTCCTCAGTGTTTACAGGTTCCAATGCCAGACTAAGCTGATGGAAGTGCATCCAAGATGATCTGCTAACAGTGGAAAAACGTCTTGGGTTTTTTGTTGGGGTGTTCATACTAGTTAGGGTTTATAATCCATTAATGTTGGTATCAACACAGCAGGGATATTATTCAGGGTCCTGTGAGGCAAAGACAGACACATCTTCCTTCAGAGATCTTACTCGGTTCACAGAAAGTTTGCTAGCTAGTGGAGAAGTTGAAGTATCAGAGCAAACTATTGCCCAGAATAAAACCCCAAAGGAGCATAATAAAAGCACAACTTCATATCTAAAATATTTCATATATTACTTATGCCATAATCAAGCATTAACTCTAAGATCATAGTTGAGGTTATCAAGGGAGTATTTTCTAACTTGCTGAAGCTAGTCAAGTCAAAGAAATGGGAGAATCAGTAGCTTGCAAGCAAATGCAAGCCAAAAAAAGCTGAGAAGTGAAGGAAATAAACTCCATTCATCATGTGCAACGGTGTAGATGTTCTTTCACAGGCAGTGGCTTCAGTTATGAACAAGTATCTGAATCATGAACAAGTATCTGAATCTCATAATTTAATTTATTAACTTCTGGTTAGCATCTTGCCTCCTACAAATTTTAAGTAGGAAGTTAACACCAAATAGGAAGTGAGGATGTAGACATAAGGCAAATTCCAGCTTCCTAATCCAGGGGCCTTAGCATTGAAATGACTGCAAAGCAAAGTCAGGATAGAGAAATGCAAGAGGAAGCTGAAGAGGAGCAGAGTGAAACAATGGAACAAAGCAGTACCAGGTCATTTGAGTCTTTAGCTCAACCTAAAGCAAAGCATCTTCTATAAGAGAAAATTATTCGTGGTTTGATCTACTCCTCCTACAACATCACCAGAACTGAATTTTATTCTAAGATGTTCTACACATGGTGCTGAGACTGTCAGATACTATCACACATCAGTGGACACTTTTCTGCCAGATGATAATGATTAAAGAAGGTATTTGTATTACTATTGCTAGAGCAGAAGACTTATGAAAGCAACTCTGAGGTAGCTGATCAGCAACAAACGATTTTCAGATAGATTTGTGCCAGTTATTTCCCCTTTGTGCCTTCAGGAACCATCAATGGAAAACAAACCAATAGGTTGCAGGGTTGAACAGCAGATGTTTCTGTTAATATAATCAATAAAATCAGTAAATCATATGCTGCTTTTTTTGTTGTTGTTTAATAAGAAAGCATTAGCAACTCTTCAAGCCAGTTGAACCTTCTATTTAACCTTAATACAGTTTGCTTTTGGCTAATGACTTCATTGATTTCTTTGTTGGAGGCATGGAGAGCGAGGTGCTTTCTCCTTTGTTTGCCTTTTCAAAGGAGCAGCAGAGGGAAAGATCTAGTCCAATATTTTTATACTTAGTCAAAACTGACTAATTTCCCTTGTCTGTTTCATGCCCTTCCTATATTTGTGCCACAAGCTTCCAATTAGAGTTCTTAGGCAGATTCATTTCGAAACAAAGTGATAAAGCTGGTACTAACCTGGTTGCAAATCCATGCTCTGCAACAGATTTCCTCTCATACCTGACATCCAAACATTTCAGTGGAGCTGGGCTGAATTGACTTGTCTCTTCAGCCCGTAAAATTTAAGACACATCAAGTTAATTGCAACGTGTCAGGGATAAAAAAAGGAGAATTGCCAGGGATAGCTCAATGATATCTTTCTTCTCATGATAAGAAGCATGAGAGGAATGTACCCAAAATGAATGCTTAACTGCCAGCTTTTAGAAATCAAAATAGCAGAGTTAGACACACACAAAAATGAAAAGAAAAAATTTAATACTTATGTATATAGAATGTATAGATTCACACAGCTACACAATGTGCAGATTACTTTGAGATCAACTTCTCTCTTCCTCTAGTTTATGGACTTTAGTCCCTCTCTGTAAGTGGACTTTTACAGGATCACAGTATCACCAAGGTTGGAAGAGACCTCAAAGATCATCGAGTCCAACCTGTCACCACAGACCCCATGACTAAACCATGGCACCAAGTGTCACGTCCAATCCCCTCTTGAACACCTCCAGGGATGGTGACTCCACCACCTCCCTGGGCAGCCCATTCCAATGACGAATGACTCTACCAGTGAAGAACTTTCTCCTCACCTCGAGCCTAAACTTCCCCTGGCACAGCTTGAGACTGTGTCCTCTTGTTCTGGTGCTGGTTGCTAGAGAGAAGAGACCAGCCCCTTCCTGGCTACAACCACCTTTCAGGTAGTTGTAGAGGGCAATGAGGTCGCCCCTGAGCCTCCTCTTCTCCAGGCTAAGCAACCCCAGCTCCCTCAGCCTCTCCTCACAGGGCTGTGCTCAAGGCCTCTCCCCAGCCTTGTTGCCCTTCTCTGGACATGTTCAAGTGTCTCAATGTCCTTCCTAAACTGAGGGGCCCAGAACTGGACACAGGACTCAAGGTGTGGCCTAACCAAAGCAGAGTACAGGGGCACAATGACTTCCCTGCTCCTGCTGGCCACACTATTCCTAATACAGGCCAGGATGCCATTGGCCTTCTTGGCCACCTGGGCACACTGCTGGCTCATGTTTAGGCGGCTGTCTACCAGCACCCCCAGGTCCCTTTCTGTTTGGCAGCTCTCCAGCCACTCTGTCCCCAGCCTGTAGCACTGCATGGGGTTGCTGTGGCCAAAGTGCAGCACCCGGTGCTTGGACTTGTTGAATGTCATCCCGCTGGACTCTGAGCATCTGTCCAGTAGGTGGAGGTCCCTCTGCAAAGGGACCTTTTAAAGTAGTCAAAGCTAGAAAAGAAGAATATTAGCAGCCCAGGAAATATGTCCACGCTGCTTCAGTGAAAACCCTTAGATAAAAAGAAAATGAAAGCGAGATCATGATAAATACACTAACACAAGCTGCAGTAGAGAGAGCAACACTTCTAGCAGTCCTTTTTCATAAAGTGCTCTGCTACACCAGCAATGAGGCATCCAGGGAAGCTGGAGAGAGGGCATTTTTTAAAATCATTGAGAGGAAATCCTCCATGTGCACAAAATTCAACTGTAGAAGTCTTTGCCACAAGGGTGGCACTGAGGTCAAAATCTTACAGCTACCCAGCGCAGGACTGTGTTAGTAGGAGAACAACCAACAGCCACGCTTCCAGTTAATTAAAACTAATGAGACTACTTGGATGTTATTAATCCTCAGGCTTCTAAGCACCAAGTGGCCATGCTCTGAGTGGCTGGGATCAAAAAAGAAACCTTCCATGCAAGAATGCTATCAACCATTGCATGTTCTTGCCTCTAAGACACTCAGAGTCCAATTTGTGTTATGGACTGGTACGAGCAAGCGGAACATGTCCTACTTTATTATCTTAACATGAGCCAGCAATGGCCACTGGCAGCCCAGAAGCCAACCATGCCCTAGGCTGAATCAACAAGCAGTGTGACCAGCAGAGCAGGGAGGGGATTCTCCCCCTTTGCTCTGCTCCAGTGAGATCCCACCTGGAGCACTGCACGCAGTTCTGGTGCCCCCAGCACTAGAAGGACACAGATCTTTTGGAGAGGGTCCAGAGGACAATTTCCATTTACATTTTCAGGAGAAAAAAAAAAATTAAAATCTATTGATCTCTATGTAAAGTCAGAATATATTTCTAACAAGGAATCACAGAATGGCTGAGGTTGGAAGGGACTTCATAGATCATCTACTACAATCCCCCCAACATGGGGAGGGACACCTCTCAGCTAGACTTGGCTGATCAAGGTCTCATCCAAGCTGGCTTTGAGCCCCCCCAAGGAGGAGGCATCCACAGCAGAATATTCCAAAGTCTCACCTCTCATACTGAAGAGCTTCTTCCTGTGATCCAGCCTGAACCTATTCTCCCTCAGCTTCAAACCATTCCCCCTTGTGCTATCACTGGACACCCTCATGAAAAGTCCCTCTGCAGCCTCCCTGCAGGATGCCTTCAGGTACTGGAAGGCAGATATAACACAATTTTCAACAAAAATTCAACAGTAATGAAAAAGCCCTGATTTGTGTGGCAAATACTGCAATGATTTCCCCACTGAGCAACTGCACTACCAGAGCTTAGGCTGACTAACTGGCCCTAGCTTCCTCCTGACTAACTTTGAGCCTGACATCAATTTCCTTCTCCTCTGACATATTCTCATGTTACACTATTTCCTCTATTTTCTTCAGCTTAACCTGTGTGTTTATGTAGCATAACAGCTCTTGGTCACTAATAGTTATGACCTACCTGTGGCTGCATTTATTGACAGCCACCGGTCCCAAGTGATAATTGAATCTTTTTCCACCAAAACCACAACATCCATCTCTTACCAGCTGAACTAAATAATGCTGTTAGATGCAAGAGAGCAGTAGATTGTAGTTACTGTGAAAAGCAAGTCAGGATTACATAAACAAGGTCAGCATGTCTCGCATTTCCCATGATTTAGTACATTTTGAGGCATGTCCTAACTGTCTCTGTGGCCTTTAAGAGTTCACACCACTTCCTGAGAGCAGATTTATTATGAACAGCAGCAGACTGAGAAGGAATCTTCTCAATGTTTATCTGCAGGGTGGAGGTCATGGAGATGAGGCTGGGCTTTTTCAGTAGTGCCCAGGGATAGGGCAAGAGGCAACAAGTACAAACTAGAACAACAAGGGGTTTAATTTGAACTTAAGGAAAAAAGTGTTTAGATTGAGCCCTGGACCAGGCTGCCCAGAGAGGTTGTGAAATCTCCTATCTGGACATGTTCCTGTGCAACCTGCTCCAGGCAATGCATGTTATCAGAGGGGTTGGATGAGATGATCTCCAGAGGTCCCTTCCAACCTCTACGATTCTGTGAAAGTGTGGCACTGTGACAGCCCTTAGTTGCTGTAGGATACCATTGTCCATTTCCTGAGCAATGCTTTTGGTCCTGCCTCACTGGCTACTTTTCACTGCCAGTGAGACAGCTGCTTCCTATGTGCCTAAGGAAGAGAGTTATCCCCATTTTGAAATGTCTACCTAGTTTCTTCACACAGCGGTCCTGGACCACAGAGCAGCTTGAGACACCAGTCAGGAACTGAAATATGGCTTGTAATTCTGTGAAAGCTGGTCTCAAGACAAGCTAAAGTGTCATTATTCCAGAAGCTTATGCTCTTGAGGAAAGATGGGTTTTTACTCCCTCCTGACTAGGTTTTCCTGAAAGCTGACAGCTTCATCACAGCCTCCTCTGTGCTTTGGAGCTGGTTCCCGCTATGGAACTTACTTGGCTCCGACTTCCCCCAGACACTGTGTGTTCCAAGAGATTCTTCAGGGATTGCTCTAATTGCCCTGCTATTCGTTGTGAGAGGCTTTTAAATCAAACAGTGTTTCTTTGGCAAATCTATAGCAAAAAGAGAGAAAAGAATGAAACACCAGGCAAAGAAAAAGACTCACGTCTGAGTGCATACTGTGGAAAACATTGCTAGGCAATGTGTGCTATGGAAAACCTCACCTACCAGGTGCTGAAATATTCACTTGGATGTGCAGCATGCTAGGAGCCAGTCCTTTCCTCAGAATCTTGTCAAAGCAGCACGATACTGTCTGCAGGCAAAAGCCACTCACACAGTTTGCCTGCGACATCACCTGTGCTGACAGACGTTTGGGGCTATTGGAGTCCTCACAGTATTTTAGGGCTGCAAGTGGGCTAGCCAAGTTAATTAATTCCTTTGGACCACATCATTCATAAAGAAAAATGACATTCCTTTTCCAACAGCTGAGGTCTGGCTATTTATTATTTTTTTTCTAAGTCCCTCAGATGAACAGACATGAACACATTTCTTTTTTATGAGCCTTCTGGCTTTCACATTAATGCTGTTATAATGTTCTTGGACAACTGACATTACTAGCATACCCAGCTCATTGTTCTTACCTTACGTGTTTTCCAAGCTAACATTATCCAGCTAGCTGGACAACGGGTACAATGTAATTAATTACCTAAACCTCCCAAATCTGTATAAGTAAAGACTGAATTGCAGTGCCATAAATACTTATTGTCACTTGTGCTTAAATACCTTTGACTCTTAGACACAATCACAACGGACAGTTTAATGACCCTGAAAAATAGCTAGGGTGTTTGCAGAAGTACTTGACAGACAACCACAGTTGTCTTCCTTGCAGTTCATTCGCAGTAGTGGCAAGGTTCCTGCCCAGAGGCTGCTCAGATCCCTATTCCCAATATCAAATGTAGTGGGTTTGCTTAAGTAGCTTGCCAGAAAGGGAGAAAAATGTCTTTTTGAGAGTGTCCTATTATGTGCCAACCCTGCCACATTGGTGCCACATGCCTCTTTTCAAAGGATTATACCATTCCATATTTAGCTACAGAAAATAGCTTACACATTTCTTGTAAACAGCATATTTGCAAACCAGAAGTGTTGTGCATAGCTGCTTAACACATAATAATGAGAATGGCAACTCCTAAATAAACAGCATATGAGTATTTACCCTCTACCCCAAGCAAGAGAGAAATAGGAGTTGAGGAAACATAGGTGCTAAGACAGAATCACAGACGGATAGAGGTTGGAAGTGACATCCAGAGATCTAGTGCAACACCCCTGTCAGAACAGGCTCACCTAGAACAGGTGAGTTTTGAAGGTCAGGCGAGATGTGGCTCTGAGCAACCTGATCTACTGTGAGGGGTCTCTTCCCACGGCAGGGGGATTGGAACTAGGTGATCCTTGAAGTCCTTTCCAGCCCTAACAATTCTATGATTCTATGCCTCCAGAGAAGAAAACTCTGCTACCTCTCTAGGCGGCCAACTCCAGTTCTCTGCCCACCCTCAGAGTAAAGAAGAACCTTCTCATGTTTAGACTGAACTTCCTGTGTTTGTGCCCATTACCTCTTGTCCTGTCACAGGGTACCACTGAAGAAAACCTGGCCCCATACTTCTGGAATAAGAGCAAAGCCTGTGGCAGTAGAAGAAAAGAAAAGAAAAGAAAGAAAAGAAAAGAAAAGAAAAGAAAAGAAAAGAAAAGAAAAGAAAAGAAAAGAAAAGAAAAGAAAAGAAAAAAGAAAAGAAAAGAAAAGAAAAGAAAAGAAAAGAAAAGAAAAGAAAAGAAAAGAAAAGAAAAGAAAAGAAAAGAAAAGAAAAGAAAAAAAGAAAAGAAAAGAAAAGAAAAGAAAAGAAAAGAAAAGAAAAGAAAAGAAAAAGAAAAAGAAAAGAAAAGAAAAGAAAAGAAAAGAAAAGAAAAGAAAAGAGAAGAAAAGAGAAGAGAAGAGAAGAGAAGAGAAGAGAAGAGAAGAGAAGAGAAGAGAAGAGAAGAGAAGAGAAAAGAAAAGAAAAGAAAAGAAAAGAAAAGAAAAGAAAAGAAAAGAAAAGAAAAGAAAAGAAAAGAAAAGAAAAGAAAAGAAAAGAAAGAAAAAAAGAAAAGAAAAGAAAAGAAAAGAAAAGAAAAGAAAAGAAAAGAAAAGAAAAGAAAAGAAAAGAAAAGAAAAGAAAAGAAAAGAAAAGAAAAGAAAAGAAAAGAAAAAAGAATGGAAAAGTGGAATGGAATGGAATGGAATGGAATGGAATGGAATGGAATGGAATGGAATGGAATGGAATGGAATGGAATGGAATGGAATGGAATGGAAGTCTGCTACTACCCATCGTGGGTTAACTTGCATCTTCACCTGCCTGGAGTTTTGATGTGGTATCCATGTTCAAATTGATTATCACTCATGATCATTTTGGGTTGATCTGCCTCTCCTCGTACAAGAGACATTTTTCAACTCATTTTCATACTCTCACATGAAAAAGAAAGAAATAAAAATTGACAATTAGCAACACCTGTATTATTGAGGGAGGTGCATGTGGATGTGTATGAGAAAATAACCTTCCCCAATTAAAACCTCACCAAACCAAAGCTGCAATTGCTCACAATCTGATCTTGAGAAGAGCAGGAGGAGGAAAACTTTACCTACAGCACAAAGAAGTCATCCAGCTTAATGTACTGCTGGACAGGAGTCAAATGTCTGGTGAGGAGTGCAACAGCAAAACTTACAATGGGAAAGGAGTTGGCCAGAGTTAAACCAACACACAGCAGCTAGGTAAGGCACTAGCCTTGTTCTCAAGTGTTACCTGAACATTATTTATGCAAATTATAGAAATGTACATTTGCATTTGAGCAAACACATTCCTGAGGCAGATGAATGAGCAGCTGAATGGAAGAGTGACTTGCACACACATTTACACCAAAATCCAAGCTTCCTGCCTAAAAGGCAGAGCATTTGGAAGTGGGTTTTGAGAGGAGTCCTCTCTGCTTTAGTGCAGTACAAATTTTGGCTCAGCTCAGAAATGAAAATGTTGTAGCAAAGCCTGTAATAAACTAATGTTGGTCAGATGGAAGAATTGTCAGATGCTTCCAAAGGGGAAGGAAGTAGTTGGTCCCTAGATAGCTCAATGTTTAATGAACCCTTCCAACACCACCACAATGACATAATTTCCTCTATATCATCACAGCTGTAACTGCAAGAAGATAAAGTATTTGTTTACTGAATAGTCATATAAAATGATGACTACTGCCTTACATCTTTCATCTTTAGACCTTCTTGTTCCTGCTCTGGCAGATTCCCAGAATATCCCATGCAATATCTTTCAGAATGTCATCTAGCCCAAAACAAAGTTCAGTTGTGCGTCTTTGTCTTCAGAGCTCACAAAACTATTTATCCAGAAGAGGATTTTCACTAACATCTGAGCATTCCAAGAGTTAAGAATCCTCTATAAAAGGCACCACTATTTTTAGATATTACAAACTCCTATTACCCAGCTTCAAAAGTATTACCCTTATCAGCTGTTCTTTAATGGAAGCAGCACTTATACAATTATGTCTGCCTTCTCCTAAAAGCTTGCAATCTATACAGTGAGGAAGGGGGTGGGGGTTGGAAAAACACAACAGCACAATCCTGAAATGATTGCTTTTCTGTCCAGCATTCTTATTTCAGTAGAACTGCATTGTACACGAAATGGCAACAATTACCACATGCCATTGAAATGCCAGGCTGTAACCAGCACTCTTTCAGCTTGCATTAAAATTTTAGCGCAGGTACCCGAACAAAACACGGCTTTGCAACTGTCACAACAGGTGCACTGCATGCAATGGGTCTATTAAACTAATAAAGATTACTAAAGTAAGTGCAAAAAAATGTATAATGCTGCAGGGGCTAGTAAAATGTCTGCTAAAAGTGTAGCACTTAGGATGCTGTCGGCCTACTGACTGGCGTGAGATAATGACTACTCTCCCTGAAAGCTGAAAGGACTCTGCTGCTGACGAGTCCCAGATCTTGGGGAGATAAATGACAAACATGTGAACTCAGAAGCAAGTCTCTACTCCCTGAGCATCTGGAACGTCAGTGCAGGGACTCCAGAAAATGGAGAGAGGGCTGTTGGCTTCTCATTTGCTTTTCCCCACACGGAAAGGCATGGCTGAAAGCAAGTCACATTAAAATAATGAACACGGTTGCTCCGCTTGTGGGGAAGTAGGAAACCCAGAAGCTGTGTACCCAGCACAGAGGAGAGACATCGTAATGTGAAACTTTTATTAAGTACTTTCTGCAAGATTATTATCTTGCCCTGGGTGTCCTTGCTAGAGTGTTATTTTTCTGGCAAAAATCACACAGGTTTCTCTTTAGAAGGGTAATGATATTTCTAAACGTGACATTAGTTGCATCATCTTAGTTTATCTTAAACAGGGGTTGGGAGGGAATTGCTGCATTTGCTTAGCGACTCTGCTTCTTTTGCTGCTCCCTCCTATCTGATTACCAATCTCTCTGATATGGTCAGAGAGACCATATGAGAGCCAGAGAGACTTCAAGTGGTAGCCCCTCATTATTATATCTTGTTGCAAGTAGGAGCAAGGAGCAGACAGATTGAGCATGTGAGACACCAATGAAAGACAAGTCTTTTACTAGGGAGCAGAGGACTCCAGAGGATCCCAGATGGAAGAGCAACACCTATGACACACAATTGTCTCCAGCACAGACAGCAGGTAGCAAGAGACATTCACCTTAGGCTCTCCACTCTTTGGAGCAACCACATCATCAGCCTAAAGCCAGTAAAATTACCTACAGACCCTGGGAGGTGTCTTTGCATTACTGTTCAGTCTGAAGTTGCAGTCACAGTGGAGTATGGGACAAGGTGTAGAAAGCCAAGTCTCATAAAGACAAACCAGTAGAGCTTCAAGCTGCTGACAATACTCTCAAACACATGAACTCAGCCCTGATCCAAGGCTTTTTTAAGCATCTGTGACTCATCTCTGCAGTCACCTGGTGTCAGAGTGCTGGACTTTTCTGTTCTACCAGCCTCACTTACAGCCCAGCTCTGGGCCACTGTCAAAGTGCTCCCACCTGTTCCTTTGCCCTGCAACCATACCTCAGAAACCAGATTGGTCACCAAATTTCAGAGCCCTCTCCGTAGCAGAAACAGAGTTGTAGGGATTCCACCAGAGAAAGTACCAAAAATGGCAACAGGATGGTAATGACAAATGCTTCTTGAAGCTGACTTTAAAACTGTGCCCAGCATTAGCTTTGCAGCATGATCAGTTACCTGCTTTGTGCAATGTTGATGGATTTGTGTGCAGGTACACAGTCCAAATTTCAGAGGCAAAGCTGACATGATTTAATACCCTAATGTTCAGTCTATCGTTTGTGGAACAGAAGTCTGTGCACTAAAACCACCTTTCACCATTAAGGGGAGCAATAGCAGATTGGCTGATTAGCATGAATGTACACCAGTGGTGTCTCTGAAGAGCTGTTATTGTGCTTTCCAAATGCAGTTGTTTCACTTGTAAAATGTATTAATTCTCCTGATTTTTTTCTTTAATACCTAAATCTTGGCACCTCTATCACACATGCTGTGATTCCCAGTAGGTAGAAAAGCCCTGAGCAAATATGAGAAGAAGTTTTGAAAAAAAAATATATGAAGCTGGAGGGGGTGGGGGAAGACAAAAAAATGAGTACAGCAACCCAGAAATGCAATTAGTGTTGGCAAGAGTCTGAGATAAACTTTGGATTGGGGAATTTACAGAATTTAATCCAGTGAGATTTTGCTATGCCTTGATACAAACTGCATAAAGCAAATAATAAAATTAGTCTCTTCAATCTTCCAATTCCAAAATAAAATACCATTTCTGGTATGGAATGACACCCAAAGAAACATGCATTGATGCTCATTAGAATAGAATAGAGTAGAATAGAATGGAACATGGAATGGAATGGAATGGAATGGAATGGAATGGAATGGAATGGAATGGAATGGAATGGAATGGAATGGAATGAATAGAATGAATAGAATGAATAGAATAGAATAGAATAGAATAGAATAGAATAGAATAGAATAGAATAGAATAGAATAGAATAGAATAGAATAGACCTGACCTGACCTGGTTGGAAGAGACCTTTGAGATCATCATTTACAACCTATCATCCAACACTACTGAAAGAATAGAATAGAATAGAATAGAATAGAATAGAATAGAATAGAATAGAATAGAATAGAATAGAATAGAATAGAATAGAATAGAATAGAATAGAATAGAATAGAATAGAAAGAACAGAATAGACCAGATTGGAAGACACCTTCAAGACCATCATGTCCAACCCATCATCCAACACCATCTAATCAACTAAACCATGGCACCCAGCACCCCATCAAATCTCATAAACACCTCCAGTGATAGTGACTCCACCACCTCCCCGGGCAGCCCATTCCAATGGGCAATCGCTCTCTCTATGAAGAATTTCTTCCTAACATCCAACCTAAACCTCCCCTGGTGCAGCTTGAGACTGTGTCCTCTTGCTCTGGTGTTGCTTGCCTGGGAGAAGAGACCAACCTCTGCCTGGCTACAACCTCCCTTCAGGTAGTTGGAGAGAGCAAGAAGGTCTCCCTGAGCCTCCTCTTCTCCAGGCTAAGCAACCCCAGCTCCCTCAGCCTCTCCTCACAGGGCTGTGCTCCAAACCCCTCCCCAGCCTCGTTGCCCTTCTCTGGACACCTTCCAGCAAGTCAACATCTTTCCTAAACTGAGGAGCCCAGAACTGGACACAGGACTCAGGGTGTGGCTTAACCAGTGCTGAGCACAGGGCACAATGACTTCCCTGCTCCTGCTGACCACACTGTTCCTGATGCAGGCCAGGATGCCCTCCTCTGGACACGTTCCAGCAGCTCAACATCTTTCCTAAACTGAGGGGCCCAGAGCTCCCATAAGGCTCTTCTCCTTCTAGAAAAAAACACCAAAAAACCCCTTAACAAATCATCAGCCCGTTAGCATTAAAATTCATATGTGCCAATCAGCTGAATTCAAGAGGTCCTTTCCCATGAAAAGGCAAAGGCGGCCTGACACAAGTTGTTTCACTGACTTAAACAGAACCACTTGGAGAAAAAAAAATAAGGAATGAGAATCTCCTAAGTGGGCCAGAGCTTCCTCAGCACTGCATTGTAAATTATAAAAAGATATACTGTACTGTATCTGTGCCATTAGGCATAGCTCAGCTGTTGAGAATTGTACTGTTGGTAACTCTTTTATCATCCGGTGAGAACGTATCTAAGATAATGAAATCGTACATTACCCTTGGAGATTTACAAATCTGACACACCACATGCAATGAACTCCTCTCCCTTCCTTAAATGAATATATAGGGAGATGTCTCTTTGTACCCTGAAAATCTTTTCTCTCCGCTCCCTGTAATTTTAGAGGTCATATAATGAACAGAGTCGTGATTTGATAGAGCCCTCCTCCCACTGCAACTAATCTAATAAGTATCTAACATTTGAGGTGGTGCTGTGCTATCTGTATTACTGCTCAATGAGGCTGCCACTTATCCTGAAGACAAAACCCAGGCTGGCAGGGAAGCAGCAGTTTGGCTAAACTTAACACACTCGCAGGTTGGAGAATTTCAAACCACTCTTCATTCAACGCCTTTGGTGATCTGTTTCATTCAGGAGCAACAGCTCGAGTTTGGCAAGTGATTTGGGGAGTACATGTTTCTCTGATGTTCTTCTAGGGAGTGTTCATATGTGCCTTGTAAATGAGACAGAGTACCCATCAAGCAGTAAATAGGTAAATGGAAGGGAGGGTCAGCAGTGTCTGAATGAATGTACTGATGAAGATTTCTTCTCTGACACATTCTAAAGTCATGATTGGGATTGTGGGTTTTTTTTTGTTTGTTTGGTTTTGGGGGTTGTTTGTTTGTTTAATAATGGTGAAAATATAGACCCCTTTTAAATCTCTCTGTTCACAGAATCACAGTATCAGTCAGGGTTGGAAGGGACCACAAGGATCAGCTAGTTCCAACTCCCCTGCCATGGGCAGGGACACCTCACACTAGATCAGGCTGGCCAGAGCCTCATCCAGCCTGGGCTTAAACACCTCCAGGCATGGGGCCTCAGCCACTTCCCTGGATAACCGATTCCAGGGCTTCACCACTCTCATGATGAAGAACTTCCTCCCCACATTCAGCCTGAATCTCCCCACCTCCAGCTTCATTCCATTCCCCCTAGTCCTATCACTACCTGATATTCTGAGAAGTCCCTCCCCAGCCTTCTTGTAGCCCCCTTCAGATACTGGAAGACCACAATTAGGTCACCTCAGAGCCTTCTTTTCTCTAGACTGAACAGCCCCAACTCTTTGAGTCTGTCCTCATAGGAGAGGTGCTCCAGCCCTCTGATCATCCTTGAGGCCCTTCTCTGGACATGTTCCAGCATGTCCATGCTGACCAAGCAAATTAAGCTTAAATTTTATGCATTTACCTGTAAGGCTCCTTGTAGCTCTCTCTTGCAATACTGACTTATTTCTTTCCTCTCTTTGCTCCTGGCCCCTCCAGACCCTTCAAACTGCACGTTTCTTATTTTCCTGATTGTTTCTCATTTTCCATCACCATCCCTGCATCGCTTTTTCACCTTGCAGAACAGCATTTGTAGTGGTAATTTGGCTCTATCCTTAATACTTTGCCTGCTTATTTGCATGGTATACACATAAGGCTGCATTATTGGATGTGTTTTGCTCAGCAGACTGACACTACCTATTGTTTCCACTGCTTGCAGTACCTTTTGTCAAGGCCTGGTGCTGTTTGCAGAGCAAGGCAGCACATTCTTTTCTTTTTTTTTAATGACAGGGGGATAAAAGGAACAGGTTAGCAGCTGTGTCCAGATTGCAGCTCTGTAAATCCACTTGTACAGTTTACAACAGAGGATTGGAGGGTTTCAGCCAGTGGTTTGACTCACGGCTCATGACTTTGGGACTTGAAGTTTTGAGGAAGAGTTTACAGAATTTGTTTGGAAGGCATTCACAGCCACCTCCACGTAGGGATCAATCCCAGGATGGAGTGAATTTGGTTCAGACTCACAGCCATCATCCACTTTAAACAGCTTACTGAGCTCTGGGCAAAGACCCAGAACTCTGCAGGTCACTTTGCTACCGCTACAGAGAGCATTGATTGAACCTTCTTCTCTGGAAGCCTCAAAGACATTCGTCTTGAAATTTCTGATTTTCAGAGTTTTAAGAGGCTACTGGTTAAGGACAAGGAGTTCTGTCCTTCAACCTGTTTTAGAGATGCAGGTTTCTTTTCAGTGGGTTACAAATTAAATTCCTCAACACACACAGGCTGTTCAGCAGTTCACCACAGCTTTTTAATCATAACTCACAGTATGGGAAGTTGTTCTCCACAGGAATGAAGGCTTTTCAGAAAACAAACTACAGATAGCAGTTTATTGTATCTTTGAGCAAAGGCTGGATGTGATGGCCTCTTGAAGGCCATCTTATGATTTGTTTATAATATTTACTCCTTTTGCAACCAGGGTGTTTTGCAAATCCAGGGCTTCAAAGACTACAGTTTCCCAATGGTAAAAATATTCATCAGGCATCTTCCTTTCAAACTGGAAGATGTTACCCAATTATAACACTCATCAGGACATCTAACCAGAGGTTTGAAGCCTGTGATAAAGACAATCTGCAAGACAAACCTTCACTCAGTCACCACTCACTGCAGATGAATTCAGCTGTGAGCCACTTCCATTTCTTTTGATATGAAACTTCCCTGGCAGACAAAATAACAGGTATGCCTACTTACATGCTGATTGTCTGCATCAGTTCACTGAAACCTGTGGGAGATGTGCAGCACAACAAAATTGTTTATAACAAACAGCTTGTTAAAGAACTCTGCATAACTACCTTCCGGGTAGTGCCAGGTTCTGCACATTGGTCACAGCAACCCCAGGCAGTGCTACAGGCTGGGGGCAGAGTGGCTGGAGAGCGGCCAGGCAGAGAGGGACCTGGGGGTGCTGGTTGATGGGAGGCTGAACACGAGCCTGCAGTGTGCCCAGACAGCCAAGAGGGCCAACCGCATCCTGGCCTGCATCAGGAATAGTGTGGCCAACAGGAGCAGGGAGGTCATTGTGCCCCTGTACTCTGCTTTGGTTAGGCCGCACCTTGAGTCCTGTGTCCAGTTCTGGGCCCCTCAGTTTAGGAAGGACATCGAGACACTTGAACGTGTCCAGAGAAGGGCAACAAGGCTGGGGAGAGGCCTTGAGCACAAGCCCTGTGAGGAGAGGCTGAGGGAGCTGGGGTTGTTTAGCCTGGAGAAGAGGAGGCTCAGGGGCGACCTCATTGCTCTCTCCAACTACCTGAAAGGAGGTTGTAGCCAGGAAGGGGTTGGCCTCTTCGCCCTGGCAGCCAGCACCAGAACAAGGGGACACAGTCTCAAGCTGCACCAGGGGAAGTTTAGGCTGGAGGTGAGGAGAAAGTTCTTCACCGAGAGAGTGATTCGTCATTGGAATGGGCTGCCCAGGGAGGTGGTTGAGTCTCCATCCCTGGAGGCATTCAAGAGGGGACTGGATGTGGCACTTGGTGCCATGGTGAGGTTTGTGGTGACAGGTTGGACTCGATGATCTTCGAGGTCTCTTCCAACCTTGGTAATACTGTAATACTTCCCCACACGCTCACCTCCAGTATGGAAGCGGAGCCCCTAGATTACAAGGAAGGATTCCAGGGAAAGTTTAACATAAGCCAGGATCTTAAATCTCTGGAGCTTGGATGCAGGCAGCAGCCAGCTCAAACTCAAAAAAAAAAAAAAAAAAAAAAAAAAAAAAAAAAAGCAACTTAGATATTATTATCAGTGCATAAATTGCCAGGAAACGTGGAGAGGACCTGCTTTAGGTAGGCAACAAAATGAGCAGCAGAAGACAAGAAATAAAGCACAGCTTCAGCAAATGCCTGCTGGTGGTGCCTGCCTTCCCTGTGGCTTGTGCCTGAGTTATTTATTACCAACTCTGTTCAAAAAAAAACCACAAACCTTAATATGAATTTGAGGATTGAAATCAGCACCACAATTAGAAAGAGAGGGGAAGGAAAGCATTGTATTATCCAGCCTAGAATGCTATAATTTAGTCAAATCAAGGCATTCCAGATGGTTTGGTATCGAGGGGAGGATTGCTGGTTTGTTTAAAGAAGGGAATGAGTTCTCAGCACTTATTATTTACTCTGTACTTTATTTACATTGATATGCACAAGTTATTACATGCAAATCTTATACCTGCAGTGCTGAAGATCTTCTGCCTGGGATAGCTGGAAAAAAAAACCATCAAGCTAAACCTAAATAGCTTTTCCTTTTTTGGGGATAGTTAAAAAAATCGAGTTAAACCTAAATAGCTTTCCTTTTTATTACCCTTAAAACACAAATTGGCTAAAAGATTTCAGTTTTGCCTTAAGATAACTCTAGGTAAAGACTATTTAAAATGACACAGCCACTCTTTCCTGGGGACCTCCTGATGGCTCCTGACATTTCAACCTCCTAACACACGAGGCCAGCTTGCTTCGTTTGTGCAATTAGTCAAGTTACTTAGCCAGACCAAAAAAGTGCTTTTGACACTAAACTTAAGGGAATAAAATATGCAGAATTCACCAGATACAAAACCAACATAGAAATTCATTTCCTGGGCAGAAGCACTGCAACATTGTGTAGCAAAAACTATTACTTTTTTTTTCCCCCCATTGTGTTTGTAATAAAGAACTCAAGCAAGCATGCCCTTCAGGGCTGGGCTCCTCACCATTTCACTTGAACTCAGCCTCAGCATTCAGCCATGGCATGTGAAGTTAATTACTCTGGGCATTGGGGCTCTGAACAGAAGAATGACCCTATTTGCAGCTCTGTGTACTATGTACCACGCTACAGTGAATTCTTTCAGTACCTACACATCGCAGACTCTGTGTCTCTGAATGGAGTAATAACTCTGGTGCTCTGGAGGAAAGCTCAGCTGTCATCTCATTTTCACAGGGACACTTGTCTTCCCAGGTAACTATTTAATGTGGGCTAACATCAGTCCACATTCAGTCACTGTCCCCCTCCCAGTTCAAATGGCATGGGAGGTGGTGGAGTCACCATCCCTGGAGGTGTTCAAAAAAAGGATTGGATGTGGCACTTGGAGCCGTGGTTTAGTTGTCAGAAGGTGTTAGGTTTGAGGTAATAGGTTAGACTTGATGGTCTTTTCCAACCTGGTTGATTCTATGATTCTATGAATCCAAGGGTTACAGCTTTCAGAAACCATCATGCGAGAGGGCAGGCTTGAAACAGTTTCTGAGCCTGGATCTTATCATCCCGAGGCCTTTCTATGAGCTTTCATGATAATTGCATCACAATTACGTGGATCCAAAAATCTGCAGTTGCAAATGACTCCTCATCTGGAGAACCAAACACTATCTGCAAGAAAGGACATGGAACTGCTGGAAAGGCTCCAGAGGAGGCCATGAAGATGATTAGAGGGCTGGAGAACCTCCCTGATGGGGACAGGCTGAGAGAGCTGGCGCTGTTGAGCATGGAGTAGAGAAGACTCTGGGGAGACCTTAGAGTAGCCTTCCAGTACCTGACAGGGGCCTGCAAGAAAGCTGGGGAGAGATGTTCACAAGGTGAAAGTGATAGGACAAGGGGCAATGACTTTATGCTGGAAGAGGAAAGATTTATACTGGATAACATAAAGAAATTCTTTACAGTAAGGGAGGGGAGACTCTGGAGCAGGCTGCCCAGGGAGGCTGTGGATGCCTCCTCCCTGGATGTGTGCAAGGCTAGGCTGTATGAGGCCTTGACCTACCAGGGCTAGTGGAAGGTGTCCCTGCTCATGACAGAGGGATTGGAACTGGATGATCTTTGGGAGCGTGTTCTTCCTTGCCAAAATTTTGCCTGAAACTTCCAAAATTCTACAAAATCATCTCTTGGATCTCTTCTCTCAGATCTCCTGAAATATCAGCAGGGACAGAAAGCCTCCTCTTCCTTTCTTTTGTTCATTCATTTGTTCTTTTATTCTCGAGCTCTGAGTCATTTTTATTTCCCAGCACAAAATCTGAAGCTTCAAAACAGACAGCCATGAAGGTGACACTTTAAGAACACTGGAGTAGGTGAGATTTGGAATGGTTTTGCTTGAATTGACAGTTTAATGTGCAGAACTTTCATGTGACCCAGACAGAAAAGGAAACACTAAGGTTTATTCTGACATGCTCTGTGAAGTCACTTGAAGGTTTATAAGGGGATAATTTGCCTTCTGAGACTCATGTGCTTCCATAAAATGTTATTCAGTTGTTGCATTATTAAAAGAACCAAAGTGTACAGTGGGAGTTTTGGTCCCACTGGCTTTTTTTTTTTCCTCCAAAATATGTACCTCTTGCAATTCCTTGTCTGCTTTACTAAGGAACTGTTAAAACACTCCAGATGATGAAGTTTTACATCAATCCCTTCACCTTTATATCTTGTTTAGTCATGAGCTGTTAATTCTGTATTCTGTACTCTCTTACAGGGTGCTCTCAATAAGCACACTTCTGAGATACAGTCTTCAACCAAATATCCCTTTGAGGTGTGTTCTGTTTGATTATTTAGCCAGTGGCTCGGTGGTATGATAATATTTCTTCTTTCACCTGGCTACCTTCAACATTAAAGCCAGAGCATGAAGACTAGAAGGCTGCAATTTACAGTTTACAACACCTCTAGGAGGGTATTTCTAAGATTAATATCGATTTGGGAATGCACTCCTAGAAGTTTGGTATCTTTGAACATTTCCAAAACTGCCAGGCAGTTGCCTGAATAATCATCAATAATATTGAACTAGTTGTATCAACTGGCCAAGGCTGGCTTTTCCCATTCCTGTTGAAAATGGACTTTCATTTTTCATGTTTCCAGTTTGCTCATAAGAAGCCAGGATTTCTCTCTTACTCTATCAAATCTGATCACATAGCTATTATAGTCTGTCAGGCATAAACCATATTACTCATTAATTAATGCTAATATTTTAGCCATTCCAAAGCTTTTTAATGCTTCACTTCAGATATGTAATCACTTGGTGGATTCAGAATACATTTAGGACATTTAAATTAATGAATTTGCTGTGTAGTGACAAAATTCACCAGCAAATTTTGGGGGGGGAAAGTCATGTTTCAGGACCTATAATTACACAGCAAATCATTCGGAGTACATCGAGATGAAGGGTTTGAATAGTGATCAATACATGCTAGAATTAAATTCAGGTTGTGTCACACTTGGTGTGACAAGCTCACTGGATCTTGAACCCTGCAGAGTTTTGAAACAACATTGAAAGGTTAACTTCAAAGAAAACACACTTACAAGCCTCCCAGATTATAGGAGAAAATCAAATGCCATCTCTCCATAATCTCATAGGGCAGCTACTGAATCCAAATGAAAGGCAAATATTCTGACTTCAGCAACAAATGATTTGTGCATTCTGCAGCAGTGCAGCAACTGCTGCTGGAAAGATCTTTTGCAGTTTTGCTTCTCTGAAATAGCAGTAACTGAGCTCCAGAAACCCAAAGCCTAGTTAATATTCTGAAGTATTCTCATTTCTTCTAAAACAAAATCAGATTCTTACTAAGCAAGGTCAGGGGAAGAAGGAGAAGAGACCCTGATAGGGCTCTTAACTGGAGATGTGGAAGTCCCCTCAGAGCACCACACTTAGGTGCAGTCTCCCATTTTCAATATGCTGTGGACTATCTACCCACTGGTACTACTTTGTCCCTTCTGTTCTTGTTCATTCTGCTGATGAAAGGCAAAGAGGGAACATTTTAATGAGGACCTTCCATTTTCTAATAAAGCATCACAGCAAGCAACTATAACATCCTTATAGCCTCCCTAGCCTGGAGAAGAGGAGGCTCAGGGCAGACCTTATTGCTCTCTACAACTACCTGAAGGGAGGTTGTAGCCAGGAGGGGGTTGGTCTCTTCTCCCAGGCAACCAGCACCAGAACACGAGGACACAGTCTCAAGCTGCACCAGGGGAGGTTCAGGATGGATGTTAGGAAGAAGTTCTTCATACAAAGAGAGATTGGCCATTGCGATGTGCTGCCCAGGGAGGTGGTGGAGTCACCATCACTGGAGGTGTTTAGGAGGAGACTTGATGGGGTGCTGGGTGCCATGGTTTAGTTGATTAGATGGTGGTGGGTGGTAGGTTGGACACAATGATCTCGAAGGTCTTTTCCAACCTGGTTAATTCTATTCTATTCTATTTTCTATCCCAGCTACACAAGAAGTTTTATGAGGATCTTTCTTTTTAATAGAAAGGGTGATTCATCCCCTTTATTCTGCCCTTGTGAGACCCCACCTAAAATACTGTTTCCAGTTCTGGTGCCCCCACCATAAGAGGAGCATAGATCTGTTAGAATAATTCCAGAGGAGGGCCACAGAGATGATCCAGGGGCTGGAACACCTCTGATACAAAGATAAGATAAGGGAACTGGGATTGTTCAGCTTGGAGAAGAGAAGACTCCAGGGGGACCTTATAACTGCCTTCCAGTACCTGAAAGGATCCTACAGGAAGGCCGGAGAGGGGCTTTTTGCAAGAGTATCCACCAACAGGAGGAGGGGAAATAGATTTTAATTGAAGGAGAATAAGTTTAGATTGGATCTTAGGAAAAACTTCACTAAGAGGGTGGCAAGAGCCTGGAGTGGATTGTCCAGAGAGGTTGTGGAGATGTTAAAGGCCAGGTTGGATGGGGCCTTGAACCTGGTCTAGTTGAGAGGCATCCTTGCCTGTGGCAGGAAGGTTGGATTAGATGATCTTAAAAGTGTGTTCCAGCCAAAGTCATTCTATGATTACAACATCCTTTAAGACTCTTTAGTCTTTAAGACTCTTTAGACTCTGCTGGGCAGCCCAGCAAGAACCCTACACACAAGGGATCAATATCTAGGCGAGTGGTGGAGACTCACCCTTAGGTCAGCTCTGCAGAGTTTATATTTATATATATATAAAGTATGAAAGTAAGATGAAAAGCATTAAAAGTCAAGCAAAGACATGTCTTTAAACTGAAGTATACAAAATCTACCACTGATTCATAGGATGTGCTATTTCTGCCAGGAATGAAAATGATGTGTGTGATTTCAGTTGAACTATTCTTACTTCCACCAGCTGCACATCAGGTTCAGGAGATGTAAAAGTGCCATTATTAGCCATAGGATTTACATATGACACATTTTCATTATTACTCATCAGTGAGGCATTAGACCCTTTCCTTTTCCACTGCCATGGCATTTAAAAAGATGGGAAAAGTTTAAAGAAGTGGTCATTTTGGTGGCTAAGAAGGCCAATGGCATCCTGGCCTGCATCAGGAATGGTGTGGACAGCAGGAGCAGGGAAGTCATTCTGCCCTGTACTCAGCACTGGTTAGGCCACACCTTGAGTCCTGTGTCCAGTTCTGGGCCCCTCAATTTAAGAAGGACATTGAGACTCTTGAACATGTCCAGAGAAGGGAAATGAGGCTGGGGAGGGGTCTGGAGCACAGCCTTATGAGGAGAGACTGAGGGAGCTGGGGTTGTTTAGCCTGGAGAAGAGGAGATTCAGGGGAGACCTTATTGCTCTCTACAACTACCTGAAGGGAGGCTGTCATCAGGTGGGGGTTGGTCTCTTCTCCCAGGCAGCCAGCACCAGAACAAGAGGACACAGTCTCAAGCTGTGCCAGGGGAAGTTTAGGATGGAGGTGAGGAGAAAGTTCTTCCCAGAGAGAGTTGTTAGCCGTTGGAATGTGCTGCCCAGGGAGGTGGTGGAGTCCCTGTCCCTGGAGGTGTTCAAGAGGGGATTGGACATGGCACTTGGAGCCATGGTTTAGTAGTCAAGTTGGTTGGTAACAAGTTGGTCTTGATGATCTTTGAGGTCTTTTCCAACCTTATTGATTCTATGATTCTATGATTTTGCTGCAGTGTTAGTCCTTTTCCTCTTTCTTCTCCAACAGAATATTGAGTAATTTTCTTCTTTCCCTGCAAGTTGTTTAAACTCTGCTATCTGTAGAACATCAAGTTACATTCACAGAAATGATAACATAAAAGAGAGCAAAAAGAAGGCACTGGATGACAATAGCTTGATGTGTGTTTTAGAACACAAATCAGTGTACAACGCACACACCAAATAAATAAGGACCAAACATACCTTAACAAAAAAATAATAGCAAAAGATAGGAGGGAGGAAAAAAATGCTGTTGACAGGTGACTGGAGAAAATAACTTGGAGGAAGGTTTTAAGCCCTGAGGATTTATTTGTACCTGCCGGGTTAGAGATGGCCAAGGAGCAGAAATAATGATCAGACAGACAAATACACAACACAAACAAGCCTGTGCCATTGCTCCTGGCAACTCTTCATTATTTAAAGCGCTGCTGCTTTGAAGAGAAGCAAAATGCTGGAGACCTGCTCTTCATATACAGGCAACGGAAGGCTCCAGTTAAAGGTGAAGCATCCTGAGAGATCTTTGAAGGTAAAAGGCAGTCTTCCAGAAACATCTCTTTTGATAGGGGTTTGGAAACACAATGGGATTTGTTTGAAGTAAATTAAAAGTGTTCAAAAAAAAACCTGCAGCAGATAGGTGGTTTAGCCTGGAGAAGAGGAGGCTGAGGGGTGACCTCATTGCTCTCTACAAATACCTGAAGGGTGGTTGTAGCCAGGAAGGGGTTGGCCTCTTCTCTCTAGCAAGCAAGGGGACACAGTCTCAAGCTGCACCAGGGGAAGTTTAGGCTGGAGGTGAGGAGAAAGTTCTTCCCAGAGAGAGTTGTTAGCCATTGGAATGTGCTGCCCAGGGAGGTGGTGGAGTTGCCGTCCCTGGAGGTGTTCAAGAGGGGACTGGATGTGGCACTTGGAGCCATGGTCTAGTCGTGGGGTCTGTGGTGACAGGTTGGACTCGATGATCTTCGAGGTCTCTTCCAACATTAGCAATACTGTGATACTGTGGCTGCAGTGGAGTCACCATCCCTGGAGGTGTTCAAGAGGGGATTGGATGTTGCACTTGGTGCCATGGTTTAGTCATGAGGTCTGTGGTGACAGGTTGGACTCGATGAGCTTTGAGGTCTCTTCCAACCTTGGTGATTCTGTGATTTGTGATCTATAGCAATCTACAAGGGGTTGTAGGCATCCATATGTTTGATGCCATTTACTGAACATAACCATTCCACTTCAATGTAGGCATGATTTACATATTCATCAAGAGGTTCCACCTCAACATGAGGAGGAACTTCTTCACTGTGAGGATCACAGAGCACTGGAACAGGCTTCCCAGAGAGGTTGTGGAGTCTCCTTTTCTGGAGACTTTCAAGACCCATCTGGATGTGTTCCTGTATGACTTGTGCTGGACTCTATAGTCCTGCTCTGGCAGGTGGGATGGACTTGAGGCTCTCTGGAGGCCCCTTCCAACCCCTAATATCCTGTGAGCCTGTGATCAGGCCAAGTTTATTCAAAGGGCAGAAACAGAATCATAGAATTGTTTTGGTTAGAAAAGACCTTTAAGATCATTGAGCCAAATAATTTTCTAATATCTGTCTCTCTATCTCCCTGTCCACCTATCTCTCTACATCTCTCTCTATATATGTCTATCTCTCTCTATATATCTAACTACCTATCTCTCTGCCTATCTATCTCTCTGCCTATCTATCTATCTATCTATCTATCTATCTATCTATCTATCTATCTATCTATCTATCTACCTATCTCTACCTACCTACCTATCTCTATCTATCTATCTATCTATCTATCTATCTATCTATCTATCTATCTATCTATTTATCTCTCAATCAATAAATCTCTCTCTCTCTCTACCTGTCTCTCTCTCTCTCCATCTATCTCCCTACCTATCTCTCACTATGTAAATAAGCCAGTAAGTGCTGTACTTGGTTAGAAGAGGGGAATGTCATACATGGAAGTTTTTCATCATATGCACCACAGCATGAGTCAGAAGCAATAGGGACAGCCTTGATTCTGAGGGATTGCATGTGACCCTTCCAGTGCTCAAAACTGCTGTTTGAATGTCCCACAGGCCCAAGCTTAAGCAGCCCGTTCACTCAGGGATTGCAGGGTTTTTTAGCATCACTGAGCAGCTAGTCACTTATTTTCCACCTTGAAAAGAGCTATTAAATTTGTTGAATCGTTTAATTCTGGCTACTCTGCATTTATTGCAATTCAACGTGTGTGCTCAAAGAACAAGAAGATTCCCAAATACAAGAAGGGAGCTTTGTGCAAGGAAATGGGGCAACAACATTTGCTAGCACCTTCTCTTTATTACTCCTTTTAACTTTTGAATAACTACATTATTACCCAACAGTTTAGCAGACTGACACATCTGGTTGTGCTTCTGCCTGATGCGGTGTGGCACAGCCCAGCAGGTATTTTGGGGGCAAATTCTTCTCTGTTTTGACAGCAGGCACTCACTCAGGTTGCTTTTAGTCCCTTTTGTTTGTTTTGCTTGGTTGGTATCACACTAACACTTGAGTGTTAAATAACACAAGCAGAGCCAAAGTCACAGGCTTGCACTGACACTCCTGGTACACAGGATCACAGAATGCCAGGTTGAAAGGGGCCCCGAGGATCATCTGGTCCAATCTTTCTAGGTGATAGTGCAGTTTAAATGAGCTGGCCCAGCACCCTGTTGAGTCATAAAACAGTCCAACGGAGGGGAATCACTGCTTCCCTTGGGAGATGATTCCAATCTCTGACTGTTTTCATGGTGAACCATTTTCTTCTGCGGTCCAATGGGAATGGCCCCAGCAGTAACTTGTCCCCATCATTCCTTGTCTTTTCTATACAATACAATACAATACAATACAATACACCAGGTTGGAAGAGACCTTCAAGATCATCGCGTCCAACCCATCAAACAATCCAACCCACCCAACAACTAGACCATACAGCCAAGCACCCCATCAAGTCTTCTGAACACCTCCTGTGAAGGTGACTCCACCACCTCCACGGGTAGCCGATTCCAATGGGCAATCACTCTCTCCGTGTAGAACTTCTTCCTAACATCCAGCCTAAACCTGCCCTGGCGCAGCCTGAGACTGTGTCCTCTTGTTCTGGTGCTGGATGCCTGGGAGAAGAGGCCAACCTCTGCCTGGCTACAACCTCCCTTCAGGTAGTTGTAGAGTTCTGTGGGACTCCTTGCAGAAAAAGGAATCTCCATTCTTCTGGAAGCCATCCTTTATGTATTGGTCCATGCTAATAAGCCTCCATTTCTCCAGGCTGAGCAAGCCCAGTTCTCTCAGCCTTTCCTCACATGGTAGGGCTTACAGTCCTCTGATCATTCTCATGGCTTTTTCTCTGGACACTTTCCAGCCTGTCTGCATCTTTTTTTTTTGTGCAGCAGGGATCAACACTCTACCAGCTGCTCCCTCCAAATGCTACATGACTGCACTGGTGTCCATATGGTTTATTGAGACCCTTCATTTTAAAGAATAACAGAAAAGCTATAAATGGATGGGGGTTTTTCCCAATTCCATATCATGCTTAATAATGCATGCCAATTACACTGACACCTCCAGGCAAGTGCACAGACAGAATTTAGGTTAGCAAAAAAAAAGCAGGCCTGCAGCTCCCACAAGAACATTCCCTTCCAATTTCTTGGCTCAGAATAAGTCACTAACAGCACACTTCCACCCCAGACTTAGCATTGGGATCCCCTGCAACACCACAGTGATCTTAATACACACAACTATCAGTACTTTCCTCTTCCCATACAATGAATGTCTTATTCAAACCTCATTTCCTCCAGGTGACAGTGAATTTACAGACACAAAAGCTTGTGCAGCTCTCTCCTGTTCTTTGTAGCCTCCAGTTTTAAGTGAATAAAAGCAAGTCTGTGTGGTTTGAAGTCTGCAGGTCTTCTCTCAACAGCAAAGGAAGAAGCTCTTGTTGCTGAGGTGACAGCATGCAGACAAAAATCAATATTGGAGAGATAAAATACCAGCAGAACCTCAAATGGGTCAAACTGTTGGATCAGTTTTATTATTTGGAGCTGAAAATTGAGTTATTTAAATTCATTGGGCCTAGGATTTTTAACTGTACCTCATCTCTGGTCCCAGCCTTGTGTGCATATAGGTGAAAGTATCACTTCTAGCACATGGTCTAAAGGTTCCTTTGCAGTGGATAAAAACATAAAGTCAGGTAGTGCTTTTTTTCTTCTTTTTCTCCCCCATTAAAAAATAAATATTTTTACCTTCTCTTTAATCATGTGTAGCAGTGGCCACTTTCATCCTCAGACAAGCCCCACACTTCCAAGATCAGTTTTACATGAGGTCTGCAGGCAGTGCTGGTGAAGGGTTTGAAGACTCCTGAAAATGAACAAAACATTCCTTGCCTCTAGGGTAGTCAGCACAGTTCTCTCATCTAGTGCTGATGCTAAAGAATTAAGCCTATTATCATCCAGGACTGACTTCTGAGTGGCTGCAGCTGAAGTAGAAGAACAAAGGGTTCTGAATTTCATACACTTCATCAGGGAATTTTAGCAGGTCAAAGGCAGGGAGGGAGAGGTGGCAGAATGGCACAGATCAGTTGTGTAAATAAGTGAGCATAGCAGGTTGCTTGCTTCCAAATTGCCTCTCTCTGGGAGAAGAAGTCAGGGTAATGTTTGCAATGGAAGCATTTTTGCTGAAATCTCTTCCCATCCATCAATCTTTTTCCTCAGTAATATGGGGAGTTGGCTTTTATGAGCTCCAAAATCTATTTTATTGTTGCAAAATGCAGAAGCAGGGATTACTTAGGGTTTATTTTCATTTGATTTCGTGTGTGGGTTGCTGAGGGGTTTTTTTAGAGAAACAAACTCCTCAGCTTTTCTCTGCCTTGTGGTTGCTCAACTTAACCGAGGTGACGAGGACAAACGGAGATGGAAAAAGGAAACATATTCAGTTGTGGGGATCCAGGCACTGCTGTGCAGTTGCATGATCTCACCAGCCACAATCTCATCCTTTCCCACAGCCCTTCACAGACTTTGCCACTTCCTCCTGCTGTCCTTGTCAAGAAGGGTGTAACACGCGGACAGGAGCTCTGTGCACAATCATAGAATCATAGAATCAATAAGGTTGGAAAAGACCTCAGAGATCATTATGTCCAACCTATTACCTAATACCTAACACCTCCTGACAACTAAACCATGGCTCCAAGTGCCACATCCAAGCCTTTTTTGAACACCTCCAGGGACGGTGATTCCACCACCTCCCTGGGCAGCACATTCCAATGGCCAATTACTCTTTCTGGGAAGAACTTTCTCCTCACCTCCAGACTAAACTTCCCCTGGCACAGCTTGAGACTGTGTCCTCTTGTTCTGGTGCTGCTTGCCTGGGAGAAGAGACCAACCCCCTCTCGGCTACAACCTCCCTTCAGGTAGTTGTAGAGAGGTCTCCCTGAGCCTCCTCTTCTCCAGGCTAAGCAACCCCCAGCTCCCTCAACCTCTCCTCATAGAGCTTGGGCTTGAGACATCTCACCAGCCTCTTTGCCCTTCTCTGGACACAACTGTCCTAAACCAAGGGACCCAGAACTGGACACAGTACTCAAGGTGTGGCCTAACCAGTGCTGAGTACAGGGCAGAATGATTTCCCTGCTCCTGCTGGCCACACTGGAAAGAATTTCTTCCTAATCTTCAGTCAAAATCTGCCCTCTTCCAGCTTCAATCCATTCCCTCTCACTCTATCACTACAAGCTCTTGTAAAAAGTCCCTCCCCAGCTTTCTTGTAGCCCCCTTCAGGTACTTGATGGCTGCTCTGATGTTTCCCTGCAGCCTTCTCTTCTCCAGGCTGAATAGCCCCAACTCTCCCCCAAGGGGAGGTGCTCCAGCCCTCTGACCCTCTGGCCTCCTTTGAATCTTTTCCAACCATTCCAAATCCTTCTTATGTTGGGGGCCCAGAACTGGATGCAGCGCTCCAGGTGGGGTTTCAAAAGAGCAGAGCATAGGGGGAGAATCATCTCTTTTATCCTGCATGTCAACTGAAACCTACCCTCCTCTAGTTTAAAACCAGTTATGTTATCCTAGAGTTAACATGGTCTGAAGTGAGATTAGTCATAGTATCATAGTATCAGTCAGGGTTGGAAGGGACCACAAGGATCATCTAGTTCCAACCCCCTGCCATGGTCAGGGACACCCCACACTAGATCAGGCTGGCCAGAGCCTCATCCAGCCTGGGCTTAAACACCTCCAGGCATGGGGCCCCAACCACCTCCCTGGACAACCCATTCCAGGGCTTCACCACTCTCGCAATGAAGAACTTCTTCCTCACATCCAGCTTGAATCTCCCCACCTTCAGCTTCATTCCATTCCCCCTAGTCCTATCACTACCTGAGAGCCTGAGAAGTCCCTCCCCAGCCTTCTTGGAGCCCCCTTCAGATGCTGGAAGGCCACAATGAGGTCACCTGGGAGCCTTCACTTCTCCAGACTGAACAGCCCCAAATCCCTCAGTCTGTCCTCACAGGAGAGGTGCTCCAGCCCTCTGCACATCCTCGTGACCCTTCTCTGGACACGTTCCAGTACATCCATATCCCTCTTGTAATAGGGGCTCCAGAACTGGAGGCAGTATTCCAGGTGGGGTCTCACCAGAGCTGAGTAGAGGGGGAGAATCACCTCCCTTGACCTGCTGGCCACTCTTTTCTTGATGCAGCCCAGGAGTCTTCCAGGAGAAAATGACACCTTCTCATCATCCTCTATTTTGCTTCCTGGATAACTGTTCCATGCCTTGACAGCACGGAACAGGACATGAAACAAAAGGAAAAAGAGCAATTACCAGCCAAGGTGGATATAATTAGGCCTAAATCAATGTGATAGAAATTAAGTGCCTCATTTTTATAAGGTAGGAGACTGTGCAAGACATAAACAGATTACATTATTGTTTTTTTCTTTAATTTCTTTCTTTTTTTTTTTTTTTTACAGTGAGAGAGGCTCCTTGGAAAGCAAACAAACAGCTAGCACTAGGAAGGTTTATGTCACAGCACTAATTAAAATACCAGCCAAGAAAGTGAAAAACACCTTGGATTTAACAAGAGCAATAAAAACATTTTTAAGAGAACATATGGACGAGCCTTCTGACAAAGTGCTTAGATTACTGCAGGAAAAGGAGTGGGGGAAAAAAATAAATGAAAATAAAAAGTGGAATAAATGTATGTGTGCAGGAGAAGGAAAATATATCCTAAATGAAAGTTTAGAACTGAGGAAGAAGGTTGCCAGGACAGTTTTAGCAACTGCAAGAATTGAGGAGCCCTTTAAGCGTTCGACCTCCTCCTAGTCACGGTCTTGGAAACGCTCTCGTGGCTCCAGTACAGACCACTCATGAGCCAAATTCTCCACCTTTACTAACTGCATCTGCAGCTGTCAGCCTGTGACTTCTCCAGGGAACAGAAGAGGAAGAAACATTCACAAATCTCAGCAGAGCTAAGACAGTAGAAGCCTTCAATATGCATCTGTCAGCTAAGCTGGAACAAGGGAGGTGCAGATGAATACTCCCCTCCCCAGCTGTGCTAGAAAGGTGCTGAACTCCAGCAGGACAGCAAGAGCTAACTGATGGGGCATGAGGCAAGTTAACCTCTTCCACCAGCTCAGCTGGGTGCAAGGATTAACTTGAAGAGCTGAAGTGGCATAAAAGTGATTAAACACTCATCCATTTAAACCCAAAAGTCCCCCAATTTTTTACGAGGCTAAATCTTAGCCAAGCCTTTAACATTGAAAAGAAAAGTGTCAGAAAGAAATTCCTTTCTTTTGATGGCCAGGAAATTCATTAAAAGGCATGATTTGGTTAATGAACTGCTTTTGCTACTTGAATAGATTTGCTGAACATCTTTAAAGCCTTTTATTATACTTTTGAAATTCGGCTGTTGCTCTGTGTTGCCTCATTGTGACTGTCCAGATGAGTCGGGCAGTATTATCTTTGGTTGGGTGGCCATACAAGAAATCCTTTATTTTTCTGCACAAACACCAAGTTTGGAGTTAGGTCCCTCAATACTTCTTAATTTTTTGGGGGAGGCTCTGCAGAGGGACCTCAATCGACTGGACAGATGGGCAGAGTCCAACAAGATGACATTTAACAAATCCAAGTGCCAGGCGCTGCACTTTGGCCACAACAACCCCATGCAGAGCTACAGGCTGGGGTCGGAGTGGCTGGAGAGCTGTCAAACAGAAAGGGACCTGGGGGTGCTGATTGACAGCCACCTGAACATGAGCCAGCAGTGTGCCCAAGTGGCCAAGAAGGCAAATGGCATCCTGGCCAGCAGGAGCAGGGAAGTCATTGTGCCCCTGTACTCTGCACTGGTTAGGCCACACCTTGAGTCCTGTGTCTAGTTCTGGGCCCCTCAGTTTAAGAAGGGCATTGAGACTCTTGAATGTGTCCAGAGAAGGGCAATGAGGCTGGGGAGAGGCCTTGAGCACAAGCCCTGTGAGGAGAGGCTGAGGGAGCTGAGATTGTTTAGCCTGGAGAAGAGGAGGCTCAGGGGAGACCTTCTTGCTCTCTACAACTCCCTGAAGGGAGGTCATAGCCAGGAGGGGGTTGGTCTCCTCTCTAGCAAACAGCACCAGAACAAGAGGACACAGTCTCAAGCTGCACCAGGGGAAGTTTAGTCTGGAGGTGAGGAGAAAGTTCTTTACCGAGAGAGTCATTCGCCATTGGGATGTGTTGCCCAGGGAGGTGGTGGAGTCCCTGTCCCTGGAGGTGTTCAAGAGGGGATTGGATGTGGCACTTGGTGCCATGGTCTAGTCATGTTGTCTGTGGTGACAGGTTGGACTTGATGATCTTTGAGGTCTCTTCCAACCTTGGTGATTTACTGTGAACTTCTGGCAAAATCCATTTTGTGAATATTCCTGGACAGGGGACACTGGGGGAGAGGGGGTGGAAATATGGTTCAATGCGCATTTGTGTCTGCGTGCGTGGAGTTACTCTCCTAGCTCTAATCATTAAATAAATAAATAAATAAACAACCAGAAATTTTGGGTGGGTGGCTTCTAAATCACCTAAACACTGACAAATAACAAATGCTGGAAATTAATTTACTCTGGAGAGGGAGTAACCCATCATATTTGGAGCACCTTCTCATTTCTTTCCTTTTTTTTAATCATAGAAGCAGGAACTATTAACTAATGTTAGCTCTGCATTTGCAAGATGAATATGTTAGTTCCCAAACAGAACTCTGTTACAGAACAGAGTAAAAATGATGAAGTGTAAGATATACCAATTAGGGAATTATTTCTCCTTGATATATGGATCATAAACCACTTAAAAGCTGGTCATGAATAAATGGGGGGGGAAAGAATGGTAAATTAAGTAGGGAGGATCAGGTACATGAGAAATAAATAGGATACCCAGAGAATGTTTTTAATACATGCACTACCTGAACATTTTTTTTTTTGTTATTCAAGGGAGGAGGCAAAGGCTGGTGTTATTAGGCTGAGAAAAGAAACTTCTTAATTGGGGAGGAGATTTATTAGAAGGAAAGAACAGAAATAACTAACCGAGGCTTGCACCAGAGTCACTAGAGCTTACTGAAGCTTTCCTTTGCATTCCCCAGTTACAGAAGACAGCTGCCTGCACCGCTCCCCAGACCCAAAGTGTTTGCATCCAATCTTGGGTCAGCTTTTCCCCTTCCTTCCTTCCTGAATTCCTTCCTTCCTGAATTCTTTCCTTCTGAATTGCTCCCTAATTTTTTCCTTCCTTCTGAATTCCTTCCAAATCACTTGCTTCCTCCCTTCCTCTCTCCCTCCCTCCTTTCCTTCCTTACCAAATTCCTGAATTCCTCCCTTCTTAATTCCCCCCAAATTCCTTCCTTCCTGATTAATTCCTTCTGAAATCCTGCTGAATTGCTTCCAAATCACTTGCTTCCTCCCTTCCTCCCTCCCTCCTTTCCTTCCTTCCTTCCCAAATTCCTGAACTCCTTCCTTCTGAATTCCTCCCAAATTCCTTCCTTCTGAATTCCTTCCAAATCACTTGCTTCCTCCCTCCCTCCTTTCCTCCCTTCCCTCCTTCCTGAATTCTGTCCTTCTGAATTCCTCCCAAATTCCTTCCTTCTGTATTCCTTCTGAAATCCTTCTGAATTCCTTCCAAATCACTTGCTTCCTCCCTCCCTCCTTTCCTCCCTTCCTTCCTTCCTGAATTCCATCCTTCTGAATTCCTCCCAAATTCCTTCCTTCCTGTATTCCTTCTGAAATCCTTCTGAATTCCTTCCAAATCACTTGCTTCCTCCCTTCCTCCCTCCCTCCTTTCCTTAATTCCTTCCTGAATTCCTCCCTTCTGAATTCCTCCCAAATTCCTTCCTTCCTTCCTTCGGTATTCCTTCTGAAATCCTTCTGAATTCTTTCCAAATCACTTCCTTCCTTCCTTCCTCCCTTCCTCCCTTCCTCCCTTCCTCCCTTCCTCCCTTCCTCCCTTCCCTCCTTCCTTCCTTCCTTCCTTCCTTCCTTCCTTCCTTCCTTCCTTCCTTCCTTCCTTCCTTCCTTCCTTCCTTCCTTCCTTCCTTCCTTCCTTCCTTCCTTCCTTCCTTCCTTCCTTCCTTCCTTCCTTCTAAATTCCTTCCTTTCTCTTTCTTTTGTTGAGAACTGGAAGTGTCAATCTTTTCCTTCTCCTTTTTCAAAGTCTAAATGTTTATAAATTAGTGAATGGTGTTCAAGACCTGGTCTTTTGTTTCTGTCCCTCCTTTACCCCTTCCACCCCTCTGTGGTCATCAACATAAATTCACCTACAGCGAGAAAAACATTTTAACCTCTAAGCTTTAATTGTAGCTTACAACTTTGACCCTCAAATTATTATTATTATTATCTCTTTACAATTCTTTGATCAGGGTAAGGCTGAATAAAACAGAATGTGAGACAAAATGAAAAGCAATGAGCAACATTTAAATTCTTTTGCCTGCACGTCAGAATTTAGCTTGTTCCTGGTTCTTTCGTTAGCACTTCAGCTGTAGAAGAGAACAAAACCCACAGTGCTTATGTACAGTTTCATAGCTACATTCTGAGTGTTTCCTCAGCCAGAAATATGGAAGCTTTCCTCACTTCTAGCCTGATTTGTGCTGCTATTATCATGTCTTTAAACTTAGTGAAGACAGAGGAACACAAATAGAGGCAGGGGAGGCTCAGGGGAGACCTTATTGCTCTCTATAACTACCTGAAGGGAGGCTGTAGCCAGGAGGCAGTTGGTCTCTTCTCCCAGGCAATCAGTACCAGAACGAGAGGATATAGTCTCAAGCTGTCCAAGAGGAAGTTTAGGCTGGAGGTGAGGAGAAAGTTCTTCACTGAGAGAGTTGTTAGCTGTTGGAATGTGCTGCCCAAGGAGGTGGTGAAGTCCCTGTCCCTGGAGGTGTTCAAGAGGGGATTGGATGTGGCATTTGGTGCCATGGTTTAGTGGTCATAAGGTATTGGGTGACAGATTGGACTTGATGATCGTTGGGGTCTTTTCCAACCTTATTGATTGTATGATATCCTGACAACAGTGGGACAGTAGACAGCCACCCACTCTGCAGAACTGCCCAGCTTTCAAGTCCAGACTCCTGGCCATGGGGACATGGCTGCAATACAGATCTATGGCCACCACTTCCAGAGCTTCTGCGTTCCCTGCCTGGATGCAGACCAAGGTCAAGATAGCCTTTTTAGTCTTTTAGTCATTATTATCTAACTACTCATTTTTAATAGGCTAATTAGGCTGGAAGGGAGCCATAAGTATCATTTGGGTTAACCCTCATCATTCAAAGAATGGCAAATATCCCATTCCATTGTTTCCATTAATAATACCTGGTTTAGACCTCAGCTTGCAAAGCCTGTAACTACTATCAGCTTCACAAAATTAGTTGGATAGGCAGATTGAAGGGAGGGAGAAGGCTGAATTGAAACAAGAAAGAGTGATGAAAGTAAATAACAGAAAATCAGAAGCTGTTCTTGTTTCTTCTAAAATATTTGCTTCCTGATGAAGACTTGCAGCTATTCCAAGGTATCCTGGGGCCTGAGTTTGCATTGTCCTTTGCAGGAGACCTTGCCACACTCCTGTAATTTAACCACTAAACTTCTACACCAGGAAGAGGCCAGAGGCAAAGTTGCCCTGAGTTTTACACTGTCCCAGCACTGCGTTTTATATCTGCATCCCCTAGGCTGCAAGAGTTATCAAAGTCAGCTTTCCAAATCTATTTTTACAGTAATTCAAGCTGGCTTAATGCTTTTTTCCTCCTTTTTTTTACAGTTTCTGTCTGTGCCATATTTAATGTATGAAGCCATTTATACGTGAAAATGTGGAAGTGTTCTGAGTTAATGAAAGAAAGAATAAAACCAAAGACCACATGTGAGCAGTGCAAGCTCTGTGTTGTTCCTTGCACTGCACAGAATCACAGGACCATTTTGGTTGGAAAAGACCTTTAAGATCACTGAGTCCAACCATTACCTAACGCTGTGCAGCTGAATGTAAATACAGAGATTCATTCAGCTTGCTCAGAATCATCGTTGGTACTGTTTACTGAGTTCCCATGTCTCAGCTTTGCTCAAAGTAGATGTAAACACCAAATAAAATGATTGCTAAGGCTATTTCTTTCTTTTTCAGAAAGTGGCTGTTATAATCAGCAAAGTGATGCTGCAAAAATGATACCTCAGTGTTTCACATTTATTCTCCCTCAGTGACTTCTTTATCAAACGTGCTCATTTTGCAAGTCAAAACAAGATTCTTCTTGCTGCCAGCACTGCAACTCCACCTGTTACTTGGAAAGCACAGAACATCCTTCTCCTTTCTTTTCCAGTGATAAAGGTTTTGAAAATAAAGACACATCCACCCATCTGGGTGATTGTGCAGGAGGTGAAATGCGAAGCTTTGGGATTCTGCTTTGCAGTGATAATGGAATACACGCATTTTTAGTTACGGGGAGGAAACCGAGGCAAAACCTGAGGCAAGTACTTGCTCTGCTGTGATAGTTTGAGGCTATGCCTTTAAAATTCTGTTACAGATTTTGAGCAGGAAAGTAGAAAAATATGTAAACAAATCACTATTGGGTATGAAAAGGAAATAAAGATAATTCTAAAAGATTCCATTGCAGAGAGATCTGCCATAAGGCTACTGGCACCAAAACAATTCTGGGGGCTCCCCTCCCTGTACATTAAACAGTTGGAAGAGACCTTCACGATCATCGCATCCAACCTACCATCCAACACCACCTAATCAACTAAACCATGCAACCAAGCACTCTATCAAGTCTCCTCCTGAACATCTCCAATGATGGTGACTCCACCACTTCCCTGGGCAGCACATTCCAATGGGCAATCACTCTCTCTGTATAGAACTTCTTCCTAACATACAGCCTAAACCTCCCCTGGCACAGCTTGAGACTGTGTCCTCTTGTTCTAGTGCTGGTTGCCTGGGAGAAGAGACCAACCTCTGCCTGTC
Source organism: Picus viridis (assembly GCA_033816785.1). Taxonomy (NCBI): domain Eukaryota; kingdom Metazoa; phylum Chordata; class Aves; order Piciformes; family Picidae; genus Picus; species Picus viridis. Next base: position 12,894,271 of record CM066571.1, read on the forward strand.
TACAACCTCCCTTAAGGTAGTTGTAGGCAGCAATAAGGTCATCCCTGAGTCTCCTCTTCTCCAGGCTAAGCAACCCCAGCTCCCTCAGCCTCTCCTCATAGGGCTTGTGTTCCAAACCCCTCACCAACTTTGTTGCCCTTCTCTGGACACGTTCCAGCAAGTCAACATCCTTCCTAAGATGAGGGGCCCAGAACTGGACTCAGGACTCAAGGTATGGCCTAACCAGTACAGCATACAGGGGGAGAATCACTTCCCTGCTCCTGCTGGCCACACTCTTCCTGATGCAGGCCAGGATGCCATTTGCCCACTTGGCCGCCTGGGCACACTGCTGGCTCATGTTCAGCCTACCATCAACCAGTACCCCCAGGTCCCTCTCTGCCTGGCCACTCTCCAGCCACTCAGACCCCAGACTGTAGCACTGCATGGGGTTGTTGTGACCAATGTGCTTTGTTTTTCCCCTGACAGAAATCACTGTGTATGCTTTCCCTTTATTATTTCTTTGTCTTTCCTTGCAGCTTTTCCCTTTCTCTCCAATACCCAGCTCACCCACCACAAATGGCTGCTCTCACGGTCCACAAGGGAGGCAGGCAATGACTTGTAGCCACACACAGACCACCCAAATTAGCTGCAGCTCTAATTACATCTCACCTTTCCTGTCTGAAGGACCAACAACCAAAACTAGTTGCTATTAAAGTTCTGCAAAGCTTATTAAAGTCAAGCTCACCAATAAAGCCTCACCATGTTGGTTTTTTTTCTGAGCCATATTTATCTGGTTCATATTACTGGAATTTATGATGTCTGTGTAGTGCTGGAGGTTTGCCCTCTCCTCTAATTTGCTTTCCTCATAGCTAAAAGTCTGGCCTAGGTTAAACAAGAGCCATATCAGCTATAATCAGTAAAAAAGAGAAAATCAGTGTGAGATACCTGAGACAAGCAGCACAGCAAGAAACTCAACCTAGAGGTGCTGTTGGTTCGGTTTATGTCTAACGCTGAATACGCTGGAAGCTGTGCTCAGGATCCTTTGTCTAAAACCTGAATCCCATAGAAAGAATTCCAGCCAAGTACTGTCCCATAGCAAATGTGAAAGTCATTTCACTCCCTTTTCATTTCCTCAGATTACAGGCAGTCAGGAATCAGACAAAATCTATTTTGGGGCTCACTGGAATGGGTGAATCAGTTCAGATTAAGCAAGAAACAGCACAAATCTTTGACTGTGACTCCAGCCAAACAAATTCAGACAGCCTGGGATACAAAGAAGTTTAATTAGCATTGAGTTATTCTTTCTAGCTCATCACTTCCTCATTTCCAGTGAAATCAGAATTGGAAATATTAAAATAACAGAAGAAAATATTCTCATGGTTGTTTTTTTTCTCCCTTCCAAAACCTGGAGGCTCTTTGCAGACACGTAGGTGTATGCAGGATAGTTTTTCATGTCTGGCTGCACTTGGAAGCAAAGGAATGCACAATAGGAAATTATAAGAAATCATTTCAAAAGGATTTAAAGAGGCATGCTGGGGAATAGATGGAAATCAGTCATTTGTAAATCACAGTATCACTGTATCACAGTATCACCAAGGTTGGAAGAGACCTCAAAGGTCATCGAGTCCAACCTGTCACCACAGACCTCATGACTAGACCGTGGCACCAAATGCCACGTCCAGTCCCCTCTTGAACACCTCCAGGGATGGTGACTCCACCACCTCCCTGGGCAGCACATTCCAATGACGAATGACTCTCTCCGTGAAGAACTTCCTCCTCACCTCCAACCTAAACTTCCCCTGGCGCAGCTTGAGCCTGTGTCTTCTTCTTCTGGTGCTGCTTGCTAGAGAGAAGAGACCAACCCCTTCCTGGCTACAACCGCCTTTCAGGTAGTTGTAGAGAGCAATGAGGTCACCCCTGAGCCTCCTCTTCTCCAGACTAAGCAACCCCAGCTCCCTCAGCCTCTCCTCTCAGGGCTGTGCTCAAGGCCTCTCCCCAGCCTCGTTGCCCTTCTCTGGACAGGTTCAAGTGTCTCAATGTCCTTCCTAAATTGAGGGGCCCAGAACTGGACACGGTAAATAAGCTTCCTGATGGAGTACTGGTAGAGGCATCCACAGCTCCTTCCTTGCTGGAAGTGTTGTGCAATGCCTGGGTCGTATTCAAATCCTGCCACCTCCAGAAGAAGTGTTTGAGTGCCAAACAATCCATTCTGTTTAGCTTTGAGTGGAATAGACTACACCTATGAAAACCCAATAAATCACAGGAATCAGACAAATAGGGGATTGCCCATTTGCAAACGTTTGGGACCTTTCTGAGCTTCTGCTGCTAATGATGTTGCTGTGTTCTGCTGAAAGCTTTGTTCCAAAAAGCTTCAGGATTAATTTGCTATCAAAGTGGGTGACAAGCATTCATACACCGAATAATGATATTTTTAATTCATAATTTATCATGTTCTGTGATGTCATGAATTAAATAAAGCTATATTAATTCTGAGTGAAAACATCCTTTCAGTGCATAGCAATCAGCTCCCCACATGACTGTGCTTTTCAGACAAAGGAGGGAGTGTGTGTGAAATATTTCTCCTGAAAGAAAAGAAGTGTTTTCAAAACCTACTGAGGGAGTTTGCAGGAAGAAACGTCTGGAATGATAAACTGGGTACAATCAGTGTTAAAACGAGAAAGAGCCCAAGCAGATTAAAATGTAGGAATAAGCCTGACATCATTTTTCAGTCTCCCCCATCCAAATAAGATGATGCTTGTTGCCAACAAGTTCTGTTCTGGGGGAGATGGGATAAAAACCGAGGGCCAGACTGAATATCTCTTTTCCTAGTGGGAAATCTGTGGATGAAATCATAAGTGAAAACTGACAGAGAGAAATATTCCACAGGATCCTTCTTCTTCCTGCTAGTTCTCTTGCTAAACTCAGAGGCACAAAAAACGGCATAAGCTAAACAAAATGACAGCAGCCTGAGCACAATTCAGCCTGCTCCTGTTGCAACACAGAAGTAACAAACTAGAAGAAGCTAAATCTGCCAATAAATGGAATTTATATCTAATGGGAAAGAGACCTTTAAATAAAAGGCAAAAGACAGATCCACAAGCTGTCCACTAGATCCCGGCACAGTGGTTATCTTTTCAACCAGACTTTCTTTCCCTTAGAGCAACTCTGAGTAGCTTCTTGCACCAGGCAAGCTCTATGCAGACTCTCCTGTGTTCCAATAAAAGGGTCTTTATTTCCACATCTTTAGAGTTGGGGGGGGGCTTTATTTCAATATCTTCAGCATCTGAGCTCTGCTTCTGCTCCCTCTACACCTCAGGGGCTTCAAGGAGGTATTCACATTAGTAAGTCTCTAAGTTTCCCATTTATTGCCCCAGTCTGCCTTCCAGAATTTGAAGAAGAGTATTTCCATTGTTTGTTGTTTTGTTGTGTTTTAATTCATGGCAGGGATGCATAAAGTTGCTGTCTTGGAACACTTGGACTAAACTGTCTTTGGGATGGAAACAGAAGTTCTTCATGAATGTAGCTGATGGGTTCCAAACACCAAAAGATATTCAACTCACAGAAGTAGACCAGAGTTCACTCAAAGCAATTGGACAACATGCATGCTGAGTTCTCAGTGCCAGTTGTTTCACTGCTACCCTGGGCCACACTACTTGCTTAGAGGGGCAGGTCTGCCTCTACTCTGGTGAGAAAAAGCAGCCTTCTACCCTGCATTCATGAGGTTTCAGCCTGCCTCAAAATATTCAGGAATAATTGTCCAGATAACCTTCCTCCACTTTGTGTTTCAGTAATCAACTGGACAAGAATCAAGAGGTCCTAACATCTCCCAGCATCTTTTGCACTTGTGAGCATTACAGCGCTTCACAGGGAAGGCTTCCTTGATCCCCACAGGATTCCTTGGAGAGGTGGGAGTTGTGGCTTGGATCACTCTTCCCTTGGCTTTCCCTCCCCTTCCTGGCTGTCGTCTTTCTCCTCAGAAAGCTCACACGGCAGCAGAGGCTGTGGGAGTATAGAGCATTACCTTCTTCGTTCCAAGAGATAGTTGGGAAGTTGGAACTGAGCAGCTTGGCTGTATTTAGACTTCAGTCATTATGAACAGATCCAAAAGAGGCACTGACTAAAAATTGCTAGCAGAATTTAAGGTGCATGTAGATTTTTAAGGGCTGAATAGAGATGTAAGTGCTTGTGAAACACCAAAGAACACACAGGCACCTTGGTGCTGATCTACGGTCTGGGCCAGATAGAAACTCATCAAGCTAATGCTGGCCAGACTGCTATATCCACACATTTGGGTTCAACATGGTGCAAAGTCACAGCCTAAGTGTTGAAAATAATGTCCTGCCTCTAACTACTACTGAGTCAGGCACTGATTTTACAGAAGATGGAAATGTCACCTTCCATTCTTAGATCCAGCACAGCCTTGTCTAGATTGAGTCTTCTAATCCTGCTCTGTAGGAAGTACCTGCACACTTTACATCTTCTTCATGCCTATACCCTCCGGTATTTGGATTAGATTTCATAGAACTATAGAAGCATTAAGACTGGAAAAGACCATCAAGTCCAACCGTCAACCCAGCACCATTACCATCAAACCATGTCCCCAAGTGCCATGTCTACACATCTTTTTAACACCACCAGGGATGGTGACTCGACCACCTCCCTGGGCAGCCTGTTCCAATGCCTGAACACTCTTTAAGTAAAGTAAATGCTCCTAATATCCAACCTAAACCTCCTCTGGTGCAACTTGAGGCCATTTCCTCTTCTCTCACGGCTAATGACTTTGGAGAAGGGACCAACACCCACCTCACTACTGCCTCCTTTAGACTGGGGATTAAGAGGAAGTTCTCTACAATGAGGGTGGTGGAACAGTGAAACAGGTTGCCCAGGGATGTGGTGGAGGCCCCATTCCTGGGGACATTCAAGGTCAGGCTTCATGGGGCTCTGAGAAACCTGATCTAGTTGGGGATGTCCCTGCTTACTATAGGGTGGGAGGAGGTGGGTGTTGTACTAGATGACCTCTAGAGGTCCCTTCCAAGCCAATTCATTCTACGATTCTACACTGTTACAACCTTATATAGGTCTTATATATGAATTTGTGTTAATCACCATATAGAGTTTGATAGTTCTGTGTCAGTAGAAAGCTACTCAGTAGCTCAGGAAAGCACAAGGCTCTCCAGTTTCATTAGACATATGCTCAGGCAGACAATGGGCTGTAGTAAAGAAAAATATGATACTCAGACAAAGAACATTGCATTCTGCCCACATTTCACTTGAAACAATAGCCAAACACATTGCTTATAGCAGTCGTTTGGACATTGCCAGGGCTCTGGAGGGAGATGGGAAAGCTGCCGGGCAGAGCCGTCAGGTGTACTAATGAGATAAGGGAGCTGGAGAGCTTCTTTGAAAGTACTTGTTGGAGAAGTCAGGAGAAGCAAGTTTAGGGTTTGGAGGTAGGGTTGTTTTTTTTTTGCTTTATTTTTCATTTTTTGGGCCACAGATGCTTAAAGAAAGATTTGTATTCATATCTCAAAGGATTCCACATAGTATACCTGTAACAAATACCAAACAATCCTAAACAGTGCCCAGCAGCTTCTGCTTTCAGTGGATATATGTGCAGAGAGGATGAAAAGGAAGCTAACCACCAAATTGAATAACACCTCCCAAATAAATCACAGCATTCAGTTCAAGTGTAACCAACATTCTCAGCATTCTTCTAGCAAAACAATAAGAATCTGTTGCCAGTTTTGCACAGTCTTGCAAATTCATTTCATTTTTTAAAAGCACTGCAGCTCTTCACTTCTGGAGAAGAAAATCAGCATGTAGAGAACGTCTAAGAATCTAGCTGCTTCCCATAGTAGATGCTCCAGATGTATCTCACTGACCTGCTTATTCTCTTGGGGAAATCAAAGCAAATCAGTGAATAGAATTAGTTAAGTGGAAATTCTGTGTTTGATGGTTCAGCAAATTTCATTCCTTTCCCAGTGTGGGTATCCTAACCTTGATTGATGAGTTTGAGTCCTTTGTTGAACCTCATGAGGTTCAACAAGACCAAGCGCAAGGTCCTGCATCTGGGAGGGGGCAATCCCAAGCACCAATATAGGCTGGGCAGGGACTGGCTTGAGAGCAGCCCTGAAGAAAAGACTTGGGAGTGCTGGTGGATGAGAAGCTCAACATGAGCCAGCAGTGGGCACTTGCAGCCCAGAATGCAAATCACATCCTGGGCTGCAGCAAGAGAAGCAGAGCCAGCAGGTCAAGGGAGGTGATTCTCCCCCTCTACTCTACTCTGGTGTGACCCCACCTGGAGCCCTGTGTCCAGTTCTGGAGCCTCTATTACAGAAAGGATCTGGAGGTGCTGGGACGTGTCCAGAGAAGGGCAAGAGGATGAGCAGAGGGCTGGAGCTGCTCTGCTATGAAGACAGACTGAGAGAGTTGGGAATGTTCAGTCTGCAGAAGACAAGGCTCCGAGGAGACCTAATTGTGGTCTTCCAGTGTCTGAAGGGGGTTCCAAGAAAGCTGGGAAGGGACTTTTTAGGGTGTCAGGGAGTGAGAGGACTGGGGGAATGGAACAAAACCAGAAATGAATAGATTCAGATTGGATGTTAGGAAGAAGTTCTTCCCCTTGAGGGTGGTGAGAGACTGGCACAGGTTGCCCAGGGAGGTGGTGGAAGCCTCATGCCTGGAATTTTTTGCAGCCAGGCTGGATGTGGCTGTGATCAGCCTGCTGCAGTGTGAGGTGTCCCTGCCCATGGTAGGGGGATTGGAACTGGCTGATCCTTGAGGTCCCTTCCAACCCTAACAATTCTATGATTCAGATTATTCATGCAAACTAGAAAGGACTCAGAGAAAAAGACTTTTGACTTTTAAAATGGTTTCGGTTCTCTTGATAACGATTTCTACTCGCTTAAAACACACAGGTTGTTCTGAAATTCTCCATCACACGGAAGACAGAGGCACGAAGACTTGTCAGTATTTCCTCTTAATCTGCAAACTTTCTGTTACTACCCAGTTCTTGCCCCTTGGGCTTTAGATGTATTCCCCTCCATCAAAGATGACAGAAAAGATGATCCAGAACAAAAAGCACCGAGCTACAGATTTCTCCACTTTAATGGAACACTCCCAGTTTTCACAGGAGAAAGGAACAGCATGAGTATAAAGGATTTTGTGTGTGCTTATGTTCTTCCAAATTCAGTGCTTTTTGGATCCTCTGCCCTTTGGGGTTTTCTTGAGGGGAAAAAAAGAGTTAAATCTCATCAGTAAATGCTTTGTATATATAATTTTTTTGGATACTTAATTTTTTTTCGTTCCTTTCCTGAATATGAGGTGATCATATCTCTTTTGAAACACCTCTGTGCAAGTGTAAACTACAAAATGCTCTCAGATCTTTAGGAGATCAAAAAGCTCATAGCTTTGAAAGCCAGCCCTGGTTAACTGCAGAAACTTCTTCACATTTGGATATTTTAGCATTGCTAAAATTTTTAATGCTTAAAGTCAGGGCTGAGATCAGCAGAAAGTGAGGTGAAGAACTTCTCGCAGGACTTTGTGGTCGCATTGGTTCAAATGTAGGGGCTACTCAGCAAAATCTGCCTGCAGAAGAAATACTTTTGGGCATCTGAGCAAAAAGCATTAACCTTCTAAGACACTTCAAGAAAAATTCTGCCCCTACAGATCTCAGTAGGACTTTGCTGTGACGTAACTGGGGCTAGTGCATCAAGCTGCTGAAGATGGCTAGATAAGCCCTCATTCTACCTGAGAAAGAACATTTTCCTTTTCCATCCAAATGAGGTCCTCCCAAACTAGTCTCTTATGTAATGAAAGCAAGAATGTGGTCAGCTAAAGATGGCAGGACTGGTGGTCAAGTGCATTTCAACACTAATGCATTGCAATCTTCTTGTCTCCCCTCCCCTCCCCTCTCCCTCTCCCCTCCTCTCCTCTCCTCTCCCCCTCCCCTCCCCTCCCCTCCCCTCCCCTCTCCTCTCCTCCCCTCCCCTCCTCTCCGAACCTCTCTCGAACCTCTCCTCCTCTCCTCTCCTCTCCTCTCCCTCTCCTCTCCTCTCCGAACCTCTCCTCTCCTCTCCGAACCTCTCCTCTCCGAACCTCTCCTCTCCTCTCCTCTCCTCTCCGAACCTCTCCTCTCCTCTCCGAACCTCTCCTCTCCTCTCCTAACCTCTCCTCTCCGAACCTCTCCTCTCCGAACCGAACCTCTCCTCTCCGAACCTCTCCTCTCCGAACCTCTCCTCTCCGAACCTCTCCTCTCCTCTCCTCTCCGAACCTCTCCTCTCCTCTCCGAACCTCTCCTCTCCGAACCTCTCCGAACCTCTCCTCTCCGAACCTCTCCTCTCCGAACCTCTCCTCTCCCCTCCCCCTCCCTCTCCTCTCCGAACCTCTCCTCTCCTCTCCGAACCTCTCCTCTCCGAACCTCTCCTCTCCTCTCCCCTCCCCCTCCCCTCTCCTCTCCGAACCTCTCCTCTCCTCTCCAAACCTCTCCTTTCCAAACCTCTCCTCTCCAAACCTCTCCGAACCTCTCCTCTCTTTTCCTAACTGAAGGTGAGGTTAGGAAGACTACATATTTGAGAAGTGAAGCTCAAATTCCTGTTAGTTTTTGTCACCCCAACATTATGTAGTGCATGATTTTGGTCATTATTTGACTCAGCACTAGGCATTGAGGGCACTATAACTCACACTCCCAGCAGCCAGCTGATCTGTGTCTTTATTTTCTAAGTGTTGTCTCCTAAGGAAAAGGAAAACCTCATCTAGAAGAAAGACAGAATGAAAACACAATAATGAGAGGAAGCCAATGGAAAATCAAACTAATCAAGAATCAACATAGTATCTTAGAGTTAGGTTTAGGCCCATTCAGCTGGGATATGGGAAGGGAGACTAATTATGGAGGTTAGATGGGTCAGAAGTTAGGAAATTAACCTTAGATTTAGCAGCCTTGCATTCTATTCCCTACTGTGCCACAGATTTTCTAGGTGAAACCCTGGTCAATTCCTTTCACTGCTGCCTTGAATTCAATTCTCCACATGTAAAACTGAGGATAATAACACTCCTCCAACACATCCCATTGATGATTTTTCATTACTTGAATATAGCAGTGGTTCAGAGTGCATGGATTTGGGTAAGGGGAAACAGAAGGACAAAAGAAGTAGAGGTGTTTTTAGAATGGAATAGAATAAACCAGGTTGGAAAAGACCTTTGAGATCATGAAGTCCAACTTATGATCCAACACCATCTTATCAACTAAACCATGGCACCAAGCACCCTATCCAGTCTCTTCCTAAACACCTCCGGTGATGATGACTCCACCACTGCCCTGGGCAGCACATTCTAATGGCCAATCACTCTCTCTGTGAAGAATTTCTTCCTAACATCCAGCCTAAACCTCCCCTGGCACATCTTGAGACTGTGTCCTCTTGTTCTGGTGCTGCTTACCTGAGAGAAGAGACCAACACCCACCTGGCTACAACCTCCCTTCAGGGAGTTGTAAACAGCAATAAGGTCTCCCCTGAGCCTCCTCTTCTCCAGGCTAAGCAACCCCAGCTCCCTCAGCCTCTCCTCACAGGGCTGTGCTCCAGACCCCTCCTCAGCTTTGTTGCCCTTCTCTGGACACCTTCCAGCAACTCAACATCTTTCCTAAACTGAGGAGCCCAGAACTGGACACAGGACTCAAGATGTGGCCTAACCAGTGCAGAGTACAGGGCACAATGACTTCCCTGCTCCTGCTGGCCACACTCTTCCTGATGCAGGCCAGGATGCCATTGGCTTTCTTGGCCACCTGGGCACACTGCAGGCTCATGTTCAGCCTACCATCAACCAGCACCCCCATGCTGAACTGCCTCCAGAAGGGAAGCCTCCAAAATAATTATAACCCTTAAGACAAACACCCCCTGCAGTGGGCTGCAATTCAGATTGCAGAAATTCATGCTGTAATGTCAGCCTGGGTATTTATTCCTTTAAATCTCCTCTTTTTCTTTGTTTAAATCTGAGCCCTAACATTACTCTGGCCTGATTTTTTTGTGGAATTTATTAATATGGTGCTCTTTCAGTTTAAGTCTATAATTTAAAGCAGCCATGAAAGTCAACACTCAGTAAAACCTATGTCCAGAAGTTCACAGAAGCCCTGGTAAGGGTGGCACTTTTATTGAAACTGGTCCTAAATTACAACAATTACACAGTTTGTGGTACTATACAGACTTAACTATCAGAGGTTATTTCTGTTTCTGCTGCCCTGAGTATACAGCAGTTTGTGAAGACCTAGCTGATGCTTCCATCTCTTTCTGTACATTGGTTTAATGTTAATTCTTTTCCCTGTGATTTGTTGGTTTCAGTGTGAGCTGATGAACTGCTGAGATTGAAACATGTAATGCTGCTCTGAATCCCACGTGGCCAGGGCAGTTCTAAATTGCATCAAATCAGGAGGTTCCTCCTCAAAGGAGACAGGCCACGAAAAGTCATTTCATGGGGAATATTAACAGTAGCAAAAATAATGCAGAAGACTAGCCAATAGTTTAATTTATATGCACACCCACAGTTTCTCTCCTGCCTATAGCAAACAGACAGACAGCTCAGCTGTCTGCAGGTTTCTCATGCCTTTTCTGTACCTCTGTCTATCACTTATTCACATGGGGTAAGTGAGAGTAAGAGCAATTAACTGGGCAGTAGAGCCTAATGGATTTGTAACCCTTGTTACTATTTCCCCTTGTATGCATCACATGCTCCAACATCACCTCTTAAGAGGCATCTGCAAAACGGCACAGCCCTCTTCCCCCCTTGTGCAGGTCATGTTCTTGATGTGGCCTCTTAAATGGAACAATTCATCCTCAGGGAAGTGAGTCACACTTCAGTTAATGGTGGTGCCGAAGCCAGTAGGGGACAATGTAAAGGTTAACATGAATATTTTGCAGCTGATATATTAACACAATCATCCAGTTTTCCTGGGAAGAGAATGATTGTTCTCCACCAGTTTGGCCCTGCTCTTTCTAAATGGCTCAAATATATATATATATATATAATATATATCCAAAGCATAAATTTAACTGGGGCAAGAATTCACTAAACAGTGTCCAAAGACAGGAGGAAATGAAGAGTTTCATCTAATATCCTACATACTGCTTCATACCTAACACTTTGCTACTGTTCTTCTTCTATAGGACAGAAGATGCATTAATTAAGGGTTTCTGATGAGATTTCCAGTCTTTTTTTGGAAGATTTAAAGCAGGCCTCTTCACCTCTGCTCCAAAGAAGGTTGGGGAGTGGGTGGTGTGGTCTTACTTTTTTTCTCTCTAAATATTCAAACCCAAACACCTCAGGTCAATAAAATTTCAGGCAGATTTACTGGAGACATCTTTCCTAGAGCAGAAAATATTGTTTTTCTTAGCTGTTAGCCCCAACTCCTACTCCAGTAGCAGACCCAGCATGTAGAGGCTTGAAGGCAACACAGGACCCCAGTGAAAGGAGTGCAACAGACATACCAAAGACAGAAACTGTAGTTCAGGAAGATAAAGAGGAAATAGCTCTCCCTTACACCTACATGCCTAAAAAATGAATGGAATGGAATGGAATGGAATGGAATGGAATGGAATGGAATGGAATGGAATGGAATAGAATAGAATAGAATAGAATAGAATAGAATAGAATAGAATAGAATAGAATAGAATAGAATAGAATAGAATAGAATAGAATAGAATAGAATAGAATAGAATAGACCAAACCAAACCAAACCAAACCAAACCAAACCAGACCAGGTTGGAAGAGCCCTTCAAGATCATCGCATCCAACGTATCAACCAACACCACCTTATCATCCAACACCACCTAATCAACTAAACCATGCAACCAAGAACCCTATCAAGTCTCCTCCTCAACACCTCCAATGATGGTGACTCCACCACCTCCCCAGGCAGCACATTCCAATGGGCAATCACTCTCTCTGTGTAGAATTTCTTCCTAATGATCCATCTAAGTTAGCCATCTCAATATGCTTCCTTCCCTCGTTGCTTATCTTTTACTCTGTCTCTCACATAGCTTTAAAACAATATCCAGGACAGAAAGACACTCTCTAAATGGGATTCCATTGCTCCCATGGTTTCTCTGGTGTGATTCAGATCTCGAGACCTTGAGTGACAACAAATATGCCATATCACTCAGAATCACAGAATCTTGGCGTGGTGGGGGTTGGAAGGGACCTCCAGAGATCATCTAATCATAGAATCAACAAAGTCAGAAAAGACCTCAAAATCATCAAGTCCAACCTATCACCCAAGACCTCATGACTACTAGACCATGGCACCAAGTGCCACGACCAGTTCCCTCTTGAAGACCTCCAGGGATGGGGATTCCACCACCTCCCTGGGCAGCACATTCCACCGGCTAACAACTCTCTCAGTGAAGAACTTTCTCCTCACCATCAGCCTAAATTTCCCCTGGTGCAGCTTGAGACTGTGTCCTCTCATTCTGGTGCTGGTTGCCTGGAAGAAGAGACCAACCCCTCGTGGCTACAACCTCCCTTCAGGTAGTTCTGCTAGAGCAGATTCTCCTAGATCCTAGATCAGGTTGCAGAGGAACACATCCATGTGTGGTTTGAAAGTCTCCAGAGAAGACTCTACAATCTTTCTGGGCAGCCTGCTCCAGGACTCCAGCACCCTCACAGGAAAGTTTTTCTTCCTTAAGTTCAAGTAAAACCTCCTGTGTTCTAGTTTGTATCTGTTACCCTTGTCCTATCACTGGGCACCGCTAAGAAGAGCACAGCCCCATCCTCATGACCCCCATCCTTTAGCTATTGATCAGCATTGAGAACATCCCCTCTCAGTCTTGTTAAACAGCTCCAGATCTCTCAGCCTGTCCTCATGACAGAGATGCTCCAGTCTCCTCAGCATCTTTGTGGTCCACTGTTGAACTCTCTCCAGCTGTTTCTTGTCTCTCCTGAACTTGGGAGCCCACTCAGCTCAGCTGAGATAATAAGAACTGAACATGACCAGAACCATCTCTCTAGTCAGCTCCAATATTATTCTACCCTCCAAATATCTTGTACACATAACCAAGAGAATAAGGAACTTAAATACAATAGATTACATAAAATCTAGACCAACTTTATCTAGAGGTATGTGGTAGACTATATCTTAACTCAAGTGAAACCCTGATGGTCCCATTAGTATACTATGTGGGTCCCAAAGGACCCAAAGCAAAGCCACTACTGAGTGTTATTTCTTGGGAAGGTTTTTAACCATGTTGATGAATTTCACTTCTAGCAGTTGTAGTTTTGTGCAAGTGCTGAAATAGTGCCTGGCACTGCAGCATTCCAGCTGTGACAGCAGCCATCCATAGCACTAACTGCACACAGCTTTCCTACAAGGCAGTCACAGTTATCCACATTTGACACAGGCATGAAAGCCACTCCTTAACACATAAACCATTGTTTAACCAGCAGACGGACCAGGAGGAGTGGGAAATGATCCCACTCCCAACTTTACTCCTGCCAGAACCTGACTGTGTCACTTGGCTGTTGAACTTGCTTGTGACAGCTGCCACTGAAAGGGAGAGACAAGTCGTGTGCTGCCCAGTGGCCTAGAGAATTGCAGTGCAGGGCTTAGAAGCCCCTTCCAGAAGCAGCAGCCATTCACCATGGTGTCTCCTTGTACCCCACATGCAACAACAGTTGCCAAGCCAGTCCCCACATCAGAGTTTCTGCTGACCATCCCATCACAGTCCTACCTGCAATGGGTCCTTGTGACCGTTTCTGAGAAGAAGCAGGCTTCTCTCAGCCTGTCCTTCCTAGTATCAAGTGATAGAACAAGAGGAAACAGGTTGTGCCAGGGGAGACTTAGGTTGGATATTAGAAGAAAGTTTTTCCTTAGAAGGGTTCTCAAACACTGCAACAGGCTGGCCTGGGAGGTGGTTGAATTCCCAAGCCTGGAGGTGTTGAAAAGAGGGAGAAATGTGGTGTTGAGGGACATGGTTTAGTGGGCATGGTGGTGTTAGGTTGGACTCAAGGAACTTAGAGGTCTTTTCAAAACTCTCAGTTCCGTGACTCTGTTCCTCTTTTCCCTTAGTAAATCTCTTCTTTCTGAATTAAAATCTGGTCCTCTGATGTAAACAGGAATCTAGCCCAACATTTCTCTGAAGGCACTCATAATCAAACAGCATAAATCACATAGTTAACCTTTTGACACGGTAGGTTTAATTAATGCATTTTTAATCATACATGACAAGAAAGATCTGCTAATGAGTGATGACACAGATGAGAGAAAGAAGTGTGGTGCTGAGCCTCAGGAATTCTGCTTTAGGTGTGACTGCATTACTGACCTGTGTGGATATCAGCAATGAGCTCACACCCCCGTTCAGGAAGGATCCCAAGTTGAAGATTCTACCGGAAGGGAGGTTGCAGCCAGGCAGGAGCTGGTCTCTTCTCCCAGGCAGCCAGCACCAGAACAAGAGGACACAGTCTCAAGCTGTGCCAGGGGAGGTTTAGGTTGGATGTTAGGAAGAAGTTCTTCCCAGAAAGAGAGATTGGCCATTGGAATGTGCTGCCCAGGGAGGTGGTGGAGTCACCATCACTGGAAGTGTTTAGGAAGAGACTGGACGGGGTGCTTGGTGCCATGGTTTAGTTGCCCAGATAGTGTTGGATGATAGGTTGGACTTAGTGATCTCTAAAGTCTTTTCCAACCTGGTCAATTGAATTGAATTGAATTGAATTGAATTGAATTGAATTGAATTGAATTGAATTTGAATTGAATTGAAATTGAATTGAATTGAATTCCATTCAATTCAGTTCAGTTCAGTTCTATTCTCTCCTATTCTCTCCTATTCTATTGTAGTCTAGTCTAGTCTAGTCTAGTCTACTCTACTCTACTCTACTTCTATTCTATTCTATTCTACTCTACTCTACTCTACTCTACTCTACTCTACTCTACTCTACTCTACTCTACTCTACTCTACTCTACTCTACTCTACTCTATCCTATCCTATCCTATCCTATCCTATCCTATCCTATCCTATCCTATCCTATCCTTCCATTCATGTGAGAGAACAATTAGACTAAATAGTCCTTATTGCCCAAGTTGAGAAACCAGCTACCTGGAAGGGAAGGGTTTGATTCAGAAAATAGGTATTCTAAAGGCAACTCATACTTTCATATGGAAGCTTCAACTTGGGAGCCTTCCTGAATGGGGGATAATCCAGGAACTCTTTGGGGCTAAAAGATGTCACTCACATCCTCATCTTGAGAGAGTTTATTTACTAATCTGTTGAGACGAGCTTTTCTTCTTAAATACAGCGAAGGAAGATGGAGGGGGAAAGCTTTATTTCCATGTAATGTTAGTGATGTGTTTGATGGTCCAGTTCAGTCGAGGACCAACAGCATATGAAGATTTCCCACAAGACCTTCATGATTACTGGTGTAGCTCTCATCACAATTCAACGCATTTAGTGCTCTGGCGCTTTTCACAGATGGCTGTGACACCAGCTTTCCTCCTTGGCTTTTTTTAGCAACCCTACTTTAAAGAAAACAGGCTGGACTAACAAATCTTGTTAAGATTCTGCCATAAAGCACTAAAAGGATAGAAAAAGTCTCGCTTAAGAGTGAAATGTACCATATGCCCTCCAACAGCTATGCATCATGTCGAGCCACCTTTGTGACTAGATTATTGTTCCCAGTTGTACCTGGCTGTGTGCACAGATAAAACTTTCACTCCCAGCTGTAAATTCCTTTCTCTTTATTATTTTGCTTTTTACTTTGTGAAAAGTAAATTTTGGCCCTTTCTTTTTCCTTTGCCTTTTTGTTTTGTTTTGTTTGTTTGTGAGAGAGATAGTTTTACATAGATAAACAGAGACAGGTAATTAATAGCTCTGTAGACATCCTCTACCATGAGCATATCTAGTACATTTCTTTCTCTTTATTGTTTTTCTTTTTACCTTATGAAAAATAATTTTTGGCCTTTTTTTTTTTTCCTTTTGCCTTTCTGTTTTGTTTTGGTTTGTTTGTTTGTGAGAGAGACGTTTTCATATAGATAAATAGAGACAGGTAATTAATAGCTCCATAGACATCCTCTACCATGAACATGTGGTGGAGTCACTATCCCTGGAGGTGTTCAGGAGGGGACTGGACGTGGCACTTGGTGCCATGGTTTAGTCATGAGGCCTGTGGTGACAGGTTGGACTTAGTAGTATCATAGTAGTATCATAGTATCAGTCAGGGTTGGAAGGGACCACAAGGATCAGCTCGTTCCAACCCCCTGCCATGGGCAGGGACACCCCACACGAGATCAGGCTGGCCAGAGCCTCATCCAGCCTGGGCTTAAATACCTCCAGGGACAGGGCCTCAACCACTTCCCTGGACAACCCATTCCAGGGCTTCACCACTCACAGTGAAGAACTTCCTTCTCATGTCCAGTCTGAATCTCCCCAACTCCAGCTTCATTCCATTCCCCCTAGTCCTATCACTACCTGATAGCCTGAGAAGTCCCTCCCCAGCCTTCTTGTAGGCCCCCTTCAGATACTGGAAGGCCACAACTAGATCACCTCTAAGCCTTCTCTTCTCCAGACTGAACAGCCCCAACTCCTTCAGTCTGTCCTCACAGGAGAGGTGCTCCAGCCCTCTGCTCATCCTCATGGCCCTTCTCTGGACACCTTCCAGCACCTCCATCTCTCTTGTAATAGGGGCTCCAGAACTGGAGGCAGTACTCCAGGTGGGGTTTCACCAGAGCTGAGCAGAGGGGGAGAATCACCTCCCTTGACCTGCTGGCCACACTTCTCTCGATGCAGCCCAGGATCTGATTGGCTTTCCGGGCTGCAAGTGCACACTGAGAGTTCCTGTTGAGCTTCTCGTCCACCTGCACCCCTAAGTCTCTCTCCTCCGTGATGCTCTCCAGCAGGTCTGAGGTCTGTGGTGACAGGTTGGACTTGATGATCTTTGAGGTCTCTTCCAACCTTGGTGATTCTGTGATTCTGTGATATTTAGTTGAGGGACACAAACCAGTTTCAATTAATGGGGCTGAGTTTGGAACCTCCTTGCTTTTCACAGGACTTATTGAAGATGAAAGCGATGGAGAGTCACTGTCTTTGAGTGTATGTTATAACCCTGATTTCCATAATAAAAGTGACTATGCTGAAGCCTAATAGTAATCATGAATGTATATTAATGAAGACATTTATAGACACATGAAAATGTATACCACATGGGGGGTGGGGGAAATCTAAGTTATTAATGTGGACAGATTCAATACAGATGATGTTATGTATGTTAATATTATTATAAACCCTTATTGTTATTCATGGGCTTATATTAATATTGTCATTATGAATCACAGTCTGTCAGTTCCCCTGAGAAAATAAAAATACATGATGGCAATGCACAGTGGCAAAGTGGAATTGTCATGTTTATATTAGTGTCAAGTTCAAATTAAAATCAGCTCTAAAATTAGTGGCAAAGACATTGCTGCACATTTAAAAACAATAAGCATTGCTGTTAATGCTGCTAATAAATGGATAGTGAAATACCCAGCTCCACTAGCTATAGACTGAATGTGTTTGTTGTCAAGGTAAATGGAAATATAATCTGAAGTTGTCATTCCTGGCCAATGAAGAAGGAAAGTGATGCACAGACTCTTAGCCTGTGAATGTGATGGTCCGGATTCTTCTTCCTGATTACATTTGTTTTGCCCTGGAGTTGATTCATGGATTTCACTTTGGATCTTTTTCATTTTCGTGCCACAAAAGACTGGTTCAGGGATTGCTAAATGGCATGGTTAGCTCTGGGATCCAAACACAGCATAGTCACTGAACAGCCTGAAGTTCGGGGAACAGTACTTCCTTCACTGCAGCTTCAGTTATGGACCACGTGCAATGTTGAATTAGATGTGGTCCAGCATATTGCTAGAAGAATTCCACAGAATCACAGAATGGTAGGAGCTGGAAGGGACCTCTGAAGATCATCTAGTCCAACCTTCCTGCCAGAGCAGTATCATCTAAAGCAGATCACACAAGAATACTTTCAAGTGGACATTGAAAGTCTTCAGAACTGGAGAATCCATCACCTCTCTGGGCAGCCCATTGCAGTATTCCGGCACCCTCAAAGTAAAGAATTTCCTCCTCATGTTTGGATGGAACTTCCTATATTCAACTTTATACTCATTGCCTCTTGCCCTGTCCTGGGGACCACTGAGAAGAGTCTGACCCCATCTTTCTGACACCTATCACTTACCCCTTAGATATTTGTAAGCATTCATAAGATCCCACCTCAGCCTCCTCTTCTCCAAGCTAAACAGCCCCAGCTCCCAGCCTTTCCTCATGTGATAGATGTTCCTGTCCCCTCAGCATCTCAGTGGCCCTATGCTGGACTCCCTCCAGTAGTTCTTTGTCCTTGAGCTGGGGCGTTCAGAACTGGAGACCCCATTTGCCTGATGACAGTTTGCTTAACTACAATTCCACTCATTTTCTTAACAAAGCTTTAAATGAGAACTTACAAACATAGTTAATTGAAGGATTTTGTAAACACAATGACTGGAGTTGTTTCACCTTTTTTGTCTAGCACTGTGTCAGCAAAGAGATGTTTAGTGCAGATATAGCACACTCAGCATTTTCGTGTTCTCCTCAGACAACATAAAGTCCCTAGGGGCTGTTAATCACAGGCAGAAGGTTAAGCCTTGCACCACTTTTCTCCTCTATTTTGTTTTGATTAGGCCAAAAATGTTTTGAAAAATCTACTAGACTATACTCAGGATCTGATCATTTCCCAGAGAGGGGCTGAAACACTTTTAACACACCCTGATACAGAGTGACCACCACTCATGAGAATTAATGTTTGGGTTGAAATATGCAGCTACTCTGAAGGATTTAAGAAGCCCTAATAGCTTCATTAGGAGATGCAATAGCTACACATGGAGAGTTTCTTTTGAAGATGTTGGGGTGTTTATAGATTCTCACAGACATACTTAATACGTTTCCCAGAGCAAGCAACGCATGCTGTGTAGAATCTGTGTAGACAAAGGACTCTGAACATACATCTAGGGATAAAGAAGGTATCTCTTCTTGAATCACTTGATTTTCATGTTTGCTTTCCTCAGATACTTCACCATTTAGATAGAGTTTTTCGTATTTGTCTAGATCTAGCATAGACCTTGCAGCCCACAAGGCCAAACGTGCCCTGGGCTGTGTCAACAGCAATGTGACCAGCAGGATGAGTGAGGTGATTCTCCCCCTCTGCTCTGGTGAGACCCCACCTGGAGTACTACATCCAGTTCTGGTACCCCCAATACCAGAAGGACATTGCGTTGTTGGAGAGGGTCCAGAGGAGGGCAGCAAAGATGATTAGAGGGCTGGAGCACCTCCCCAAGAAGGCGAGAGTTGGGGCTGTTCAGCCTGGAGAAGAGAAGGCTCTGGGATGGCCTCACAGTATTCTTACTGCACCTGAAGGGGACTACAAGAAAGCTGGAGAGGGACTTTTTACAACAGCCTGTTGTGATGGGACACAAAGGAATGGATTTAAGCTGGAAGAGGGGAGATTTAGACTGAATATTAGGAAGAAATTCTTTACAGTGAAGGTGGCAAGACTCTGCAACAGGTTGCCCGAGGAAGTTGTGTAAAAGATGAAAAATCCAAGAAGAGAACCTAACTGTAAACCAAGTAAATTCAATATTAGAAAGAAATGTTACATCAAATCCTCCAGTCAGAAGTGATAATTCTGCCTGCAAAGCCCTAATCCTGTTTCCTGTTCAGGAAAAGATCATCTCAGTAACACACAGGACCCTCTTTCAGACAAATACTTGAATGCAGTGATTAGTGTTAATAATGTAAATCATCCCATTAAAATCTATTTATCTAATCAGGCAATAAAATATCTCAGATTGCTGCATCTTTCCCCTCTTTAGTAAAGCTCTGTTTTTCAGCCTGGAAGCACTGAACTTTGTATGGGTATCTTGGCAGAAAAGGGAATGGTACTCTGAACATTCTGCTGGATTTTCTGCTTAATGTGGAGCACTAAAATCAAGAGCTTTCTTTTAGAGATGTTTTCAGGCTGGCTCAGTTTGAGTACGGATAGCTGTCACATAAATCAGCGCCACGCTTGGATCACCTCCGCTAGATACCATCAGAAGTGGAGAGAAAGACGTTATTCCCTCCCCTCCTTTTTTCCTGCCCTTTAATTTGGGGAGGCTGAGAAGCCATGCCTAACCCAAGGAAAGGAACGAAACACACACAAGCTACATAGCAATCTGCCTGGCATGAGATCAGCCTCTAAAGTGCTCCCTTTCAGAGAAGCAGCTTACCTACCTTCCCTAAGTATGTGAATGTCTGTTTCTTTTCTACGTTTTGTCAGCACTTGTTTATCTCATCCTACCAAAGCTCCTTGACTCGAGTTGCGTGCCTGCAGAATGAATCCCATGCCCAAACAAGCTATTGACATTCTCTGCCCCCACCCCAGAAAAGTTTCCTTTCTCTGTTGGCAATGATCCATGACATTTAAATTCTGCCTTCCACGACAGGCTTATAGAAAAATAAAGAACGAACTACAGCGGCAGCAAAGGAAACACAACTCTATCATTCCCATTTAAACCAACTGGCAAAGCCAGGAAGGATAACATGAATTTCCTTTACTAGCTTATTGCTTGACTTTGTACATGACTGGATTTCTGACACACTGCAGTGTGTCATTTCCAAGATCCCAATATGAGTTGCCAGAACAACTGTAATCTCCACGATAGTGAAAGAATAAAGGGCCTTGAGAAAATAGCTGAGTTTGTCAAGAATTAATTTTAAAGCCTTTTTAACAAGGTTAGCAGCTGCTTTTTCATAAAGAAGTGAAAAAGGTAACAAGCTCCTCTGAATAATGCAGGCTCTCAGCTGGCTTCTTCCCAACCATCTTCTTGACGCTGCCGGTCTGCAGGGACTCCAAACTGGACAGTCTGTCTGTCTCATGTATTTCTGCTCACTAACTTTTAATGCTAACCTGAGGCAAAGCTTTTCTTTGATGTGTGACCTTAGGAAAGCAGCATTGCCAGAAACCTCATCTCTGGGGTCTACAGATATTCAAGCTGTAGGGAAAGTAAGTCCAGATGTCTGGAAAATGCATCACCTTGAAGAGATGTCCCATTCCGTGTGGCCCAATAAAGCTCCTCTGATTTCACCACAGACACAAGCTGCACCAGGGGAAGTTTAGGCTGGAGGTGAGGAGAAAGTTCTTCCCCGAGAGAGTTGTTAGCCATTGGAATGTGCTGCCCAGGGAGGTGGTGGAGTCACCGTCCCTGGAGGTGTTCAAAAAGGGATTGGACATGGCATGTGGTGCCATGGTTTAGTAATCATGAGGTCTTGTGTGACAGGTTGGACTTGATGATCTTTGAGGTGTTTTCCAACCTTATTGATTCTGTGATTCCATGATTCTTGAACTCAAGCCTACTACCCACTGACCTTTAGTTCACACTTTGCATTCCATGTTTTCCCTTTTCATAGTATCACAGAATGGTTTGGGCAGGAAGGAATCTTAAAGACCGTTTAGTTCCAATCCCCCGCAATGGGAAGGGACACCTTTTACTAGATCAGGTTACTCTCCCTCCAACTTGGTTTTCATAGAATCATAGAATGGTCTGGGCTGGAAAGGACCTCCAAAGGTCATCCAGTCCAACCTCCCTGCAGTCAGCAGGGACATCCCCAGCTAGATCAGGCTGCCTGGGGCCTTGTTGAGCCTCACCTTGAATATCTCTAGAGAAGGGGCCTCAACCACCTGGGCAACCTTCTACAGTGTTCCACCACCCTCAAAATGAAGAACTTGTTCCTAACATCCAGTCTCTACCTGCTCTTCTCCAGCTTAAAGCTATTGCCCCTCATCCTATCACTGCAGGCCTTTGCATACAGCCTCTCCCCATCTTTCTTGTAGGCCCCCTTCAGGTACCGGAAGGCTGCTATTAGGTCTCCCCAGAGACTACACTTCTGCCTTTAATTCTTGATTCCAAATAAACTAATTCTTGCAAACCTGATGAAGAGCATACAATTACACCTTTCCCTCTCTTGTGCAGCTCAGTATTCCTCTCACTCTTATCTTTAACTGAGTATGATTTATGCAATGATAGTAATGAGAATGAGACAGGCACGCTAAATGCATTCTTGCCACTGCTAGTGTAGGATTGCTCTCTGACATATGCTCTCCAGTGTTTTCCCCAAGCTTGTTGAAGAAATGGTGGCATTCCCATGGGGAAAATGCTTCCATTTAAAAAAAAAAAAAGCCACTGTTTTTGTATGCAACCTATATTTATCTAACCATAACCTCATCCTGAGTTTGGGTAACTTCCTCACTCTGTTTCATAATTATATTTGTCAGCTCCTCTGCTTCCATATTTGCTGTTTGGAAAAGTAAAACAATAAGGATCTTTAATTGTTTCTCATCCTCAGTTCCTTCATTCTCCTTTTGCAACCCTGCACTGGCCACATCTTGTGTCCTGTATCCAGTTCTATGCCCCTCAGTTTAGGAAAGATGTTGAGTTGCTGGAAGGTGTCCAGAGAAGGGCAACAAAGCTGCGGAGGGGTCTGGAGCACAGCCCTGTGAGGAGAGGCTGAGGGAGCTGGGGTTGCTTAGCCTGGAGAACAGGAGGCTCAGAGACCTTATTGCTGTCTACAACTACCTGAGGGGAGGTTGTAGCCAATGGGGGTTGGTCTCTTCTCCCAGGCAACCAACAACAGAACAAGAGGACACAGTCTCAAGCTGTGCCAGGGGAAGTTTAGGCTGGATGTTAGGCAGAAATTGTTCATAGAACGAGAGACTGACCATTGGAATGTGCTGCCCAGGATCACTGGAGGTGTTTAAGAGGAGATGGGGTGCTTGGTGCCATGGTTTAGTTGATCAGATGGTGTTGGGTGATAGGTTGGACTCGATGATCTTGGATGTCTTTTCCAACCTGGTTAATTCTATTCTATTCTATTTATTGGTTCCTTGTTGCAGATGGATGGACTGAGGGCAATAGTCCAGGTGTGATCTGACCAGAGATACAGCAGTGCTGCTGTGCAGTTCCATTGGTTTGCTACACAAGACCACATTACTTTTTACTGCCACTGCACTGCTAACTCCTACCTAATTATTTGCCTGCTTCATCCCCAGATTTCTTTCAGTATGAGGCATCTCCCATACTCCCTTCTGGAATATCTGGGCTTTGAAAGCATTTTTGTTCTGTTCTCTAAACAAATTCTGTTTTTCTGCCTGGATATGTGTCAGAGTATTTCCCAACAGAAAAAGGAAAAACAAAACCAAAAAAAACCCAACCCAAACCAACCCAAACCCAAAAGACCCCACAAAGTTTTAGTCAGTTGTCCTTGTTTTGCTGAGACAGAATCCCAGCCCAGCCATGGGCTGAAGGCCATCAGTACTTCTGAGTCAGAACTTCCTGGATATTTTGACTGCTGCACTTCTGGTGAGCTGAGTATAAATTTATATTGAATTTGAGAAGAGGTTTTGTTGTTTTCTTAAATATATTTCAGTTTCAACCCCTGGGTTTCCTCTCCTTATTCCCCTTTTCCTTGCTGGGGGGTGGGGGAGCGTCACTGGGTGATAGGGTAAATAATGGATTTTAACCCCAGGTAAGACTAAATGTAGTCATGGGTACATCTAGAGACATTAAAAAACAAACAAAAATAGTATTTCAGGTGGTCAATTCTACTTGGAGATTTGTTTCTTTTCTCCTCACTCAGGAGAAGAAGAAAAGTGTTGGGTTCCATATCAGACTCAACAATCCAAACAAACTGTGTGCAGCCTGGTTGATGCTCATCAGCTCTTTATACACACTGGCATTTGTTAACACTTAGATGTTTGTCATCACAGAAGACCTCCTGTAAATTAGGCAACATTAACTTTGCAGTTAACCCTGGCCTTGAATCCTGTTCACCTTCCAAACGTTTTTCACTTCCCAAACAGCTAAAGAGTTTTCAAGAGCACAAGAAATTGTGCCTAGAAACTTGCTGACCCCTTTCTAAATGTCGCACAAGTGATTCTGAACATAGACAAATCTCTTTTCTCTCGGTTCCTATGGAAACATCCACCTCTACTCTCCTTTATCATCATACAGCTTATTTCTCATGTCTCCAGGTATTTTCTTTCTCTGCTTCCCAAAATGCTTGAATTGAATATACTTCCCGTATTTACTCCTGATGTGATTTGACACTCTCTGTGTTGTTGATGGAAACATTCAGCAAACTTTCAAGGGCCTCCCTCCCCCACCCCTTGGCAAAATCTCCATAACTTCACTAGGGAAAAGGGTGGACTGTCAGGATTTCCACACAAACCTCTTCCTATTTTAGATGCTCCTCTTCCAACGAGGCTATTGATGCTCAGACAGGTAGAATGTGTGGCTGAAGAGCATAGGCAGTTTCTCGTCAGCATTGATATCATGATTTTGCTTGTAAAATCACTTGGGGTAATACAGAATCACAGAATCACCAAAGTTGGAAGAGACCTCAAAAATCATCGAGTCCAACCTGTCACCACAGACAACATGACTAAACCATGGCACCAAGGGCCACGTCCAATCCCCTCTTGAACACCTCCAGGGATGGGGACTCCACCACCTCCCTGGGCAGCACATTTCAATGGTTAACAACTCTCTCAGTGAAGAACTTTCTCCTCACCTCCAGACTAAACTTCCCCTGATGCAGCTTGAGACTGTGTCCTCTTGTTCTGGTGCTGGTTGCATGGGAGAAGAGACCAACCCCCTCCCGGCTACAACCTCCCTTCAGGTAGTTGTAGAGAGCAAGAAGGTCTCCCCTGAGCCTCCTCTTCTCCAGGCTAAACAATCCCAGCTCCCTCAGCCTCTCCTCACAGGGCATGTGCTCAAGGCCTCTCCCCAGCCTCATTGCCCTTCTCTGGACATGTTCAAGAGTCTCAATGTCCTTCTTAAACTAAGGGGCCCAGAACTGGACACAGGACTCAAGGTGTGGCCTAACCAGTGCAGAGTACAGGGGAGCAATGACCTTCCTGCTACTGCAAACATCTCTTTATGTGTAAGCAATGTGAAGCACAAGTTATGCAAATTTTGAATGTTTTGCCTCTTTTTTTTTTTTTTTTTTCTAGAGCAAAGTCGTATCAGTGAACACCTTTGGTACTGTAAGATTACTTCTAACTTCATAAAAAAACATAGTATCAGAAAATCCCCCACAACGTTACAGACTATGAGTGATAATGCATTTAAAGCATCAATAGATCATTTCAATCTTGCTGCATTTCTTACAAAGGAAAGGGCCACGAGAAGAAAAGTTCTCTTTTAGAATGGAATGGAATGGAATGGAATGGAATGGAATGGAATGGAATGGAATGGAATGGAATGGAATGGAATGGAATGGAATGGAATGGAATGGAATGGAATGGAATGGAATAGACCAGACCAGACCAGGTTGGAAGAGACCTTTGAGATCATCACGTCCAACTCATCATCCAACACTATCTAATCAACTAAACCATGGCACCATTTTGAATGTTTAAGACTAAGACCTCGGACAATGTTAGGCTGCATCTAGGGGAGTGAGTTTTTGCATCACCTGGTGAAGAGCAACCTTTTATCTGACCTCAAGATTTATGGTGTTTCACATCCAAACGGGGAGATAGAAGTAGTGTAAAACCAGCTCCCCTTAAGTATAAACAAGGATTATATCATCAATGAAAGTGACAGTGTGGTCTCAATTTTATCAGCAAACTTGGGTGCAACAATCTCTGGGTGTAAACAGAAATGTGTATCTGTGGATGAGAAGGAAGGAGAAGTGCTTTAAATTAGTTCTCTAAAGCTAATTCTCACACTGAGTCGTGAAATTGCCACTGAACAGGGGTGATAAAAGTACATACTGAAGCGTGATAAGAAAGCAAGCTGAAGAGCAAAATGATGGGCCCAGTTTTAAAACAGGAAGGCCCATGTAACCTTTGACTGCCAGGGTTTGATTTGCACTCTTTGCATTCTTACTAGCTGATGCGCAGAGAAGATAGCAACATTTATCATCTGAAAACATGAAAGCATTCCAGACAGGGCTTGCATCTGGGGGCATGCAAGACTCAAGGTTGTCTCTGCCAATGTGCTGTGGTGGTGTTTCACCCCGGCTACTCTGCTGACAGTCACTGCTCGGCAAAAATGACAGAAAATAGGGAACGGGAGCAAGCAGCTTCACGTCTTGCACACGCAATGTCAACTCAGCTGTTATCTTATGGCCTAAGTGATTAGCAGGAACACACAATCATTTCTGAAGCTGTTTGCTGTAGCTGCCACAGAGGCAGCCAAATTCCCAAGCTATCTGAAATCTTTTTGCTTCCTGTTCTCAGGGCTGCTTTCAAAGCATTTTAGAGGATGCTTCAGCGTCTAACAGTGATTTTGCTGCCACGTTTTTGTGTGCTGTTTTATTTTCTAGCTCACTTCCCTCTAAGTAAAATGATGAAGTGATCAGGCACTTTGCAGCACAAAGAAGGCACCAATCAAACATTGGTTGCATAACTTAAACATGGTGAGGGAGAGTCTACTGTCTCAGTCTCAGGCTGCACCAGGGGAGGTTTAGGCTGGAGGTTAGGAGGACGTTCTACACAGAGAGAGTGATTGCCCATTGGAATGGGCTGCCTGGGGAGGTGGTGGAGTCACCATCACTGGAGGTGTTCAGGAGGAGACTTGATAGAGTGCTTGATGCCGTGGTTTAGTTGTTTAGGTGGGTTAAATTGGTTGATATGTTGGACGTGATGATCTTGAAGGTCTCTTCCAACCTGGTCTGGTCTATTCTATTCTATTCTATTCTATTCTATTCTATTCTATTCTATTCTATTCTATTCTATTCTACTGCTATAATTCCATTGTGGTGTGTACCCAGATAAAGTCCCTGGAGGCATTGTAAGCATAGGACAACAAAAAAAAGGTTGCTTTTTCCATCTTTCTCTTTCTGTTACTCCCTCATACACTTTCTTTCAGTGCACTGGAAGTCAGTCTGAGGGACTTTCTAGAACTTAATCCTTAGAAACTGGAGTCTGCTCTTGTTTGTTTGGGGTTTCTTTCCGCCCAATCCCCCAAATGTTAAACTCCTTCTGATTTTCAACTCTTATTCCAAAGAGAAAGTTGGCTTCTCATTGGGAAAGTTGGATTCTTTATTGGGAATTGCATTTTCTTTCCTTCCAAGTGTGGCTGGCTTTCAAAAGGCCTTTAATTATCTAATGTAAGATTGCCTAATTTGTCTGTTCCAACGTCTCCCAGAAAGCAGAATGCTTAAATCAGCCCTCCCTGACACACTGCAGCTGAAGCAATATTTTATTTTCTAATTCTGAGATAATTTATTATGATAAATAAATTACTTTATTATGGTAGTGAATTATGGCAGTAATTGCTCTTCTATTGCCTTCAGGGCTCGTTAAAAATATATGTTTCTGTTGTAGGAATGATTCTGCAGTAATGTGTCTTAGTACTGTGCCTTTAAAAACTATATGCTATGCTTGTAATATTGCATCTGATAAAATTGAGACCACACTGTCACTTTCACTGAGGATATAATCCTTGTTTATACCTAAGGGGAGCTGGTTTTACACTACTTCTATCTCCCCATTTGGATGTGAAGCACCATAAATCAGGAGGTCAGATACAAGGTTGCTCTTCAGCAGGTGATGCAAAAACTCACTC
The DNA here is from genome assembly GCA_033816785.1 of Picus viridis. Classification (NCBI taxonomy): domain Eukaryota; kingdom Metazoa; phylum Chordata; class Aves; order Piciformes; family Picidae; genus Picus; species Picus viridis. The sequence goes on from CM066571.1 coordinate 12,921,851, forward strand.
CCCTAGATGCAGCCTAACATTGTCCTAGATCTTAGTCTTAAACACTCAACTTTTCACCATGGAAGGAACCAGACCATCCACAAAGAGGATTTTTGAGCTATAAGGACTCTACTGAGAATTTTAAGGGGGGAAAAAAGGGGTAAAATTTTGTTGGGTGGATATGGAGTAAACCCCAGCACAAGCATCCTGACTCTCAATTCTTTGCAGGAAATTAGATCCAAACACCAACTGTCTTCCATCAAAAGATTTGGAAATGGAATGATCAAACATGAAAGAGAAACTTGATCTAGGGACACCACATGAATGTGCCTGTAAATGTTCACAGGTTAATAGAATGGTTTGGGTTTGAATGGACCTTAGGAGACCAATTAGTTCCAACCCCCTGCTATGGGCAGGGACACCTTCCACCAGCCCAGGTTGTTCAAGGCCTCATCCAGCCTGGCCTTGAACACCCCCAGGGAGGGGACATCCATGATCTCCTCAGGCAACCTGTTCCAGTGTCTCACCAACCTCACTGGAAAGAATTTCTTCTTAATATCCAGTCTACATCTCCCCTCCTCAATCTTCAATAAATTCCCTGTTGCCCCATTCCTACAAGCCCTTGAAAAAAAAAAAGTCCCTTGCTGGTTTTCTCTTAGCCCCTTTCAGGTACTGGAAGACCTCTATAAGGTTTCCCCAAAGCCTCTTCTTCTCCAGGTTGAACAGCCCCATCTCTTGAGCCCTGTTCTCATAGGGGAGGTGTTCCAGCCCTCTGCTCATCTTTGTGGCCCTCCTGGACCCTCTCCAGCAGTTTGTCCCAGGGTTTCTCAAACTGTGGTCCCTGGAAATCATAGCTGAAAGGCATCATCACCCCATTCTTTGGAGAGCACACTTTTTTCCCATCCATTCATAGCAGGGGTATACTACAGAAAGGCAGTGTACTTGCAGTGGATACCCATGCAATGGTAACCGGAAAAAGAGGTCTCTTCCTGCATCATGTATCTGTCACAAGTCTGCATCTCACTTATGAATGCAGCACTGAACCAGATGCAGCTGTGAGAAGGAAAAAGTACTGCTTCAACTTTGAGGTTTTTTGGGGAGAAGTCCTTAACTTTTACTGTACTATGTTTTGCTTCAGTAGTGACAGAAGCAGAACCCATGTGCAGGTTTAGTACTGAAGTGCCACAGAGGTATTTGTTCCAGACTTAAATATGCTTCCTACTGGCTTTGATTGACAACTGAAGTCAAAGATGCCTAAGCCTTTGGTTCCCCAAGGGCCCAACCAAAAATCTTTGATGAATCCATTTTAGACAGCAAAATGACTGATTTAAAGAACCTGTTCCCATAAGTATCATCCAAAATAGAATCAGAGAATCATAGAATTGTTAGGATTGGAAGGGACCTCAAGGATCAGCCAGTTCCAACCCCCCTGCCATGGACAGGGACACCTCACACTAGATCACGTTGCTCAGAGCCACATCCAGCCTGGCCTTCAAAACTTCCAGGGATGAGACTTCCACCACCTCCCTGGGCAACCTGTGCCAGTGTTGGTGAAAAACTTCCTAAAATCCAATCTGAATCTATCCCTTTCTATTTTTGTTTTCATTCCCCCTAGTCCTATCATTACCTGACACCCTAAAAAAGTTCCTCCCCAGCTTCCTTGTAGGTGTGCTCCCTATAAAATGAGAGCATCAGGTGCCTTAGATTTATGATCCAAAATCTCCTATCCTCACCTCTGGAAGGGATTGGACAGACAAGTACACAACTCTGAAGGAGTAAACTAGTTTTAGTTTGTCATTGATGCCTATGAGCCAGGGCTGTCCATAACACAAAGAGATTCACACTTAAACTCCCTACCTCCTAATACCTTTTCTGATTGAGTTTGAGGGGTGGAACATGAGGGCTCTGTTTTGGGTTGGCTAGTTTTCCTGTGGATGACAATGTGACATCTCTACGATATGTGTGTCAGCCAAAGAGGTGGTGTCCACAAGAGTGATGGAGCTCACACAGGACCCACAAAGCCAGATATTTCTCAGTATGCTGTTTGAAGATCTGGAAATCTTCTGGAAATAACTTAAGTCTCCTTCTCTGGAGACTTTCAAAACTCACCTGGCTGTGTTCCTGTGCAACCTGATCTAGGTGAGCCTGCTTTACTGGGGAGGTTGGACTACATCATTTGCAGAAGTCCTTTCCTATGCAATGCCCATCTCCACAAAGCTGAAACTTCAGCCTCTATTGATTCTCCAGTTAAGTCTGCTGGTCAGGAGGTAGCTAATAAAGTAAGTTGAAGGAATATCTTGGTACTTTGCTCCCTGCAGGTCAGTAAATTATTACAGAATGGTGGGGAGTAGGTTTAAGAACTGATGTGGAGAGCAATTTAATATCATCAGCACTGGTTAGGACACATCTTGAGTTCTGTGTTCAGTTCTGAGCCCCTCAGTTTAGGAAAGATGTTGAGTTGCTGGAAGGTGTCCAAAGAAGGACAACAAAGCTGGTGAGGGGTTTGGAACACAAGCCCTGTGAGGAGAGGCTGAGGGAGCTGGGGTTGATTAGCCTGCAGAAGAGGAGGCTCAGGGGAGACCTTCTTGCTGACTACAACTCCCTGAAGGGAGGTTGTAGCCAGGTGGGTGTTGGTCTCTTCTCCCAGGCAAGCAGCACCAGAACAAGAGGACACAGTCTCAAGCTGTGCCAGGGGAGGTTTAGGCTGGGTGATAGGAAGAAGTTCTTCCCAGAAAGAGAGATTGGCCATTGGAATGTGCTGCCCAGGGGGATGGTGGAGTCACCATCACTGGAGGTGTTTAGGAAGACACTGGATGGGGCACACTTGGTGCCATGGTTTAGTTGATTAGATGGTGTTGGGTGATAGGTTGGACTCGATGATCTCAAAGGTCTCTTCCAACCTGGATAATTCTATTCTATTCTGTTCTATTCTATTCTATTCTATTCTATTCTATTCTATTCTATTCTGTTCTGTTCTGTTCTGTTCTATTCTATTCTATGGCCTGTATTAGGAATAGTATGGCCAGCAGGAGCAGGGAGGTCATTGTGCCCCTGTACTCTGCTTTGGTTAGGCCGCACCTTGAGTACTGTGTCCACTTCTGGGCTCCTCAGTTTAAGAAGGACATCGAGACACTTGAACGTGTCCAGAGAAGGGCAACAAGGCTGGGGAGAGGCCTTGAGCACAAGCCCTATGAGGAGAGGCTGAGGGAGCTGGGGCTGTTTAGCCTGGAGAAGAGGAGGCTCAGGGGAGACCTCATTGCTCTCTACAACTACCTGAAGGGTGGTTGTAGCCAGGAAGGGGTTGGCCTCTTCTCCCTAGCAACCAGCACCAGAACAAGGGGACACAGTCTCAAGATGCACCGGGGGAAGTTTAGGCTGGAGGTGAGGAGAAAGTTCTTCACCGAGAGAGTGATTCGTCATTGGAATGGGCTGCCCGGGGAGGTGGTTGAGTCTCCGTCCCTGGAGGCGTTCAGGAGGGGACTGGATGTGGCACTTGGTGCCATGGTCTAGTTGTGAGGTTATGGTTACAGGTTGGACTCGATGATCTTCAAGGTCTCTTCCAACCTTGGTAATTCTATTCTATTCTAATTCTATTCTATTCTAACCAAAGCAGGAAGATAAATAAATCAAATGAAAAGTGAAGGGGCAGCAATAATGTGCAGGGCACACCTGTGCACTGATGGCCATCAAACTGAGGTTTCTAGTGACCATGTGCTGTGTCTGGGTTTTGTTCCTAGTCACCAGAAGGCAACAGAAAAGCTACTCTGCAAGCACTGCTCTGCTGCTGAGCATTACTCAGGGAACTGAGACTGCAGACTCCTGTTTTCTTGCCAATTGCATTCAGGAACGGTCCCCGTTTTCTAGCTTAAAAGGCAGCTGTCAGTTCCTATTGCAAATTCTTGCCTTCCACAACTTTGCAGCTAATGGACTGATTTGTGAACTGACCTGGAGTTTGCTTAACCATAATAAGAAATTTCGTTCGCAGGAGAACGTTGAGCTCTCTCTAACTCGGCTGATAAAATCACTCCCCTTGCAGTGACAGAAACATCAATATGTACAGAAAGTAAGGAGAGTTTTTAGTGTTATTGAAGCTTTAGCCTTGGGTGCTGGGTTTTGGTAATAAGAAAATGGCCTTTTTTTCCCTCTAACAATGTTAACTACCTTAGAGGAGAAAGGTATTCAACATGATTGCATTGCCAGCAAGAAAATTGATGCAACAAGGCTTTCTGCCTTTAGAACCTGTATTCACTTGGGTAGGTAATCTAGTCTGCTGAAAACTGCCTGTTTAGTGGTACTCAGTGGAAACTATTTCCAATGCAAACATTTAATGCACTTAGTTTCAATATCTTTCCTCTTTGCTATTGGCAGGGGTGGTTTTGTCTGTTGCTGAGTTCTTTTCACAGAATCACAGAATCACCAAGGTTGGAAAAGACCTCAAAGATCACCAAGTCCAACCTGTCACCATAGACCTCACGACTAAACCATAGCACCAAGTGCCACGTCCAATCCCCTCTTGAACACCTGCAGGGACGGTGACTCCACCACCTCCCTGGGCAGCATATTCCAATGGCGAACGACTCTCTCAGTGAAGAACTTTCTCCTCACCTCCAGACTAAACTTCCCCTGGTGCAGCATGAGACTGTGTCCTCTTGTTCTGATGCTGGTTGCCTGGGAGATGAGACCAACCCCCTCCTGGCTGCAACTACCCTTCAGGTAGTTGTAGACAGCAATAACGTCTCCCCTGAGCCTCTTCTTCTCCAGGCTAAACAACCCCAGCTCCCTCAGCCTCTCCTCACAGGGCTTGTGCTCAAGGCCTCTCCCCAGCCTCCTTGCCCTTCTCTGGACACATTCAAGCTACCTTTCATAGAATCATAGAATTGATTGGGTTGGAAGGGACTTAAAGGTTCATCTCATTCCAACCCCCCTGCCATGGGCAGGGACCCCTCACACTAGATCAGGCTACTTTCATTTCCAAACTTGAGACTCACCACACCAGGTTTGAAGGAACTGTGACCAGATTCCTTCACGTCATATCTCTACCTTTCTCATGTTGCCATATCAGAAGACTTTACCTAGAATCTGATAATCTAAATAAGAAATGATGGACTGCTGTTCAGATTTGCAGATAGGGAGAGGCTGGGGTTTCTTCCTTCTCCTCCTCAAAAAAAAAAAAACCCAACCCCAACTTATTTAAATCATTTAGTAAGAGGTTTAGCTTTGGATGAAGAACAGTTTGTTATGACTGGAATTTATAGAGTGAGACCAGTGGAAGAAATATGGTAGCAATATATATTTGAACAGTTTAATGATCATAAAAAATTCCTTTATGCTATTTACTTAAATAATGCATGGACTGAAAAAAAAAAAACCAACCAAACAAACCAAAACAACCCCAAATAAACCTAAATATTTAGAAAGAAATGGAAAAGGGGGAGGGAATGTAGTTTGCCAATGAAATGTGAGTGTGAAACTGATTCCTGAGCTCTGATTTTTTCAGTCATTGTGTGCCACTGTGCAATCTGTAGGCACACAGTGCTGGTCTCTCCCAGGTCTTACAGGAAAATGTCCTTACAGGAAATCTTTACTGCAGCTGGTCTCTGAGGGACATTCTCAAAAGAATCAGCTGCCATTCATTTTTCATACAATCATTAAGGCCTGCAAAGACCCCTAAGATCATTAGGTCTAACTGTCAACCCAATACCAATATGCCAAGTAAATCATGTTCCAGAGTGTCTTGAACATGTACAAGGATGGGGATTTCACTCCCTCCCTGGGCAGCCTGTTCCAATGTCTGACCACTCTTGCAGTAAAGAATTGCTTCCTAATTTCCAAGCTAAACCTCCCCTGGTGCAACTTGAGGCCATTTCCTCTCATCCTGTTGTTAGCTGATGGTTGATGCGAGAAGCAACTCCAGCACATGTAAACGTCAATATCACTGAAAGGCACAGGAGTGTAAAGGGGCATCTGGTTCTGTTTTAGAAATAAATAACCTCTGCTGACCTTGTAGAAAGAAACTACTGGAACAGATTTACCCTTCCCCTCTACTCCACTCTGGTGAGACCCCACTTGGACTACTGTGTCCAGTTCTGGAGCCTCTATTACAGGAAGGATCTGGAGGTGCTGGAAGGTGTCCAGAGAAGGGCCATGAGGATGAGCAGAGGGCTGGAGCTACTCTGCTCTGAGGACAGACTGAGGGAGTTGGGGTTGTTCAGTCTGGAGAAGAGAAGGCTCCAAGGAAACCTAATTGTGGCTTTCCAGTATCTTAAGGGGGCTACAGAAAAGCTGGGGAGGGACTTTTAGGGTGTCAGGACTGGGGGAATGGAACAAAACTAGAAATGTGTATCTTCAAATTGGAAAAAGTTCATCCCCATGAGGGTGATGAGACACTGGAACAGGTTACCCAGGGAGGTGGTAGAAGCCTCATCCCTGGAGGTTTTTGCAGTCAGGCTGGATGTGGCTGTGATCAGCCTGCTGTAGTGTGAGGTGTCCCTGCCCATGGCAGGGGCGTTGAAGCTGGATGATCCTTGAGGTCCCTTCCAGCCCTAACAATTCTATGATTCTATGATTCCCAGTAGCTCTCCTCAGCCATGTGTAGCCTGATTCATTTTGGTGAAACCACAAGCCCAGGCTATCCAAAATGTGACATTTCTATCAGTTGTGACTCTAAGTGGCTTAGATGTTCTTGAGGTTCTGCTACAATCTGTGTTTCATTTCAAAATTAAACCCCTGCTTCTCTGTCTTTTAAACCTAGATGAAGGCCAGTAGACCACTTACTAGGCACTTGTGGCCTTGCCTGGCCAGTAAACTATTTATGCATCTGTGGTCTAGCAATCTGCTGCACCTTAAGAAAATTTTGTATGTCCCCAATTCTGCAAAATAATGGACATTCTTATTTTTAAAAGGCATTTAGTGATGCAGGAAATTGTTCCTGTAGTCTAAACTAGAGGCCAGGCCCCCAGGCTTTTTTAGTTCCATCAAATTCAAAGTAGCTAGCCAATGTATAACAGCTACAGACCCAGCAAAGCTATGTTAATTCCTTCTATTTATTGAAGTGAAGGGATGAAGACATTTCTGTAGCCACATTGTTCCTGTCTGCCATTGTCAAAATTGTATTGATGTTGGAGGAAAGAGGAGAGATTTGTGTAAGCCAAGTATGTGTATGCCTTGCAGGCCTGTCTCAGAGAAGGTGGCAATTTCCTCTTGCCCTTTTTCAATATTCTTTTTACACAGCTCTGTGAGAAGTTACAATATTCCCAGAGACATAGGAAAGATCCAGCTAGTCTTACTTACTCAGAACTGAAAGCTTTAAAGGTTAGTCTTAAGGGACATTATTACACTGCAGGTCAATAATGCCTAGTAACCTTTGCCATGTCTCCTGAGGGTGAACACACACTTTATGATATCCCATTCTGCTATGGATGAAAGCCTTTGGAAAGCTTGGCTTAAGGTGAGGAACTATATGGAAAAATCCCCCAGAGGATGCTCTGTGAGGACTGAGCACATGTGGAGCAGCAAGCACATTTGCCTTCCCCAGGCCCTTCCTCTGGTACTGCTTTGTCTTGGAAGCAGAGGTAGAAAGGGGATTCTTGGCTGTGATACAAGCTGATCAAATAATCCATACATCCCACACCAGCCATTTCAAAGGGGAGCATTTGCATCAGATGCTTATGAACACTACTTCCAAAGCATGTGGAAGAAGAGGCTGGGTGAGGGGTTTGTTTGAGGTGGGGAGATAGGTTTAGGGTATTTTACTTTAAGTATTTTGAAGATATTTCTATTTTTTAGTTAAGGCTGACTGTGCTCTTCTCCACTTGCAAGAGGAAGTTTCAGCTCCCTCCTTCTTCTGATTTCTCAGCTAAGCATAAAAATTGCCCCAGGAAATTTTCAGTGGAGAATCATTTCAATTTTGTAATGCATTTGTTTCCACAATCATCATGACCCTTATCTTAACCTCCTGAATTAGGACAAATATACTAGATTTTGCTTCAATAACAGGCTGCATTGTGATGAACTCAGGTTTTAAGTTACAGTCTATCAGTGGTGAAAATAAACTTTACCATTTGACTGACTTGAACAATCATGGCTAAAGAGCATGCTAGAAAGCCAGGTCATAAAATCATACAATCATTTCAGCTGGAAAAAGACCCCACCTGAGTACTGCCTCCAGTTCTGGAGCCCCTATTACAAGAGGGATATGGACATGCTGGAAGGTGTCCAGAGAAGGGCCACGAGGATGAGCAGAGGGCTGGAGCACCTCTCCTATGAGGACAGACTGAAGGAGTTGGGGCTGTTCAGTCTGGAGAAGAGAAGGCTCCAAGGTGACCTCATTGTGGCCTTCCAGTATCTGAAGGGGGCTCCAAGAAGGCTGGGGAGGGACTTCTCAGGCTCTCAGGTAGTGATAGGACCAGGGGGAATGGAATGAAGCTGGAGGTGGGGAGATTCAGGCTGGATGTGAGGAAGTAGTTCTTCCCCATGAGAGTGGTGAAGCCCTGGAATGGGTTGTCCAGGGAGGTGGTTGAGGCCCCATCCCTGGAGGTGTTTAAGCCCAGGCTGGATGAGGCTCTGGCCAGGCTGATCTAGTGTGAGGTGTCCCTGCCCATGGCAGGGGAGTTGGAACGAGCTGATCCTTGTGGCCCCTTCCAACCCTGACTGATTCTATGATTGAGTCCAATCATCAGCACAACACCACTATAGTCATTAAACCATGTCCCACAGTGCCATGTCCATATGGCTTTGAACATCTCTAGGGCTGGTGACTCCACCACCTCCCTGGGCAGCCTGTTTCAATGTTAGAATTTACAGCTATGGTGCGTTGTGCTTGTGTCTTTCTCCTCATTTACTGGTTGGCAAATCAAGAGATCACATTCCTTTTCCAGTTAAAACTTACTTTATGTTGAAAATCATAAATCAGTTTTAGATGGTAAGAAGTAGAATCGTGCTGCCTTCCCTGAGAAATCCATAGGAAATGAAGGTGTTGAAGTGAGCATCCTTTACCTTCTATCAGAAGACTGGCTGCAAAATCAAGCCCCCTATGTGGGCAGTTTCTTCAGTTCTAGAATGCTTGGACCATTGGTCTCTTGTCATTGAGATAAGCTGGAAAAAATAGAAGATAGAATAATATCTTCAGCTGACATAAACTGTATGCAGCTGAAGTGTGTTCTGTGCTGAACAAGTTACAAAGCTGGTCCTTTAATACACAGGAGGAAAAATCCGATAGCTCAAGAAGTTTGTGTTGCAACAAACCTTTCTGATGTGACTGCACTAAAACAACTTCAGAACCCCTTCTGTCTCCAACTGTGTATTGGTCACAAAAGCTACTAATGTTGCATGGCACTCCCAATGTAAGGGGGTTTAAAACAGTTAATCACTTTAAAAGAGCTTCTCTACCATTCTGCTTGTTTTCAGTTTGGTTTTACTTTTGACTTATTTCAATCCTATCTACATCCCCTGCCTAAAGGTTGGCTTTCAACTTTGGAAGAGGTTCAAAATCCAAGCTCTTTGTTTTTCTCTGTATGTTTGGGTGAAGTGCAGCTTTCTCTAGAACCAAGAGACATCCTTATCAGCCTCACAGGAATCGACACACACACACACAAATAATCACACACAGAATCATCAAGGTTGGAAGAGACCTCAAAGATCATCAAGTCCAACCTGTCCCACAACAAGGAGCAGAGCCAGCAAACCTGCTCAGTTGAAGTAAAGGCATGCTGGTGTGCAATTTCATTTTCTTCTCTAACTTTCAAGGAGAGAACAAGTTTTCTAAGTGTGTATATTTCTTTTCAGTAGGATTAATTGCACTTCTTGGATAAGACCTCTGAAGATCATCTGGCCCAAAATCCCTGCTAGAGCAGATTCACCCAGAGTAAATTACCCAAGAACACTTTCTGGTGGGTTTGGAATGGGCAGCCTGTTCCAGAGAGGCTGTGGAGTCTCTGTGGGAGCATTTTAAACCCACCTAGACATGTTTCTGTGTGATTTACTATAGGTGATCCTGCTCTGGCAAGGGGGTTGGACTAGATAGTCTTCAGGGGCCCCTTCCAACCTCTACCATTCTGTGAAAACTATCATTTGGGTCACAGAGGCAGACACATCCTGGGTTTTTTTCCAAGCTGCTGAGCAGTGAGTCAGGAGCATGATGTCTCAAGCGCAGGTCACCTAATCTGCTCTTCTCCATACACCCCCGGGTGTAGTGCTACACCTCATCCAGCTTTGTGAAACACTGCAGGATGTCTCTTGCTCTTCCCATCACGTACCAGCTGCAGACATGTTCCGCTGCCCACAAGCACCATCTTTAAAGCAATCCCTCTGTGTGGTTGACTCTCTAGGTACAGCTTGACGCTATAGCCGCGGCGGGTAGAGTCTCGCACATCAGCAAAGAAGAAACTTCAGTTTCTTCTTTAGTGGCTCAGTGGGATCTAAGTAGGCTCAGCACTTCAGAAAAGCAGGCCACTTATTTAATCACCTAAATGTGGATTTAGGTTCCTATTGTTGAGAATCTAGGCCGCAGCATATGGGCCATTTTTGCTAGGACACCCTGGCAGCTTTTTCACTGCTCTAGCAAACAAAGCAGCTGTAAATCTGGCTGGCTTTATGGCTGCTTTGCATTACTAGAGCAGCAGAAAGCGACCAGAGAACACCAGTGAACCTGTCTGTGTATATCAAATGCCTTGACACTGTCCTTTTAAACTGTCAGATTTCTCAGAGAAATAAATCTGTACCTTTTTAATGTCTATTGTGTAATGGGCAAGGACAGCTAAAGAACAGATTTCTGTCATCATGGCCTTTCCACTGCTGAACTCTTAACTTTTCTAGCAAGAATTTCTTTTCCCTTCATTTAAACAGTTTCCCATCCTCTAAACTTCTGGTTGCAATGTGGGGCCAATATATAAATGATTTCACCATTAAGTACTTGTGTATTGTGCTATCCATTCATAACACTTTCATTATCACCAAAGAGTATAATGTGCCGTGCTTTGTGTGCTTTTCCAGCACCAGAAAAAGGTGTCTGTGTGAAGGAAGGTATCACAAAGCATTCTGAGACAGAGAAAAAGCAGGTCTGTCACACACCTGAGGGTTTAGCAAGCCATACTTATCCTTCCCAAAGAGTCATAGACTTGCAAGGGATGGAAAGGACCTCTGGAGATCATCTAGTCCACACCTCCCTGCTAATGCATGTTCACCTAGATCAAGTTGCATAGGAATGTGTCCAGGTGGGTTCCAAAAGTCTCCAGTGAAGGAAGCTCCATAACCTCTCTGGGCAACCTGTTCCAGTGCTCCAGCATCCTCCAAGCAAAGAAGTTACTTGTTAAGTTCAAATGAAACCTCCTGTGTTCTAATTTGTGCCCATTGCCTGCAGGCCACCACTGAGAAGAGCCCAGCACCATCCTCTTGACCTGCACCCTTTAGCTATTGATATGCATACCCATTGTGAAGGCTGGTTGGTCCTGCACACTTCCATGGTCTATATGAGGTCACATTCTAAGCACCAGTTTGTCACTTCGCACTTGCTTGACCATCTGCCTGTCATTTGCAGCCATGTAACTACCTCTATTTACTTGGCCCTGCAGGGGAGTCTGACCTGACAAGTACATTCTTTGTACAGACAAAGACTTCAGGTGAAAACTTTCTCATTTCAACAGACCTTTATTGTGTATCACAGCTGGCTGGCAGCCCTGCGATTGAAAGTGTCAATCCCAGAGCTAGAAGCTGGTTAGAAGTGAGGCAAATCACAGAGCTATGCCTTATACCTTCAAGTGATTTGTTGTCTTATAAAGAAAGGGTGAGGAACTTGGGGCTTTTTAGCCTAGAGAAGACCAAGGGGGATCTTATCAATGCTTAGAAATACTTCAGAGGTGGGTGTGAGGAGGATTGGGTCGGTCTGTTTTCAGTGGTGCTCAGCAACAGGGCAAGAGGCAATGGGCACGAACTTGAGCAGAGCAAGTTCTGTCTAAACACGAGGAAGAGCTTCTTTGCATTGGGGGTGAGAGAGTATTGGACCAAGCTGTCAAGAGAGGTGGTGGAATGTCCATGTCTGGAGGCATTCAAAACCCAACCAGATACCATCTTGTGCAAACTGCTCTGGGTGACCGCGTGTTAGCAGGTGGGTTGGACTAGATGTCCAGAGGTTCCTTCCAACCCCTACCATCCTGTGAAAGGTGATAGATTTAATCTGACTCCATAAGAGGTGCTGGAAACAGCCACTTTGCAGCTATTAGGTTTTCCACTTTGAGGCAATCCTTCCCCAAAGAGCATTTTTGGTGCAAATATATTCACAACAGAAGAAGGCCATCATAAATACTAAGTAGCAATCAATCAAATATGAACCACAAAAATGTTCTACCAAATGGTGTGGCTTTCTGGATATCTATCCTCATTGTGCTGTCCTGTCAGAGGCATTAAAATGCAGCAAAAAAAAGAATCTATTTATGCTAATTCTCCCTGTCACAAGCAGGGAATCCAGCTGGGAATTGTCACAAACACAGCCATGGCCTCTGTTTTCTCCCCTTAAAAAGCTATCCAATGGCCTTCCCACAGGGGCCAGCCTGTGAGTCACCACTGCTGCTAAGAGCAGCCAGCAATGTGCATTGCATGCAAGTATCATAGAATCATAGTATCAGTCAGGATTGGAAGGGACCACAAGGATCATCTAGTTCCAACCCCCCTGCCATGTGCTGGGACACCCCACACTAGATCAGGCCGGCCAGAGCCTATGTGCATTTAACTTCAAATCAGAGGTGGGGTAGTTGCTTCTGTTGCACACAGGGATATTTTCCACTTGTTGTTTTTTTTTTACACCAAACTTCACTCTGACTGCTTTGCAGGCATCAGACTCAACCAATTTTTTCACTTCATCAAAAGAAGTTAGTGAGCAGCCAGGAGAGTGGCACTTTTTTAATAATATCTCTACAGTTCTGTCCTACTTTTGCAGTTTTTCCTCCAACTAAGATGTACTAAACCTCCTTAAACATATTTGAATTTTCATTCTTTTTTTTAAGCCCACTCAGCCCTTTCTTTGCAGCTGAAAGAGGGATTGGAGGGAAAATATTGACAGCTCCCTCGGTTGCTGTGATAGCTTTGGTGCAGCTTTTTCTTGGGTCATCTCCCACTGACCCAAAGAGCTGAACATCAACACAAAAAGCTGCCTTTTATTCTTGCTGCTTCTCCTGGCCATGCCTCTGATATGCCTTCTCTACCAAAGGCACTGATAGCTTCTTCTGCAGGAGATGGGAATCCACCAAGGGAAATCAGAAAAAAATAATTACTCAAAGCAGACAGTTGGAAATGTGTGAATTTCAGCACCAACACATAGCAACCAAATCTTTGAGTAGCAAGCAAGTACTGATATAAATTGCTCAGTGCTCTGTGCTAGCCACTCAGAATCACAGAATCACCAAGGTTGGAAGAGACTTCAAAGATCACCAGGTCCAACCTGTCACCACAGACCTCATGACTAAACCATGGCACCAAGTGCCACAGCCAATGCCCTCTTGTACACCTCCAGGGATGGTGACTCCACCACCTCCCTGGGCAGCACATTCCAATGGCTAACAACTCTCTCTGGGAAGAACTTTCTCCTCACCTCCAGCCTAAACTTCCTCTGGTGCAGTTTGAGACTGTGTCCTCTTGTTCTGATGCTGGTTGCCTGGGAGAAGAGACAAACCCCCTCCTGGCTACAACCTCCCTTCAGGTAGTTGTAGAGAGCAAGAAGGTCTCCCCTGAGCCTCCTCTTCTCCAGGCTAAACAATGAATCTATGATTCCATGATTCTGGGTTTCAGTATGGGTTTTGTGATGTTCTTCACCTTGACCAGTAGTCTGTTGCTCAAGTAATGCTACTGGAATGCAAATACACTGCTGTAATCTGGACACAGAGGTAGACACAGTGTGGACACAGAATCATAGAATCAATAAGGTTGGAAGAGACCTCAAAGATCATCAAGTCCAACCTATCACCCAAGACCTCATGAGTATCACAGTATCACCAAGGTTGGAAGAGACCTCGAAGATCATCAATCCAACCTGTCACCACAGACCCCATGACCAGACCATGGCACCAAGTGCTACATCCAATCCCCTCTTGAGCACCTCCAGGGATGGTGACACAACCACCTCCCTTGGCAGCACATTCCAATGGCCAACAATTCTCTGCCTAAAGTACCCCTGGCACAGCTTGAGACTGTGTCCTCTTGTTCTGGTGCATGAGCAAGTCTAGCCCAGTTGGAGCGTTACACTGCACAGGGGAAGAAACTGTGCCAGCTATAATTCCATGAGCTGCGTTCAAGACATCCTGGCTATTTTGAGAACTCAGCTATTAATAACTATATGTATATTTAATAATATGCTTCTGTTGGTATATGTTAAAAAATCCAGCATGTCTTTTTGACAGTAAAATTGACAGAAATGTACTTGCTCATCTTTTGTGGGGAAGGCTGAGGTCTGAAATAGCAGTGGTGTCACAGGTTAAATCTTTTCCAGTGTGTGCCTGTTAGCTGGGCTCTGTTGATCCATCATCTGAAATTCTGGGGACAGGAGGAAGAGTGAATTTAATTTCTCCTTTGCTGGCTTCCCCAAATATGAGTAGACAACATCCTGGATAAGGAATTTGCCTCTGCAAATGTACCAACAAGATATTGCTGTTATAGGACAAACATACTAGATTTTGCTTCAATAACAGGCTGCATTGTGATGAACTCAGGTTTTAAGTTACAGTCTATCAGTGGTGAAAATAAACTTTACCATTTGACTGACTTGAACAATCATGGCTAAAGGGCATGCTAGAAAGCCAGGTCATAAAATCATACAATCATTTCAGCTGGAAAAAGACCCCACCTGAGTACTGCCTCCAGTTCTGGAGCCCCTATTACAAGAGGGATATGGACATGCTGGAAGGTGTCCAGAGAAGGGCCATGAGGATGAGCAGAGGGCTGGAGCACCTCTCCTATGAGGACAGACTGAAGGAGTTGGGGCTGTTCAGTCTGGAGAAGAGAAGGCTCCAAGGTGACCTCATTGTGGCCTTCCAGTATCTGCAGGGGGCTCCAAGAAGGCTGGGGAGGGACTTCTTAGGATATCAGGTAGTGATAGGACCAGGAGGAATGGAATGAAGCTGGAGGTGGGGAGATTCAGGCTGGATGTGAGGAAGTAGTTCTTCCCCATGAGAGTGGTGAAGCCCTGGAATGGGTTGTCCAGGGAGGTGGTTGAGGCTCCATCCCTGGAGGTGTTTAAGCCCAGGCTGGATGAGGCTCTGGCCAGCCTGATGTCGTGTGAGGTGTCCCTGCCCATGGCAGGGGAGTTGGAACTAGATGGTTCTTGTAGTCCCTTCCAACCCTTACTGGTTCCATGATTCCATGATTCTACCTTGTTGCCAGAACTGGGTGGGGGGGAAATTAATTTGTCCTTTGAACATTTTAATTCTATCTATGCAAGTTCTTATTAGTTGTCAATGTTCTGCATCACAGCAATTGCAGTTTACACAGGGAATAATGTTATATCAAGGTGTAGTGAGAATAATGTCATGTTGTTATAGTTATTATTTATGATATATATTAATGTTATGTTCTTTAAATTATTTATTATATATTATAATAAATGTATTATAATAAATATAATATATTGCTATATTAAAAGTATTAAATATTTATTCTATATTGAGTGTATTTATTATATATATTATTATATTATATTTACCTTTTTCTGTTGAAGCTTTCACTGATTAAAATCTCTCTTCTCAATCAGAAAACCCTCAGCTTCTTGACTTGTCTTACAGTTAGTAACAGCATCCATAATCTCCAACTGCAGAGGAGAATTTGAGGAGTGAGTTGAATCTCCATTAATTTCATGGGCACAGTTTATCAGATGGAAAATGAAGATTTAAAATGATTTTAACTTCCCCCTTTTTTTTTTTTTTTTTTTCTGCTTAAATTGGAGATTGAGCAATAAAATAATTGGACATTTTAATACAGTGTGGGCTACTATCCCAGCCTTGGTATGTTATACAAAATACTCATTACCCCACAGCTCTAATTTGATGTAAACTAATTTTTTCCCCATCTCTGATTTGATGTGTGCTGACCACTGCTGGGACATGTTGCCTAAAGGAAAATGCAAAATCATCAGAAATGAGCCTGATAAGAAAAGGACAAGATAATGATGGGGAAGTGGTCTCTCTCTGTGACATTCAGCTGTTGAAACACCCTGACTAGACGCAGTTTGCAGTGGAGCAATCCACAGCCTTGCTCTTGAACATTTCTTAGTCTCTATCACCCCCAGTATGCGTGTGGTGGCTCTATTCTCTCCTTGAGAAAAGGCAGCCTCCTCACACCAGGACACCTATGTGAATACCACTTAATTAGAAGGCATGGCTCTGGTTTTAGCACCCACAGTCACCTTTTTCCACAACATGTGGGGGTTGTCTCACTCTGGAAAATGAGTGGCAGAGGAATGAGATGCTAAGATCAAGTGCCTGAAATGCTAGAAGCTGCTTTTAGCCTCACATTTACAGATATCATGTCTCATGTGTACTAATATCAGTTATGTCTTTTTCCTAATCATTTGGTGAGTTGCAGAATCATTAAGGTTGGAAAAGACCTCTAAGATCAGCAACCCAACATCACCATGCCCACTAAGCCATGACCTGAAGTTCATATATTATCTGTCCTTGCCCACCATGGTAGCTCTGTTTCAGTTGTGGTCAGTCTGAAAAAAGCAGCTTTGCAGATTTCATTGGACTAACTGGAAAGCTTTGGAGAATATAAACCTCCTTTAGGTTGTTTTCATCCAAATGAAGCATTATATTGACAGCTTGAGCATTTGGAATGGATATCAACTAATTAGCTGGGGTGGCAACGAGTCCAGGGCAACCTCTGTGTTTCCTTCAACAAAGAAGGAAAGAAGGAGAGAAAGAAAAGAGAAAGAGAGAAAGAAAGAAAGAGAGAGAGAGAGAGAGAGAGAAAGAAAGGAAGAAAGAAAGAAGAAAGAAAGAAAGAAAGAAAGAAAGAAAGAAAGAAAGAAAGAAAGAAAGAAAGAAAGAAAGAAAGAAAGAAAGAAAGAAAGAAAGAAAGAAAGAAAGAAAGAAAGAAAGAAAGAAAGAAAGAAAGAAAGAAAGAGAGAGAGAGAGAGAGAGAAAGAGAGAAAGAAAGAGAGAAAGAGAAAGGAAGGAGGGAAGGAAGGAGGGAAGGAAGGAGGAAGGAAGGAGGGAAGGAAGGAAGGAAGGAAGGAAGGAAGGAAGGAAGGAAGGAAGGAAGGAAGGAAGGAAGGAAGGAAGGAAGGAAGGAAGGAAGGAAGGAAGGAAGGAAGGAAGGAAGGAAGGAAGGAAGGAAGGAAGGAAGGAAGGAAGGAAGGAAGGAAGGAAGGAAGGAAGGAAGGAAGGAAGGAAGGAAGGAAGGAAGGAAGGAAGGAAGGAAGGAGAAAATAAAAAGCCCTGAATGCAGCTTACTGTCTGGACGAAACCTCTAGGTTTCAAAGTCACCCATCACGCTGACATCCCAGTGCTAGTCACAGTTCAGCTGGCTACAGAAAAAAAAATGTTAAAGGCTGTAATTATCTTCATTCCATGATAGCAACCCTGTTTGGTAATGGTTTGGGTTTGGTTTTGGAATTAAAAGCTTTATGCACATGAAAACACGACACATTTCTACACTGGTTTTCAAGGGGAAGGGACTTTTGACACAGGCTTGTTGTGATAGGGGGAGAGGGAATGGATTGAAGCTTGAGGAGGGGAGATTTAGACTGGAGATTAGGAAGAAATTCTTTCCAGTGAGGGTGGTGAGACACTGGAACAGGTTGTGGATGCCCCCTCCCTGGAGGTGTTCAGGCTGGACAGGACCTTGAGCAACCTGTTCTAGTGGAAGGTGTCCCTGCACATGGTGGTGGATTTGGAACATAAGCCATTCTATGAAACTCTGAATATATCATTCAGCACTGGCTAGATAGTACAGCTTTATTGTTTTCCCTTTATTGAATAGTCTCTGTACCTGCAGATTTCCCTTTGTTTGGGTGGATGAAGACATATTGGCCAACCATAAGATGCCTTAATACTACCACCTCATGAAACTATTTTAAGACACCTTAAGCCCACCTCATGAAACTCCTTAACAATCCTCTCTGTCACGTGGGCCTTAGGAAAGAGGAAAATCATCGGTTCCACTGGCAAAATCTCAGACATTCAGTTTAATATTGAGAAATGTCACTCTTGCTGTATTTTTTTCCCTATTCTGCACATATTTAGTTTTTAAATTTATGGTAATAAGGTGTTGGGGTTTGTTTTTTTCCCCTTTCTTTCTTTATATTTGGGTTCTTGGTTTGCAAGCGACGGTGTCTCGGAGCACTGAAACTCAAAGCTGAAAGGTGCCAGACCCAAATCCCACGCCGTGTGGTAGTCTGAAAGATTATCTTCCACATTACAGTGATTAAATTAGGCCAGAGAGTACCACAGCCCCTGATGTGCATGTGGTAATACTTTGAAAGGACAGAAACGGTTCCCAACAGCTTCAAAAGTGTCCAGCCCAGAGTAGCTGCTGTGTGGGCTTTTATCCTCCTACAGATAACGTCAAGCATATCTACTGCTGTGTGCATTCTGCAGCCTTGATAAGAGGAAGAAGAAAACTTTTCAGGACTACAAGACAGAGTTTAAAAACTAGAGCTTTCTCTATCTACTGGCAGATTTGGGGATTAAAATAGCAGAACTCCAAGGTGTTTTGTTAGTTTTATGGATACCGAGGCCGTAAATGGCCTCGGATTTTATCTGTCTGTGAGTTCCTGCTCAAAAAGAACCATGCAGCCACAAAACATTTCATAATTACAGCAGTCTGAAACAACTTGAAATACAACAACAGTGTACAGTGACCTTAGAGACAGGTCACATCATTACTGTGCAGTGCCAGAGAAAACTTCAAGCACTAAAAGTTGTTGCTGCTGCTGCTGCTGCTTTGGCTGTTAGCGGTGATACTGCAGCGTGCGGAAGTTATGTAAGAGATTTATATGTCAAATTAATCTTGTCCTCAGCACAATCTTAAGAAAGCACCTTGGTCTCTCTGTCTCTAAGGTCCAGCCCTCCATGAATCATCAGCCTGTGTTGTTATTAGTCTTCTGCATTAACTGTGTACTGTTATGGAAGGAGGCTTAAGCAAAGTGACCTGAAGCACTGCAATACCTTTCACGAGCTTCAAAGCACCACTGGAGGCAGAGGAAGGAAGTGATCTCTTGTAGCTGTCCCCCTGTGCTTTGTTTAGGTTTTGTTTTCCTTTGTTTTGTTTTTAACACAGTTTTTAGAGATTGGAGAGGGGGCTTGGTTTAGTTGATTAGATGGTGTTGGGTGATAGGTTGGACTTGATGATCTCAAAGGTCTTTTCCAACCTGGTTAATTCCATTCTATGCTATGCTATACTGTTCTTCTATTCTATTCTATTATTCTATTCTATTCTATTCTATTCTATTCTATTCTATTCCATTCCATTCCATTCCATTCCATTCCATTCCATTCCATTCCATTCCATTCCTCTAAGCAGACAAAGGCTCTTTCACAATACTGTTGATGGAGAACATGAACATGGAATCACAGAACTATTTTGGTTGGAAAAGACCTCTAAGATCATCAAGCTCCCACCACCATTAAACCACATCCCAAAGTGACCTGTCTCCATGATTTCTGAACACCTCCAGAGATGCTGACTCCACTAAGTCCCTGGGCAGGCTGTTCCAATGCCTGACCACTCTTTCAGTAAAGAATTTTTCCCTAATGTCCAACCTAAACCTCCCCTGGTGCAACTTGAGGCCATTTCCTCTTTTCCTGTCATTTGATACTAGGGAGATGTATTGTCAGATTAAGCACATCTAAGTGCAACAGGAAGAGAACTACCCGTATGAAGAGGCTAAAATCCACAGTGGACCTTTCTTGTCCCTGCAGGTTTGTCTTGATTGCATATTTTCTTTGGCAGGGAAGGCAACATAAGGATTTCCCAAGAGCCCTTCTCCCAAGTTATTTCTGCTACAGGTATAGCTGCTTGAGGAGTTTTCAAAGGTTGAGAGAAATTTTTTGGTTTGGGTGGGGGTTTTTAACCTGTGAGATTCCAGGAGTCTGGTTGAGATCCTGGAAACTCAGCCTGCTGTAACATGAAGCTTAATGTAGATGTGGGAATGAGCAGACATTATCAGGAAAGGAGAGAGCTCAAGTGAATAGCATAAATGTGTAGTTAACATCAGGAGTTTATGATCCCTTTTATGGCATCCAGTGCTTGGCCCCAAGGTTGCCATCAGAGTCTGCAACCTCCCCCCATCCAGTAGCTGTCTGTCAGCTCTCAGAGTCAGTGCCAGCATGGAACAGCCACCACAGGACCTGGAAGCAAGACACTGTGATAGGGCTGTGCAAGACAGAAGCCTTGCTAGTCCCCATCCCACCCCATTTGCTCCAGAGCTGCCTTTGCACTCAGGTGCTTGCCCGAGCTTCCTGTCAATGTGTGAGTGCTGGCCTTTTACCTTACTGATCCTGACCTTCACTTATTTCCAATCTTGTCCCCATCCCTATGGACCTGCCTGATGATCTGGACTGTGACTGACCCTGGTAGCAGCCCTACATCTGCTCTTCTCTTCTTGATGGAGCTGCATTCTGTGTATGTGAGGATACTGCCATGACATCCGTGCTGTCCCCACTACTCCCAGCTCTCTACACCCTGTTGCACAACCAACCTCATTGTTCTCTGACATCCAGCTTCACCACAGTTTCAACAGATGTAAGTAATGGCTACTGAAGGCCTGGTTTTGTCCAATCTTACCCAATCTGTGGCACTTATCCAACTTTATATGGCCCTTCTTCCAGGAACTGAGGCACCTCCAAGAAATCACTGGTTTTGATAGAGTTGGTTTTGGCTTAGGGTTTGATCTGGGAGAACTGGTTGCTCAACTTCATGAACAGTCTCAGCCTGGGAACAGATAAGCCTTGATTTTGGTGATGATGAGCAGAAGGAGCTCTGAAAGTCAGCTGGCCATGTCTTAGATCCCCTTAGCTGTGGTGAATATCTGAGGCTGAATTAAAACTCCTGTGCAGGTTTGAAACTCCTTTGCTGCCTGATCCAGCTCAGTCTTTTGTCACCAAAAGTGAGCTGCAGGAAAAGAGCCTGAATTTATTGCCTGATGTTTAAGGAACTTCTGTTCCAATTAATATGAAATTAATTATTCAAACTGGAACAGCTGCAACAAGAGCTCCTGAACTAAACCTGCAGTACCCCTAGGTTAGTAATACATAAGTAGCCCTAGGCAGTAACACCTAAGAAAAGAGGATTGAATTAAAAATTGCTTCTGAAGAGAGAGGGTAAACTCTTTTAAATTAAAAGCAAACACTATTTTCCCTTTTTCTCTGCAAAAACTCTTTAACTAAACTTGATCCCAACTCATTAACTATTCCAGTCAAACTTGAAATTATATTGTGCAGCCAATAAAAAAATCATTCTTTTTGGGTTTGTGGTGGTTTTTTTTTCCCTCTGGGCTTTCAGGATTTAAGTTCTGCTGAAATAATCCTCTGTGGTGATATCCACCTTAAGCAAGGCCTTACTCAGCAGCAGTTGCTGCAGGTGGCAGTTATATTAAACCATTAGCAAGGACTCTGGTCCATGACACCTTCCAGTGTAAGCTGAGAAAGTTCTTTCCCCAGCCTCTCTTCCCTGCCTCCTTGTCTACATTGGAGGGGTGAGAGAGGAAGGAACAACTCTGCTCCTGAGCTACCCATAACAAAGAGCAGTAATTTAATCTCTCATATGTTTCTGGTTTGAATTTCAGCCACCAAGTCAAAATATCACCTGATGACCTCAGGCAGTAACTTCAACAGGATTTGGTAACTGGGGTCATAACCTTTCCCAAGTCCAGCCCAGGTCTGTAGGCAGGGTAGGACAATCTCAATCATCAAGTTAGCTACTTACAAGAAGTTAATGCTCTTCACTTGACACAGGCACGAATCATTTCTCTATTCCTAGATAGTTTTCAGTGGTGCTCATTCTAGTCCCTGTGGGCAACCACCAGGCTCTCAGTTGAGGTTGTTTAAACCAGGTTGTGCAAACCAGAGCAGAGATGATCCTGCGCTCTCTGATGTGCTCGGACCATTTCTTGACTGGCTGGAGAGTGAGCCAGCTCAGAGAATCAAACCAGCCCTTTAAAAACCAAGATTTGGGGTGATTTTCTCTGTCTGAACTGTTTCATCCTGAAGGATATACAATTGTTGATGTCAGCAAAAGGAAAGGAATAGAAATATGTTTCAGGAATTGACAATAAAGGTAGCACCATGGACATGCTGACTGAACCTCAGAGCTTTGGGGTGATGTGTACACATTACCAGTTGCCTGTTACCAAAGCCCCTCAGATAAAAAGCCTCTGAACCCACTGTCTCTTGGTGATAATACAGTAATAATACAATAATAATGCAATAAACCAGGTTGGAAGAGACCTTCAAGATCGTGTCCAACCTATCAACCAATCCAACCCGCCCAAACAACTAACCCATGGCACCAAGCACCCCATCAAGTCTCCTCCTGAACACCTCCAATGATGGTGACTCCACCACCTCCCTGGGCAGACCATTCCAATGGGCAATCAATCTCTCTGTATAGAACTTCTTCCTAACATCCAGTCTAAATCTCCCCTGGCGCAGCTTGAGCCTGTGTCCTCTTGTTCTGGTGTTGGCTGCCTGCTGATGTGACTAGAATTGATGGTGTTCATGGAAGCAACCAGATCCAACTGGAAATGTGCCTGCTTACTGCAATGGAGTTGGACTAGATGACCTTTAAAGGTCCCTTCCAACCCAAACCAGTTGATGGTCAATGAAACTGTCCCCTTCTGGGGACAGTTATCTCCAGTTTAAAACACAGAAGTCCCAGCCACTTTTGATTCTGTGACCATGCCCTGGGGTTAATGGCTAACATGAAGTGTGCTGTAGGTAAAGTCATCCCAGGTACATGACAGCACTTTTAGGGCATGGTTTTTTGAGGCAAGTAAACATTTCAAGTCTAGATCTTGATTGAGTTTCTTGTTTAGCAGCCATGACAAAACACCCTCTCAGATTTATTAATGAGTCTGATGGATAGGAGCACTAATGAAAATGGACAGGTAGGTAATGAGGGAGGTACAGCCAGAACATAGGATTAAAGTCAGGTACAATTAAAGTTCAGCTCCCTAGTCAAACACAGGCTCCTTTGGGGCCCTAGGTAAATCATTTATGCACAGCCTTTAAGTCTTTAAAGAGAGGATAATAATATTCATTATCTTCACACATAGACCTTGAGAGTGTGAGCAGGTTTGCTGTATGATTTTTCCTTCGTTCTCACAAGTGCCCAGCAGATTACCAATGCCGTGATTGCAACACTGGGCAGAGCTGCAGCTGGGCAAATGCTGTGTGAGTTTCCTCACTGAGCTGCACTAAGGTGTTGCAGGTATCTTTACCCCTTATCAGTTACGCTATTCTCAGCTTAAGACAAGCTGCCAGGAGAATACCTGTAGGACTGATGCCACATCATGAGACAATCAGTGCCTCTCTAATGCTGGTCCCAGGGGAGCTGCCTTTGAACACCATGTCTCTGGGAGCGACTTGAAAGACTCAGCAGACAATGGCAGCACAAATGTCAGGTATCCAGGAAAGAAGAGAGAAAAATCCCTGTCCTGCACAAAGGTTGTAAAACAAACCCAAACAATGCAGACAAATTGCAGGGGAAGGAGAGGAGGGAGGGGGCTAGTGAGAGGGAGAGAAAGCACTGCATCAAGCCATCTGGATTAAAACCAGATCAGTCATTCTAAATTGGTGCTTGAGTGCTGAGCAAATGAGCTAGAGGAAAAAGCAAATCTGTGTGTTTGTAGAGCTGCATGGCAGGGCATTAAGGAAGTGGTGTTTTACATTTTAAGCAGAGGGAAGTCTGTGCACAATCTATTAGCTCTGGCTGATATTATGAAGCTGTTACTAAGAAGTCAGGTGTACTTTGAGACATCCCCATGCACATGTACTGCTGACCAAGGTCTGTGTTACAGCCTTTCCAGGACCGAGGCAGCAGTTAGTAATTAAATCTTAATGGTTATCTGCTGAGAGGAAAGCACTTGGGACAGTGAGAAACTGAAGTTTAAGAGGCTCGCCTCTCCATAGAGAGGGAGTTTGGAGCCAGGAAAAGTTACCACAGGCAAAACAAAGATATGGAAGACAGGGATAAAAAAAAAAAAAAGAAAGAGAGAGAGAGAGAAGAGCAGAGAGATAATGAAGGAAGAGAAGAAAGAAGAGATGGTCGTGCTTAAAAAGAGAATCATTGCCATTGCTGGGAACAAGCCAAGCAGGAGTTAACTCATGAGCTGCAGATGCAGCTAAGGCTGACAGAGAATGAAAAGAAACTCACACAGGGAATATGAAAAAGAGTTGCTATTTTAGGTAGGTTTGAAGATTTTCTTGCTCTATTTAGCAGAGAATAAAGATAATTTGTTTACAGCACTGCATGCACCTGAGAAATGAGTTGCAGCTCAGCGTGTTCATCTTAGCTAAAATTTGGGAAAGGTTAATCTGAAGCAAGGGCAAATCTCAAGGACTGAAGGTAATCCTAGGGCTATACAGATTTTGCTCAGACTTCAAGGCTTAAGGCACACATATCCTGGTGTCTGCTCAATGTCTAGCCAGGGAGCTTAGCCAGATCTATGACACACAGGTTATGTACACACATAGGTGCCTTTAAACAACTGAGCTTGCACTCTGCCTTGGTATGGAGTCAAGTGTAACAGAACTGCCTCAAGACCATGTTCTACTCTGCATCAAAGTCTGCCCACAAAACAGGTGAATCCATGTGGACAAAAATTCATTTCCCTTCTTCCAGAGCATGTTTTCCACAAGCCATCTGGCTTCTGCTGATAAACCTGCTGGTTAGCCTTTAAAGGCAAAAGGCATCAAATGCATTTAAAGAAAAGCTCTTTCCTGTATTTCTCTCCCTTTGGTTGGGGGTTTGTTTATTTGTTTTTGCTGTTGCATCTGCAACATTATTCCAGCCGGTGTGAAATTGCTCCATACTTAAGTGCTTGGACTCAGTGTCTGTGGGAAGTGGTCTGGCACAGTCCACAGCTCCAGGAATATGGGGAAAACGAGAGGGGAAGCTGCTTGTAAAAGCACTTTGCTCATCAGCCCTGCCAGTTTAAGACTTGAAAGGGAGTTGGAAGGAAAGTCTTGCCAACAAGCATATACTTACCTGCAAGAAATGGAATGATTGTGCTGTTTACTCCACTACCCTTCAGATTTTTACCATCAGACCTGGCTGAAAGTGCCAGCAGGTTTGGAAGCTGATGAAGAAAACACTGTCACATAATGTGGCCACGGAAGAAATTCTTGACAGTGAGGATGGGGAGACACTGGAACAGGTTGCCCGGGGAGGTTGTGGATGTCCTCTCCCTGGAGGTGCTCAAGACCAGGCTGGATGAGGCCTTCAGCAACCAGGTGTAGAGGAAGGTGTCCCTCCCATGGCAGGGGGGGTTGGAACTGGATCATCTTTGAGGTCCCTTCCAACCCAAACCATTCTATGAATCTGCCTGCACTTCCTTAGAAATCTGGATACAAGTATCTTGAAATGCCCTTCTCAAGGACATACATAGAAGCTGGATTCATCTTTTCTCAGATCTCTATCAAAATAGCCTCAGGAATGGTAAAGGTTGTTCCTTGCTTTAGTTTTGATTTAATGTTACCTAGCTCAGGCCAAAGAAAGCTCAGTCCCCTTACGACAGAAGCTGGAAAACAGCAGGTGTTCCACCATCCTTGGTGGTGCTCATTTTCTTAGTGTTAAAAACAACAACACACAGTTAATGCCACATCCCAGACTAATCCTGCAGTCACAGGAAAGCCTTCTGCTTGGTGGTGTCTTGTAAAGAAAAATAATAATAATGAAAGAATATTAAAAATACTCAATACTTTCAGTGAGCTGTGTGGCTTTTTTTCTCTCTCTCTCTCAAAAAATTCCATTACCTCCTTCACAGAGCAGCTCTTGAAATCAAAAGAAAAATCAGCTTCTAAAATCAAATTGGAGACAGGCCCTGCTTGTGACTCTGTCAGCTTGCAATCTCTCTCTGGACTGAAATTCCTTGCAGCCCTAAAGCCATCCTATCATTCTAGCCTGATTCCCTCTGGGAGCAAGGCTTGAGCAGGTCCCCAGTGCACAAATGTGAACACCCATGGGTGAATCTCATGGCTCACCTCAGCTGCAAAGAAAAGCAGAAACCTCGAAGATTACTTTTATTCTGTAAGCTTCTCACAAACAGCAAGCAGGGAGAAAATCTGCATGCTCCGTGGAACCACTGACATCATGAAAGCTCATTTTGTCAGGCAATAAGGAGTCCAGCCCCCACTGCCCAGGCAAGTTAACCTGGAGAAGGTGGGGTTTGAATGACTCCACCACTTCTCTGGACAGCCTGTTCTAGTGCTCTATCACCCTTAAATTGAAGAAGTTCCTCCTCATGTTTAGATAGACCTTCCTATGTTCAAGTTTTGCCCATTACCTCTTGTCCTGCCACTGAAAAAAAAGCCCAGTCCCATCCTCCTGACACCCACCCTTGAAGTATTTATGAGCATTTATGACATTCCCCCCTCAGCCTGCTCTTTTCCAGACTAAAAAGCCCCAATTCTCGCAGTCTTTCCTCATAAGAGAGATGTTCCAGCCCCCTCAGCATCTTTGTAGCCCTTTTCTGTACCCTCTCCAGCAAGTCCCTGTCCTTTATGAACTGGGCAGCCTAGAACTAGAGATAGTCACCACAGAAAAGATCCTGATTTGAGCAGATTAATAGCTAGAAGCTACAAAACCCTTTAGCAAGTGGTCCAGCACTCTTAAAATCATGGAATCATAGAATTGTTAGGGTTGGAAGGGACCTCAAGGATCATCTAGTGCCAACCCCCCTGCCATGGGCAGGGACACCTCACACTACATCAAGTTGCTCAGAGCCACATCCAGTCTGGCCTCAAAAAACCTCCAGGGATGAGGCTTCCACTACCTCCCTGAGTAACCAGTGTCTCACCACCCTCATGGGGAGGAACTTCTTCCTAACATCCAATCTGAATCTACCAACTTGCTAAAAGTCCTATTGGCTCCATAAACACAAACTCTGAGCATCTTCTTTGAGCAGCTTCCTTTGCCTTTGGAGGCTGGGGTATTGCCAGGAACAAAACCCAACCAACCAAACAAAAAAGATGAAGAGCAAAAGGCCTCATAAGGACTTCAAGCAGGTGCCACATTCATGCTTTTGTCATTTAAAACAATGTGGTCCTCCCAAATGTGGACAAAAAGCTGTTTAGCATTATATACTTCTTTTCCTTCCTACCAAATGTGATACAACAGTGTCTGGTCAAAGCCCACAAAGTGCACACAGACTTTGGAATCCCAGGGAAGAGCATGGAGCTACTGGAAACTGCTGGCCAAATGACTTTATTCAGAAAAATAGATCCCAGGCAGATGTATGACTCATATCCACTGCCATCTGTCCGATGGAAATGAGCCATCATTGCCTCATTAAGGTGGAAATGATCCTCTTTTATAGTCAGTGGTAACCTACTGACCTGGACCCCAACAGTTCAGATCAAGTAGGTTGGGACAGTTGATGTTATTAAGACCATTTTCTTGTCAGTCTTAGAATTGATATTTTATCCAAACTTTCACCCTCTCCTTCTGCTATAATTCCTCCAGGTCACGGTATTAGGGCTCTGGCAACTTCCCCTCCCTTATGAATCACTTAATAGCTTTGGTTGGAAAGACCTTCAAGATCATCTAGTCCCACTTTGGACCCACTGTGCTTGATCAAGCTAATGTGCTAAACTGTAGCAGAGCATCCCTAATCATAACAAATCCTCCTCTGTCCCAGAGCCTGGTAAAATTCCCCTGGATGTGGGAATGATGTAAGGTGGGATTCACAACTTCTGTGAAGCCTAAAGATGAGCTCTGTAGGTGTTTCTGAGATGTCAACACCCAGACAGCAGAAGGAGCTCAGTCAGACCCCCACCAGGATCAAAGCCAGAGGAATAGCTGCTTTCCAGCTCTCAGCCAAACTGGGTGGCTCTGAGCAACCTGATCTAGCATGATGTGTCCCTGCTCATGGCAGCAGAGATGGAATTGGATGATCCTCGAAGTCCCTTCCAACCCTAACAGTTCTATGAGTCTATGATTGTCCCCTTGTGCTAAGCACTGATGAAGCCACATGTCAAATACTGGGTTCAGCTTTGGGTCACCCCAAGAAGGACACTGAGGACTGGAGTGGGTCCAGAGAAGGGCAACAAAGCTGAGGAAGGGTCTGGTTGGTCTCTTCTCCCAGGCAACCAGTGGCAGAACAAGAGGACACAGTCTCAAGCTGTGCAGGGGAAGTTTAGGCTCAAGGTGAGGAGAAAGTTCTTAACAGAAAGAGTAATTTGCCATTGGAATGTGCTGCCCAGAGAGTCACAGTCCCTGGAGGTGTTCAAAAAAGGATTGGATGTGGCACTTGGAGCCATGCTGTAGTTGTCAGGAGGTGTTAGGTATTAGGTCATAGGTTGGACTTGATGATCCCTGAGGTCTGTTCCAACCTGGTTGCTTCTGTGTAATTCAGGGGCTTCCAAGTCCTCCCTGTAGCCGTGGAGCCACAGCAGTGCTCCTGAAGAGCTCCTGCCAAACCTGCAAGAACCATTGACCATACAGTGCTGGAGGCTATGAAAGGGAGCTGACAAGCATGGTGATGGCTTTTGGATCCAAGAATTCAGATGAAAACACTGACATATTGCACCTGCAGCGCACAAGCTACAAAGGCTTCTACTTCCTGACCTTTCTCAACCCTAGCACCATGTTGTCGTTTGGGGACAAAGAGTAAAAGATGAAGGATGCAAGTCCTCAGCAAAAGAGCTGACAGCAGCTGCAAGCAGGTAGTGACACAAACCTCTCACATATATGGAAAAGGGTGAAGTACAAGTTTTTACTCCAGGATTTCCTGGTTTACAGAGCACTTTCCACTCCTCTGTGGACTCCAGTTCTGAGCACAGCCTGCAAGCTGTGAAATACTGGAAGGCACAACAGCTGAGCTGGGACTATCGCTGGTACAGCATCCAGTCTTCATAACATCGAATGGCTCCAGAAAGGAAACCTACATTCTGTTGTGGCAAATTCTGTCTCGATTACCTCCCCCTGAAGACCAATTTTGTAGCCACTGCCACACTACAAAGCAGATCCCTCCTGTCTGATTCCCTAATAAAAAGGATAGAGGCACTATGAATAAAAGGTATCCAAGCTTTGCCACTTGTGACAATTCGAATGCTGGAACAGGAATCTTTCTGCTTTTCTCTAAAACGGATGAATTGCAGGATCACAACTTCCCTCTCATTCCCTCACCACCACCTCAGAAAACACCAAAACCAATAAATTAACAAAGTTTGTATCTCTATTAGATAAAGCACCTGAGCTACGCTGGAGTGTGTCTGACTTGATGCAAGTGAGCAAGCACAGCGTGGTGCTTATTTCCTAGCAATGTGCAGCCTAATTAGATGGAGGCACAGAAGTTCTGAAGTAGGAGGAGAGATTCTTGTCAACTCCCATACCAGGGGAACCTCTTTTCTAGCTCCTCACAAAAATAACATCATTCCTGCACACCATGAGAGCAACAAATTTGGATCTCTGTAAAGTATGGGAAGAACACCTAAAAATGGGTTGGGTAGCTCAGCACTGGATGCAAAGGTATTTGAGTACAGCAGGTGCTACAATGTGGTTGAGGGTTTGAGGATGTTCACCTTCAGGAGGCTGGAATTTAGGGGTGAAAAAATGAGATCTGAATAGACCAGAACAGTACACACAGAATCACAGAATCACCAAGGTTGGAAGAGACCTCAAAGATCCTCAAGTCCAACCTGTCACCACAGACCTCATGACTACACCATGGCACCAAGTGCCACGTCCAATGCCCTCTTGAACACCTCCAGGGATAGTGACTCCACCACCTCCCTGGGCAGCACATTCCAATGGCTAACAACTCTCTCTGGGAAGAACTTTCTCCTCACCTCCAGCCTAAACTTCCCCTGGCACAGCTTGAGGCTGTGTCCTCTTATTCTGGTGCTGGTTGCCTGGGAGAAGAGACCAACCCCCTCCTGGCTACAACCAACCTTCAGGTAGTCGTAGACAGCAAGAAGGTCTCCCTGAGCCTCCTCTTCTCCAGGCTAAACAACCCCAGCTCCCTCAGCCTCTCCTCACAGGGCTTGTGCTTGAGACCTCTCCTCAGCCTCATTGCCCTTCTCTGGACACGTTCAAGCATCTCAATGTCCTTCTTAATCTGAGGGGCCAGACCTGGACACAGGACTCAAGGTGTGGCCTAACCAGTGTGGAGTACAGGGGCACAATGCCCTCCCTGCTCCTGCTGGCCACACTATTCTTGATGCATGCAAGTGGGTTTTTTTCAGCTTTTAACATTGAAAGCTCTACTCCACTCAGGTAAGACTTGCTGGTGTTAGGAAAGGTTTAGATTGGGTACTAGGAAACATTTTTTCACTGAAAGAGTTTTAAAGCATCGGAACAGGCTGCCCAGGGAAGTGCTGGAGTCACCCTCCTTGGAGGTTTTTAAAAGATGTGTAGAGTGCTGGGCTGGTCGTTGGACTTGATGATCTTAAAGGTCTTTCCCAACCTAAAAACAATCTGATTCTATGAATAGGATCAGAGAATAGACTCACAGAAACCTCATGGTGAGAAAAAAAACTCTAAGATCTTCAGGTCCAATGGTCAACCCAACACCACCATGCCCACTACTCCTGTCCTTAAGTGCCATAGAATCATAGAATTGTTAGGGTTGGAAGGGACTTCAAGGCTTATCTAGTTCAAACCCTCTTGCCATGGGCAGGCACACCTCACACTACAGCAGGTTGCTCACAGCTGAAAGCTGGCTCCCAGCTGTAGCTGCATGCTCACAGGGCCAGGTTTCTAGCCGCTAAGCAGGGGGCAGTTGTACCTGGGTGCACCTAGAAATGAACTGCAACCATTTTGCAGCTTCCCTCCTCAACTCTGACATCCCTGCAACAATATCCAAACCAGAGCTGAGTTACCCTGAGCCTGGCAGGACATGTCAGTGAGATGGATGAAGGCTGTCTTGGCTTGGATGAAAAATCCATGACTGATAGCAGAAGGAGTGTTTTATATGAACTCTTACACTGCTGGCTGATACCAGTTCTAACACTGGATTTTACTACTATTTTTTGCTGCGGTTTTTACTGTTTTCTTTTCTTATTGGAAAAGGTTCTTATTTTCTTAATCTTGTGGCTCTTTGGGTTCACTGTTTCAGTGCTGACTGTTTTTTTATCTTCTGTGCAGGCATAAATTGTTGCTGGCTGACTGCAGTCACAGCTTTAAGCTCACTTCCTCAGCTGCAGGAAGAGCTAACAGCTCCCAGTACCTGATGTTCACAGGGGTTTAGTTCTAAACTGGTTTGCTAACCCTTTAGGCACAAACCTTTGTTCCTCTGAGAATGTTCTTCTAGTTGAATGATTTTAATATCCTCCTCTTAGAGCTTGCAGTAGATTTCTCTCTTTTTATTTCTTTTTTCCTTTCTTTTTCCCTTTTTCCCCTTCCTTTTCCCCTTCTTTTTTTCCTATTTTTCCTTTCTCTTTTTCCCTTTTTTCCATTTTCCCCATTCTTTTTTACTTTCCTTTTTCCTTTATTTTTTCCCTTTTTCCTTTATTTTTCCCATTCTTTTTTTCACTTTCATTTTCCCCTTCCTTTTCCCTTTTTTCCTTTCTTTTTTCCCTCCTTTTATTTCCTTTCTTTTTACTTTCTTTTTTTCCCCTTTTTTCATTCTTTTTCCTTTCTTCTTTCCTTTCTTTTTTCATTTCTTTTTTTCCCTTCTTTTATTTCCTTTCTTTTTTTCATTTTCTTTTTCCCCTTCTTTTTTTCCTTTTTCCTTCCTTTTTCCCTTTCTTTTTTTCCCTTCTTTCATTTCCTTTCTTTTTCCTTTCTTTCCCCCCTTATTTATTTCTTTTTTCCCTTCTTTTATTTCCTTTCTTTTTTCCCTTTTTTTCATTCTTTTTCCTTTCTTCTTTCCTTTCTTTTTTCATTTCTTTTTTCCCTTCTTTTACTTCCTTTCTTTTTTTCCTTTTTCCTTCCTTTTTCCCCTTTCTTTTTTTCCCTTTCTTTTTTTTTTTCCTTCTTTCATTTCCTTTCTTTTTCCTTTCTTTCCCCCCTTATTTATTTCTCTTTTCCCTTCTTTTTTCTTTCTTTTTTCCTTTCTATTTTCCCTTACTTTTTCCCCTTCTTTTTTAATTTCTTTTTTCCTTTCTTCATTCTTTTTACATTTTCCCTTCTTTTTTCCCTTTTTTCCTTCCTTTTTTCTTTCTTTCCCCCTGCTTTTCTTTCTTTTTCCCTTTTTTCTTTCTTTTTCTTTCCTTTCTTTTTTCCCTCTTTTCCCTTCTTTTCTTCCTTGTCCCCCTTCCCTTTTTCCTTTTTTCCCCTTCCTTTTTTCCTTTCTTTTCCCCTTTTCTTTTATTTCCTTTCTGTTTTTTTTCCTTCTTTTTTTTTTTCCTTTCTTTCCCCCCCTTCCCTTTGTCCCTTTGTTGTGCTTCCCCCTCCCTTTATCATATAGGCACTTTGGTGTGCTGTAGAAAGTGTGACATATAGCCTAGTGCAACTTATCAAACACAGGCTGTCTGGCAGTCAATTCCCAGCACCACATAGTGTTTGTCTCATGAGCTGTGACTAAAGCCCATACAGTTTTGATTTCTAGATCTCATGACTGACCCCATACAGCTGCTGTTTACAGAGCTGTCACATGCAGGCAGAGGGTGTTAATGCAAACCTTCCTACCCGGTACAGATTATCTTGCAAGAGATTAATCAGGGGAAATAAAACAAGGAATAGACTGGGGGGGTAAAAAAATCTCTGTGTTAAAAAAAGCACTAAGCACATATAGATTACACCTACATGCACAGACACACACAGACAGGTGGGTATATTTATATGCTTAAGTATATATAGCAGCACACTTCTATGAGCACTAAAGATGAAAAGGCAGCAACAGTCAGGGACTGCATTCAGCAAAGAGAATTCATATCCAAGTCGCAATCTGTCAATTAAAGCAACTCGCTCCAATACATTTTGCAGTTATAAAAGCACCAATCCCTCTTTTCATTTTTTTTTCCATGAAAATCTTTTAAAACTGTTTCTGAACCTTAATTTCTTTCTTTTTTTTTTTCTTTTTTTTTTTTTTTTTTTTAATGCAAACCCATTTATAATAGAAGGGTACAGTAAGAAGTATCCTAAACTAACAATTAGAGATGACGACATTCTCTTTCATTATCCAGGACAACAAGCAATTTTCATTCCTTGGAAACAAGTAGATTCTGCAGCAGGGCCCTCAACAAATAAAAAGATGCATAATAGATGCTAGGATGATATAATGTTTCTCTTAATTTCAGGCTTTCTTCTGGATGACAAAGTTGTGCTGCGGGCTGCACTGTATTTGGAACAGAAAATAAGACATCTCGGAAGGGAAGATCTTTAATTGGGTTTTAGAAATACTACCGTGCTTTCCAAAATGATGCTTGCCTTACATGTGCTGCCAGGAGAGGTGTTGAAGTTCTGGGGGTGTGCTTTTGTTCCTTTTTAGCTGACTGGAAAAAAAAAAAAAAAAGAAGCAGGTCTGCCTCGGAGCGAGTCCTCACCTGGGCAGTCGCAGGCGTTCTTCCGGCACAGTCTATCGGATTAAACAGTTTCTTTAGCAGGCAAAATTCACCACAACGAAGGAAGATTTAGCAGAAAAGGAGGGGGAAATAATAATAAAAAGGAAAATAAAATATCAAAGGGAAAATTGTTAATCAACATTAGCAGGAATTAAATAGAAAATCATTTGCTGGAAAGTGAAACAATAGAATAAACCAGGTGGGAAGAGACCTTCAAGATCACCACGTCCAACCCATCAACCAATCCAACCCACCTAAACAACTAAGCCGTGGCACAGAGCACCCCATCAAGTCTCCTCCTAAACACCTCCAATGATGGTGATTCCACGTCCTCCACAGGCAGCCCATTCCAATGGGCAATCACTCTCTCTGTATAGAACTTCTTCCTAACATCCAGCCTAAACCTCCCCTGGTGCAGCTTGAGACTGTGTCCTCTTGTTCTAGTGCTGCTTGCCTGGGAGAAGAGACCAACATCTGCCTGTCTACAACCTCCCTTCAGGTAGTTGGAGAGAGCAAGAAGGTCACCCCTGAGTCTCCTCCTCTCCAGGCTAAGCAATCCCAGCTCCCTCAGCCTCTCCTCATAGGGCTTGTGTTCCAAACCCCTCACCAACTTTGTTGCCCTTCTCTGGACACATGCCAGCAAGTCAACCTCCTTCCTAAACTGAGGGGCCCAGAACTGGACACAGTACTCGAGGTGTAGCCTAACCAGTGCAGTGTACAGGGGCAGAATGACCTCCCTGCTCCTGCTGGCCACGCTGTTCCTGATGCAGGCCAGGATGCTATTGGCCCTCTTGGCTGCCTGGGCACACTGCAGGCTCATGTTCAGCCTACCATCAACCAGTACCCCCAGGTCCCTCTCTACCTGGCCGCTCTCCAGCCACTCTGACCCCAGCCTGTAGCACTGCATGATGGATGAAAGGAACTAGCATCTGTTATTTCCTACCCCATAGACAAACTAACCTTAAATGGTAGCTTCAGTTAGAGCCAAAGTGCCAATCTAAGAGCATCAAGATTACAACTCACTTTCTGTGGCTGCTTTCAGAAGGAGACAGTAAGTATTTTTAAAGAGTTAGATGTTATATGGACTGGATCTGGTCTGTGTCACAGATCTGGCTCATTGCTTCTGAGAGTTTCTGATGCAAGCCTCAAATCAGGAGAAGATTTACAAGTAACTAAAAGTAGATCAGCACTGGATCTCTGAAAGATGATTTGAGTGTCTTTAAAGGAAGGAGAAAGCTGATGGACTGGGAATGGATTTACTGGGGGACTAAGAGTCACATCAATGCCTCCCTCCACCCTCACAGCACCCCCAGATCAACACTTCAGTGTCACCTGATACCTTCTGCATGATTCTAGCTCTGCCATCCCCCATCTGCATGCACAACAGTCCTGCATTAATTACCCTTTAATATTTATCTCATCTGAGACTTTTTTTCCTCCCCTGTGGTAAAATCACAGGATGTGCTTCCTTCCTCCAGCTTTGCAGCCACAAGTTGGCAT
This sequence comes from Picus viridis, assembly GCA_033816785.1. Taxonomy (NCBI): domain Eukaryota; kingdom Metazoa; phylum Chordata; class Aves; order Piciformes; family Picidae; genus Picus; species Picus viridis. Next base: position 12,956,974 of record CM066571.1, read on the forward strand.
GCACCAGGTCTACCTCAAGTTGTTATCAGCAAGCAGGAGAGACACAGTGCAGTTCCCTTTCTGCATTTCGTGAGAGCTTCTGTTTGAATGATGTTTGTCTTTAACATGAGTGTCCCAGCAGTAAATGGAGAAACTCTGTCCTGTTGCTCCCAATCACACATGCCCACGGTACACACAGACAGTTGGGGGCTTGGTTTGCATTAAGCCTCTTCTGTTGGATTCAATGCATGTTGCACCATTAACTAGCAGGACGGGCAGAAAGAAAAGATCCATCATTCAAGAACCAAAGGCTAGAAAGCACATTAAATCTGGAAACAGGTGCTAGATCAGATGGGAGAGGAGAAAGAATAGCTCCAAAACCAGGCTCTGCAGAGAGGACAGCTGTTCAAAAGCCAGCAAAGAAAATGAAAGCTCTCAGTCCACAATGCCACTAGTGCTCGTGAAGGTAAAAATAGTTTGTGCTCATTTTACACACATTATCACAGAATCATAGAGCCATAGAATCAACCAGGCTGGAAAAGACCTCAGAGATCTTCAAGTCCAACCTATGATCCAATACCTAACACCTCCTGACAACTAAACTATGGCTCCAAGTGCCACATCCAAGCCTTTTTTGAGCACCTCCAGGGATGGCGAGTCCACCACCTCCCTGGGCAGCACATTCCAATGGCAAATTCCTCTTTCTGGGAAGAATTTTCTCCTCACCTCAAGCCTAAACTTCCCCTGGCACAGCTTGAGACTGTGTCCTCTTGTTCTGGTGCTGCTTGCCTGGGAGAAGAGACCATCCACCGCCTGGCTACAACCTCCTCTCAGGCAGTTGTAGACAGCAAGAAGGTCTCCCCTGAGCCTCCTCTTCTCCAGGCTAAACACCCCCAGCTCCCTTGGCCTCTCCTCATAGGACTTGTGCTCCAGACCTCTCACCTAAGATTCATTCTCTCTACTCACAACACTCTGCTGAAACATGGCAGGTTTTGAAGCAGCTGTATTTTATTTTATTTTATTTTATTTTATTTTATTTTATTTTATTTTATTTTATTTTATTTTATTTTATTTTATTTTATTTTATTTTATTTTATTTTAATTTATTTTATTTTAAATACATACCAGTCTAAAATGTATCAGAAAGTATGGAGCTATGCAAACTCCAGCACAGAACACTTGCTGTCAAAAGACAATGATTGTTTTACCTTTCACTAGGTGGTTACCTGTTCTTTTTTCTTGAGAAGTGGCTCCTTTCTGGCTTCCCAATGGTGAAAGACACCAATAACAGAGTATTGAAACAAACTAACTAACTAAAAGAAAGGGAATATATATGCCTAGTTTATCTGAACTGGAATGTTCTAATCTGGAAGAGAAATTACATCACTCACAAAAATATTGTCCATGATGGTGTGATAAAGAAGTGTCTTCTCTAAGGGAGATGTCTGGGATAAGAATTCATTTGGGGCTTTATAGCTGCCTTCCAACACCTGAAGGGAACCTACAGGAAGGGTGAAGGGAGGCTTTTCATAAGGGTGTTGTGGTGGTCTATTCTATTCTATTCTATTCTATTCTATTCTATTCTATTCTATTCTATTCTATTCCATTCCATTCCATTCCATTCCATTCCATTCCATTCCATTCCAATTCTGTTCTCTTTTGTTCTATTCTATTCTATTCTATTCTATTCTATTCTATTCTATTCTATTCTATTCTATTCTAATTCTATTCTATTTCTATTCTATTCTATATATTCTATTCTATTCTATTCTATTCTAAAATTTAGTTACAGATTTTGAGCAGGAAAGTAGAAAAATATAAATACCTCACTATTAGGTGCAAAAAGGAAAACAAAAGACTATTCTAAACAAATTCATTGGGTAAATAGCTAGAATAAGAGGAGCTGCACCATAGCAATTCTTCCCTTTTCTCTTCTCTTCTGATCTCTGGCTGTTTTGATTTGCTCGGGAGAGAGAACCTGCTGGCTTTGGCTAAGTCAAACTTCTCTGCTGCTTTCTCTTGTCCCTCTTGTACAGGGGAGGGGAAGGGGAAGGCAGGGAGGGAGAAGCTAGTAGCTTCCCCTGGTCCTTGGCCAAGGGGGTCCTCAAGTACTGTGTCTAGTTCTGGGCTCCTCAGTTTAAGAAGGGCATTGAGACTCTTGAATGTGTCCAGAGAAGGGCAACGAGGCTGGGGAGAGGACTCAAGCACAAGCCCTTTGAGGAGAGGCTGAGGGAGCTGGGGTTGCTTAGCCTGGAGAAGAGGAGGCTCAGGGCAGACCTTCTTGCTGTCTACAACTACCTGAAGGGAGGTTGTAGCCAGGAGGGGGTGGTCTCTTCTCCCAGGCAAGCAGAACCAGAACAAGAGGACACAGTCTCAAGCTGTGCCAGGGAAGTTTAGGCTGGAGGTGAGGAGAAAGTTCTTCTCAGAGAGAGTTGTTAGCCATTGGAATGTGCTGCCCAGGGAGGTGGTGGAGTCACCATGCCTGGAGGTGTTCAAAAAGGGATTGGACGTGGCACTTGATGCCATGGTTTAGTTGTCAGGAGGTGTTGGTCTTGGTCTTCAATGGCCATCTTGCCATTGAACAGCCAGGAACTGGATCTCCCTGGCAGGTCCCTTTACCTTACTTCTCTTTATGGCAAAGCCAGCCTCTAACAGGATATCAATAATCCTCTTACCCTACTGGTAAACTTCCTCTGCTGTCTCACCCCATACAATGATGTCATTGATAAACTGCAGATGCTCAGGGGCTCCACCTTTCTCTAAGGCAGTCTGGAACACCTCATGGCAGATGGCTGAGCTATGGACCCAGCCCTGAGGCAACCAATTCCATTGGTACTATACTCCCCTCCAGGTGGAAGTAAACTGTGGCCTGCATTCTTCTGCAATAGGAATGGAGAAGAAGGCATTAGCAATGTCAGCTGTGGCATGCCACTTGGCCACCTTCGATTCCAGCTACTGGAGCTCCAGCATGTCTGGGCTGCCTTTTGTACCCTAGCTGGGCAGGGAGGGGAGTGGAACAGACTCAGTTTCCCAGGGGGAAAACGCCCTGCAGGGAGGGCAAAGCACTTGCAAGCCCTCCCCACCCTGCTTCCAGGATGGGCATTAACCCATCACATCAGGGCTTTTGAGAGACTGACAAAATGAGATGTGGATATTAAGTGGGGTTTTCCCTATTAAAATGCCCCCCCACACACACACATGATAACAGTTTCCTTGTCACTTTTTGCAGCCTGTCTCGATTTATAGGAAGTGTTATCTCCAGTAGGCAAAGCTGCAGTGCAAGGGGAACTGCTGGCTCTGGCCATGCACAACTGACCCAGTTCTTCACTTGTGGAGATTAAAAGTAAAGACTCTGGCAAATCTAACATCCTCTGGCACATCTGGGTTCTGGAAGCTCCATGGCACTCCCAGGTTATGAACCCCAGAAGCAAAAGCCTCTTCCCTAGGACTAATCTTTCCCTTTAGTATCTGATAAAACAAGAATGAGGCTGTTTCTGGAGGCTCTTTCCTTTATCCATTGCCCTGAGGCTGCAGTCCCAGGTTTTCCCTAGGAGCCCTCCAAAGAGCAACCTGGGAAGAGAGGGAATTAAGAGAAATCCTCTTCTCCCTCTCCACAGACCACCAGTGAGGAACAAAGGCTGCCTCACTGATCAAGGATGGAAAGGCTACAGTTCCCTTTGCTGCCATAAAAGTGGATCCCAAAAATAGTATGAACAGCCTCAGAACTGGCCAGTTCCCCCTCAGCAGGTTCAGGCACCATGGGAGCCAGGCCACCAATTGCCATGGCCTTCTTTCTCCCACCAGAAACTTCTTGCTTCTCTGTTCTGTCTGTGTATTGTGTTTTTACACAGTACCAGGGGCAAGACTGAGATGCCAGCACTTTGCCCTGGAAGCTGTTCTTGCAGTTCATCTTTCCCACTGCCACTCCCTCTGGCTTCTATTCCTCTCTGTTAGATCCTTGGGGAGAAGGGAAAAAGAGATGGAGAACAGAAGTATTTCTTGGGTGCATTAAGACATGTGGCCAGCAGATCGAAGGAGGTTCTCTTCCCCCTCTGCTTTGCCCTGGTGAGACCATACCTGGAGTATTTTGTCCAGTTCTGAGCTTTCCAGTTCAAGAAGGACAGGGGACAACTAGAGAGAGTCCAATGGAGGACCAGGAGGATGGTTAGGGGAGCAGCTCTCTGACAAGGAGCAGCTCTCTGGCAAGGGAGGGCTGGAAGAGCTGGAGCGGTTTACACTAAGAGGCAATCTTCTCAGTGCATATAAACATCCTAAAGATGGAAGTCATGAGGATGGGACTGGGCTCTTCTCAGTGCTGCCCAGTGACAGGGTAAGGGATGACTGGTACAAACTAGAACAAAGGAGGTTTGACTTGTATTTAAGTAAAAATCTTCCCTGTGGGGGTGCTGGAGCCCTGGAGCAGGCTGTCCAAGTTGGTAGTAGAGTCTCCTTCTCTGGAGACTTTCAAAAGCCACCTGGATGTGTTCCTGTGAAACCTGATCTAGGGGAACTTGCTTTAGCAGGGGGTTGGACTCGATGGTCTCTAGAGGTCCTTTCCAACCACTATCATTCTGTGATTCTATGAATCATCTGCAAAGCACTGAGCTTTGCTACAAACTGGCTTTTTGCTTGAATAATGAGGACAAAACATCAGCAATGTTTCTCTCCACTGTGGTACCTACTTCCCCAGGCCCAGAGACATCCTCCTGTCCTTTCAAACTGACATCTGCATTCACTGTACTCGAGGTCATAACAATAACAATGGATATCTATCTCAGAGTCTGTTTTCAAAGCATGAGGAATGAATGAAATCCCCATCTGTTGCTTTATATCCTGCTGCCTTAATCCTCTGAATCACTAGCAGTGAGAAAGCAAGCACTGGACACGTGAGAGAGCTATCCCATCTCCTTCCTGCCATCCTGCCATGGCTACAAGGGGAAAAGCCACTCAAGTTGAGAAAGAAGGTGGTGGTGGGCAGAGCAGTCTCTGTAAGGAGCTCTCATCTCTGGAAAAGACTCATTTGGTGTGAAACAGGCTGGTTCTGCTACGTCCAGGGCATGCTACAAGCAGCACCCTTCTGCTCACGCTGGTGAGCACTGCGATGCCTGCAGAGGAAGAAGAATTTGTGTGAGCTCTCTGACAAGTGAGGGAGAGCATGGTCACCTGCTGGAAGTGCTGACAGCAAATTAGGGGTTTTTTTGCCTCTTTTCAAATGATTTGTATTGCACACCCCAATGAGATGATGCATAGGCACAGACAAGTTGTGATTACTGTACCCTGATCTTCCCCCAGCACCCTCCTGTGATGTTAAGTGACTCTTTAGTTGTTATTTGCTGGCATATAGTGCAACAAGCTTCTTTTTCCCTTCCACAGGTATATCTGCAGCCTTAGCCAAGTTCTGTAGCCACCAGCCACTCAGCTCAGCTTCAGCCTTTAGCTGCACCAGCAGCTTTTCTCTCTTTAGCAGGTCTGGGAACAGGTGTCCTTTGTTTGTGTTCACTTTGCTTTGGTGCGGAGCTTGTGCTGCAGGGGGGAGATGAAGGCAGGGGATGGAAGAGTGATTTAGAAGTGAGGCTGTTAAGAGGAAGGCTAGTGTCTCCTCTCGGTCCCAGGTGGATTTCCTTTTGTTTAGTCTACCAGGAGAGCAGAATATTTCCTGCTTTACATACACAAACAAATAGAAGAAAACAAAATCAAAGATGTGGAGAGCTGTGGGCTCAAAGCGGGGAGCGGGGGAAAACCCAAACAATTTCAACCAGGAACAAAACAGCTTCTCCAGCTTCCTTGGATGGCACAAAGGAGTCTAAACAAAGTTGTACAGCTAATGTGCTGCTGATACACAGCACTATGCAATGTTGTCCATACAATTAGTCATGTGCTGCTGCACAGAGTGGTGTGTTCCACGAGAGCTGCCTATTTAGGGAGCTGGCTCAAGAACATTAAATATGAAAATAAGGAGGAAAAAAAAACCCAACAACAACATTTAACATTGTTGAAAAGTAATTAAAAATATATTTCACCATATGCTTCTCTGCCATTACTTCATTTGAGCAAAACAAATGCCTGCAGCATTTATTATCCCCCATCATTTTTTAAAGAGGCCTAATGTTCCCACTTGGCACAGGAGAGACGCAGATAAAATGAATCAGCCCTGAAATGAATTGTGTGAAGTGCATTTGTCTGAACTCAAACAGCTTCCCTGTAGTCAATACAGTATCACTGTATCACCCAGGTTGGAAGAGACCTCAAAGATCATCAAGTCCAACCTGTCACCACAGACTTCATGACTAGACCATGGCACCAAGTGCCACGTCCAATCCCCTGGGGTGCTCCTGATGTCTCAGAGTCCATCCCTCTGCAAAACAGCTACGTGGGTGTTGGGTTTTTTTGCTGGCCATACACTCTGTGTAACCTTTGCAAAGGCTAAAATGCCAGGAGCTTTGTTAGGGTTCTGCTGCAGCCAGGGATATGAAGTTTGGGTTGCTAATGCAGCCTCCAAACAACTCTGGTGTTACAAAACCAAACCAAACCCAACCAAAAAACCAACCAAACAAAAAAACCCCAAACAACAACCAACCAACCAAACAAACAAAAAAACACTTAAAAAAAAAACCCAACAAATACAAACAAAAACCCACTTAAAAACCCCAACAAACACAAGAAAACAACCAAAAATCCCCAAACAACCACCAAACAAAAAAAAAACCACTTAAAAAACAACAAGTACAAACAAAAACCCACTTAAAAACCCCAACAAACACAAGAAAACAACCAAAAATCCCCAAACAACCACCAAAAAAACACTTAAAAAGCCCAATAAATGCAAACAAACAAAAACCCACTTAAAAACCCCAACAAACACAAGAAAACAACCAAAAATCCCCAAACAACAACCAAAAAACCACTTTAAAAGCCCAATAAATGCAAACAAACAAAAACCCACTTAAAACCCCCAACAAACACAAGAAAACAACCAAAAATCCCCATCCCCAAACAAAACTTTAAAAAGCCCAATAAACAAAAACCCACTTAAAAAAAAACACTTAAAGCCCCAAACAAACAAAAACCCACTTAAAAACCCCAACAAACAAAAAGAAAACCCAATAAATCCCCAAACAAACAAACAAAAACCCACTTAAAACCCCCAACAAACACAAGAAAACAACCAAAAATCCCCAAACAACCACCAAAAAAACACTTTAAAAGCCCAATAAATGCAAACAAACAAAAACCCACTTAAAACCCCCAACAAACACAAGAAAACAACAAAAAATCCCCAAACAACAACAAAAAAAAAACACTTTAAAAGCCCAATAAATACAAACAAAAACCCACTTAAAACCCCCAACAAACACAAGAAAACAACAAAAAATCCCCAAACAACCACCAAAAAACCACTTAAAAAGCCCAATAAATACAAACAAAAACCCACTTAAAACCCCCAACAAACACAAGAAAACAACCAAAAATCCCCAAACAACCACCAAAAAAACACTTTAAAAGCCCAATAAATACAAACAAACAAAAACCCACTTAAAACCCCCAACAAACACAAGAAAACAACAAAAAATCCCCAAACAACCACCAAAAAAACACACCAAAAAAAAAAAGCCCAATAAATACAAACAAACAAAAAACCCACTTAAAACCCCCAACAAACACAAGAAAACAACCAAAAATCCCCAAACAACCACCAAGAAAAAAAACACTTTAAAAGCCCAATAAATACAAACAAAAACCCACTTAAAAACCCCAACAAACACAAGAAAACAACAAAAAATCCCCAAACAACCACCAAAAAAACACTTTAAAAGCCCAATAAATGCAAACAAACAAAAACCCACTTAAAACCCCCAACAAACACAAGAAAACAACCAAAAATCCCCAAACAACCACCAAAAAACCACTTTAAAAGCCCAATAAATACAAACAAAAACCCACTTAAAAACCCCAACAAACACAAACAAATATCAACCAAACCACAAAACACTTAAAACAACCAACAAATACAAACAAACAAACAAAAATCCACAAACACAAGAAAAAAAAAAAAACAACCAAAGAGCAACTGATAAATGAAATAGACCTACATCAAAAAGCTTTCAAAGCACAACTACACTCATGAGACTAAGTTCATCCATGGTCCAGCAACTCTCTTTCCTGTGCTGTGATGCCAGGAATGAATTTGACCATTTGAGGCTTTGAAGGACAGATTATCAGCAATTCTATGTGTTAAGTCACTGCGAAAAGAGAAAGAAGAAGGAAAGGAAAGAAGGAAAAGAAAGAAGAAGAGGGGGAAGAAGAAGAGGGGGAAGAAGAAGAGGAGGAGGAAGACGAGGAGGAAGAGGAGGAAAAGGAAGAGGAAGAGGAGGAAGAAGTGGAAGAGGAGGAAGAGAAAGAGGAAGAGGAGGAAGAGAAAGAGGAAGAGGAGGAAGAAGTGGAAGAGGAGGAAGAGAATGAGGAAGAGGAAGAGGAGGAAGAGAAAGAGGAAGAGGAGGAAGAGAAAGAGGAATAGGAGGAAGAGAAAGAGGAAGAGGAGGAAAAGGAAGAGGAAGAGAAGGAAGAGGAGGAGGAAGAGGAGGAGGAAGAGGAGGAAGAGAAAGAGGAAGAAGAGGAAAAGGAAGAGGAGGAGGAGGAAGAGGAGGAAGAAGAGGAGGAGGAAGAGGAGGAAGAGGAGGAAGAGGAGGAAGAGGGAGAAGAGGAAGAGGGAGAAGAGGAAGAGGGAGAAGAGGAAGAGGGAGAAGAGGAAGAGGAGGAAGAAGAATAGGAAAAGGGAGAAGAGAAAGAGGAAGGAGAGGAAGAGGAAGAGGAGCAAGAGGAGGAGGAAGAGGAAGAGGAGGAGGAAGAGGAAGAGGAAGAGGAAGAGGAAGAGGAAGAGGAAGAGGAAGAGGAGCAAGAGGGAGAAGAGGAAGAAGAAGAGGGAGAGGAGGAAGAAGAGGAGGAAGAGGGAGAAGAGGAAGAAGGAGAAGAGGAAGAAGGAGAAGAGGAAGAAGGAGAAGGTATCTCCTTTCATAAGTGTTGATCCAAAGAGCAATCCCTTGCGGGGATGCACTCTGAATCTGTGATGTACTGCTGGCCACCCAATAGCGGGGGCGGGGGGGGGGCGCAATATTATTCTTTGGAAGAGCAGTGGATTAATAAAAAAAAACAACCTCACAAGGGGAAAAAAAAGCTACTCCTTGTTTGTGTCAAGTGTTGGGAACACCCATAATTAATGAAAATAATATCCAAACCCAGCTGGACAGGAGCATTCCTGCTGCGCAGCTGATGTGGTCGTTTCTGTGCTGCTGGCGCTGAGGCGCGAGGTGTTTCTCTTTGTCTTTGCACCGGCTCCTTTTGAACGGGTGAAACCCGACCCCGGCGGCCTGCAGAACAAAGCTCTGCCATGCAAGACAGCTCACTGGCACTGACCTGGCACATAGCTGGGAGAGGAGTGACCTGAGACAGAAATCAAACGCAGCGGATCCTTCCTGGGTGAACGGAGGTGAGGAATGCATTGGAAGGGAGGTGAGAAAGCTCTGTGATACCCTGCAATGGCCACAAAGAATCCCTCCCTCCCTGGGAGCAATGAGGGGAGACAGAAGAGACCAAGGAGGCAAATGTCTATTAGATTAAGCCACGAGATCTGGCTTTTACTGACACAAAGTGGAAGGATGCACAGAAACAAAGCACGATATGAATTGGAGAGATGTGGATGTGGGAGCAGAGAAACGAATCCCAGCATGGTGGGCATTGGAAGGGACCTCGGGAGATCATCTATTCCAACCCCTGCAGGTCCACCTTGATCAGGCTGCACAGGACCACACTGCCCAGGTGGGTTTTGAAAGTCTCAAGAGAAGGACACTCCACAACCTCTCTGGGCAGCTTCATCCAGTGCTCTGCCACCCTTGCAGGAGAGAAGTTTCTCCTTGAGTTCAAGTGAAACCTCCTGTGGTCTAGTTTGTACCAGTTGCCCCTTGTCCTATCACTGGGCAGTACTGAAAAGAATCTGGTCCCATCCTCATGATCCGACCTCCATCTTTAAGGTATTTGTATCTATTGAGAAGAACCCTTCTTAGTCTGCTCTTCTCCAGGCTAAAAAGCCCCGGGTCTCTCAGCCTCTTTTCCTAAGAAAGATGCTGGTGTCCCCTAATCATCATTTTCGCTCCTATTGGACTCTCTCTAGTTGTTCCCTGTCCCTCTTGAACCAGGGAGACCAGAACTTTACAAAATACTGCAGGTGAGGCCACACAAGGGCAGAGAAGAGGAGGAAGAGAACCTCCTTTGACCTGCTGGGCAGGACATTACACTTGCCCATGATGGACTTCATGAGGATTTAGGACTCTGTGGATTCAGCAAGAGCTCTTTCTCGCAGTACCACAAAGCCCACAGCATGCTTTCCCTAACACGTAGCATCTTCTATTCTACCCCAGAATGCAAGTTCAGTTCAAACACCACATTCTGCTCTTGTCTGGAAAAATATTATGGAAATGCTGAGCTGGCTTTAAATTGCATCTCCAAAGGGGAAAGTTGGATTGAAGTGCTTCAGCTGTAAACCACGATGGGGCTTGGTAGCCTGGAAACCATGGAAACTCCCAAATGAATCATGATCATTCACTGCTGACCACCACTGCTGACACTGGAACAGGTCGTCCAGGGAAGCTGTGGATGCTCCCTCCCCGGGGGTGTTCAAGGCCAGGTTGGAAAAGGCTGTGAGCAGCCTGGGCTGGTGGGAGGTGTCCCTGCCCATGGCAGGGGGTTGGAACTAGATGATCTTTAAGATGCCTTCCAACCCAACCCATTCTATGATTAAAGACCATGGTTGACATTGGTAGACCAGCAGAAACATCCACATATTATCAGATCCCTGGTAAAAGCACGGCAGCTAGCAGAAGGGTGTGATTTTCAGCAAATGCCTTTTTGTTGCAGTTCCAAATGACAGAAGCTGGCTGTTCAATTCAAGCTCTACAGATGTGGTCTTTCAGCTCTGGAAGTCCATTTTTCAGCAGTGCTTTATCAGGCAAGAGGACAACACTGACACAGAGAGTGAAAGCGGTGAAGCTGGAGAGCACAACAGATTTGCATCACTATCAGTGGGACCAAGGGCATATGCTGATCAATGAAACCCATCAATAATTCAATGTGTTCTGAGCACAAGGGTCATTTGCCCTTTAGGCAAGAGAATAATCCCAGTTTGAATAAGCTTCATTAGCCCTTGCAGCTCCTGATTTGATCTGCTCTTAAAAGTTTTGCTAGCACAACTGAGCTGAAGAGAGGAATGAAAAGAAATCACACTTGAAACCAGAATATGCAGACATGTTCCTCAAGGAACCAGTTTCATGCTGAACCAAAAAAGGAACTGTTTTTTTTTTTTTAAACACAAGTCACATTGCCACTTCAGAAACCTGCTGGTGTGAGTGGGTACAGCTATGCTGCAAGACCATTGTAGGTGAAGACCATCCCTGTAAAAACATTGAAGGATTTAAGTACAGTCTAAATTTAACTGATCACAGGATCACAGGATGTCAGGGGTTGGAAGGGACCCAAAGAGATCATCAAGTCCAACCCCCCTGCCAGAGCAGGACCATAGAATCTAGCACAAGTCACACAGGAACACATCCAGATGGGCCTTGAAAGTCTCCAGAGAAGGAGACTCCACAACCTCTCTGGGCAGCCTGTTCCAGTGCTCTGTGACCCTTACAGTAAAGAAGTTCCCCCTTGTGTTGAGGTGGAACCTCCTGTGCTGGAGTTTCTATCCATTGCCCCTTGTCCTATCCCAGGGTGCAACTGAGCAGAGCCTGTCCCCTCCCTCCTGACCCCCAGCCCTCAGATACTTATAAACATTTATTAAACCTCCTCTAAGTCTTCTCTTTTCCAGACTAAAAAGCCCCAGGTCCCTCAGCCTCTCCTCACCAGGCAGTGCTCCACTCCCCTAATCATCCTGGTAGCCCTCTGCTGGACCCTCTCTAGCAGATCCCTGTCCTTCCTGAACTGGGGAGCCCAGAACTGAACACAATACTCTAGATGAGACCTCACCAGGGCAGAGTAGATGGGAAGGAGAACCTCCCTCAATTGCTGGACACATTCTTCTTAATACACCCCAGGATCCCATTGGCCTTCCTGGCCACCAGGGCAAACTAGTGTTTGCAAAGTGATGTGAAATCCGCAGGTGAAAGATGCTCTAGGAGTACAAACTATTAAAAGCCTAGCTACTGCTAAAAGGGGATAATTTACTAATTCAGTGAGCTGAAAAAAAAAAATCTGCTGTGATTATGTCTTAAATCAGCTATAATCTTCTAAAGACTCAGCATGGATTCATGGCATCAAACAGAGGGAAGAGAAGTGTCAATAGGACTTGGCATGGCCGCTCTCCAGATGAGCTGCTTGTGCCCGTCAAAGGCATCTCCCATGCACCAGCCTGGGATATATGTTCTGGGGACCCCTCAGCTTCTGGCCACCTGCTGTGAAGTTGCCCCAAACAACATAGTATCATAGAATCAGTCAGGGTTGGAAGGGACCACAAGGATCATCCAGTTCCAACCCCCCTGCCATGGGCAGGGACACCCCACACTAGATCAGCCTGGCCAGAGCTTCATCTAGCCTGGGCTTAAACACCTCCAGGGACGGGGCCTCAACCACCTCCCTGGACAACCCATTCCAGGGCTTCACCACTCTCATGGTGAAGAACTTCCTCCTCTTGGGATCCTTACATTTATTTCACTGGTTCCATGCATATTATAGACACTAATGCAGGATCTGTTTTAATTAACCAGTATTTTTAGCTCTTCCAAATGACTGAAGCTCCCTTTTCTCCAGCAAGGACGTATATTGTGTAAGTAAAATCAGCTCTATTTTGAGCTCAAAAGCAGAGCATTAAACCATTCAAAAAAAAAAAAAAAAAAAAAAAAGAGGCAAATTTCTGCCAAAAAGAGAAGGAATAAATAAGTGTCATCTCCTGATGAACATAAAAGCAGAGGAGGAAACACATATGTGATTTGGAAACAGGATTACTCATAGATTCAGAAGTAATAAATCCAATTACCTCGCTTGATTCATCAATAAATGGGAAAGTAGTCTTTGTTTTATTATCAAATTAAGTTATTCTCTGCAAGTAATCCACTTAAAAGAATTGTTTCCTAGCATCAAGCAAAAGCAATCAGTAAAAAGGAACATAAAATGTCTTTCTGCTGCTTTCTGCAAAAGGCTTTTTCACTTTTTTTTGGGGGGGGGGAGGGAGGGCAGCAGATTATCCCATTATAAACAGGGGCAAAGAAATCCAAGGAATCCAGAGAAGTAAATGCTGCTTTTATAACATCCTGGGCAGAAGTTATCTGGCACAGTGGTTTAAAAGCAAAAGTTTTTCCACCCCAGATTTGGAATAATAGATAATAATTTTTGGGAGGAGAGCCCTGCAAGTCAGCTGAATTTCTGTCCTTGATCACAGAATCAATAAGGTTGGAAGAAACCTCAAAGATCATCAAGTCCAACCTGTCACCACAGACCTCATGACTACACCATGGCACCAAGTGTCATGTCTAATCCCCTCTTGAACACCTCCAGGGATGGTGACTCCACCACCACCCTGGGCAGCACATTCCATTGGCAAACAGCTCTCACTGGGAAGAACTTTCTCCTCAGGTTCAGCCTAAACTTCCCCTGGTGCAGCTTGAGACTGTGTCCTCTTGTTCTGGTGCTGCTTGCCTGGGAGAAGAGACCAACCCCCTCCTGGCTACAACCTCCCTTCAGGTAGTTGTAGAGAGCAAGAAGGTCTCCCCTGAGCCTCCTCTTCTCCAGGCTAAGCAACCCCAGCTCCCTCAGCCTCTCCTCACAGGGCTGTGCTCCAGACCCCTCTCCAGCCTTGTTGCACTTCTCTGGACACATTCAAGTGTCTCGATGACCTTCTTAAACTAAGGGGCCCAGAACTGGACACAGGACTCAAGGTGTGGCCTAACCAGTGCAGAGTATAGAGGCAGAATGACTTCCCTGCTCCTGCTGGCCACACTACTCTTGATGCATGCCAGGATGCCATTGGCCTTCTTGGCCACTTGGGCACACTGCTGGTGTGGTGTTGGTGAAAATTTTGCCTGCCGGGGTTCAAGTGCATCTTCTGCTTGCACGACATTACCCTCTGTGTCCAGAGAATCAAAATATTGGCAACACTGGGTCCCCAACATAGAATCACAGAATTGTCATGGCTGGAAGGGACCTCAAGGATCATCCAGCTTCAAGCCCCCTGCCATGGGCAGGGACACCTCACACTACAGCAGGTTGCTCACAGCCACAGCCAGCCTGGCTGCAAACACCTCCAGGGATGAGGCTTCCACCACCTCCCTGGGCAACCTGTGCCAGGCTCTCACCACCCTCATGGGGAACAACTTCTTCCTAACATCCAATCTGATTGAACACTGACACAATAAATACAGGCTTGCTTATCTCAGGAATAATAATTGAAGTAGGGGCAGAGGGAGATGAAAAAGCCTCCAACAAGTAATCTGTTGTGGCTAAAATGATTTCCTACAATTTTCTGACTTACCTGAGTGGACAACAGGCTGACCAGGAGCCAGCAATGTGCCCTCATGGCCAAAAAGGCAAATCTGGGGTACATTAAGAGAGTGTGGCCAGCGGGACAAGGGAAGTTGTGCTCCCACTTTGTTCTGTCCTTGTGAGGTCACATCTGGAGTATTGGGTCCAATTCTAGGCTCCCCAGGTCAAGAAGGACAAGGAACTACTGGAGGGAGTTTAGCTGAGAGTCACAAAGATGCTGAAGGGATTGGAGCATCTCTCTTATGAGGAGAGGCTGAGGGACCTGGGGCTGTTTAGCCTGGAGAAGAGCAACCTCAAAGCAGATCTCCTTAATGCTGATCAACAGCTAACGGGCAGGTGTCAGGAGGATTGGGGCAGACCCTTCTCAGGGGTGCCCAGTGACAGGACAAGGGGCAATGGACACATACTGGAATTTCTAGTCTTCACCTTTGCTTTTCTAAACCTCCTTTCTGCCAGGCAGCCACATCCTCTGCAGAATGAACTGTCAAACAGGAAGGTGCCTGGGATGCTGTTGCATATTTTGAGTTTGGTATTGCCATCAAAGATCTGAGACATCTCATGCAGAGTGAGACCCAAGAGCTGCTTTAAACAGATCATCTGCTGCGACCAGAAGTTTTTGTGTTCATTCTGTTCTAGTCAGGCCAAAAAGGTTTTCATCCATCTGCTTGGGGAGCCTCCACTGTGTTTCTGTGGGAAGAGGTGAATCAACTTCCATTGCAATGCCAGACATGCCAGCAGAGAGTTTGAGACAAAGCTGTGACTCACTGCTGATAGATTAGATTTTAAATGACAAGTTTTCTAACTTCAGAGGAGTCACAGTCTGGAGCAGCCTTCTGATAGTGTAAGCATCAAGCAAATTATCAACTTAGGTTATGAAAGGTATTGCATGATGTGTAGGAAAAGAAGTCAGGTGGGAGGACCTGCTTCCGTGACCCAGAGACTCCTTTTTCTCTCTTAAATTAGAACAGAAAAGAATAGAATAGAATTAACCAGGTGGGAAGAGACCTTTGAGATCATTGAGTAACTTATCGTCCAACACCATCTCATCAACTAAACCTGGCATCAAGAACCCCATCCAGTCTCTTCCTAAACACCTCCAGGCATGGTGACTCCACCACCTCCCTGGGCAGCACATGCCAATGGCCAATCTCTCTTTCTGGGAAGAACTTCTTCCTAACATCCAGTCTAAACCTCCCCTGGCACAGCTTGAGACTGTGTCCTCTTGTTCTGGTGCTGGTTGCCTGAGAGAAGAGACCAACCCCCTCCTGGCTACAACCTCCCTTCAGGTAGTTGGAGACAGCAGTAAGGTCTCCCCTGAGCCTCCTCTTCTCCAGGTTAAGCAAGCCCAGCTCCCTCAGCCTCTCCTCACAGGGCTGTGCTCTAAGCCCCTCCCCAGCCTCGCTGCCCTTCTCTGGACATGTTCAAGAGTCTCAATGTCCTTCTTAAATTGAGGGGCGCAGAACTGGACACAGGACTCAAGGTGTAGCCTAACCAGTGGAGAGTACAGGGGCACAATGACTTCCCTGTTCCTGCTGGCCACACTGTTCTTGATGCATGCCAGGATGCCATTGGCCTTCTTGGCCACCTGGGCACACTGCTGGCTCGTGTTCAGGCAGCTGTCACTCAGCACCCCCAGGTCCCTTTCTATGTGGCAGCTCTCCGGCCAGTCCAACCCCAACCTGTAGCTCTGCATGGGGTTGTTGTGGCCACAGCGCAGCACCCTTAACACTCTGTGATGCTGTGAAATCAGATTCAGCTTGGGGAATGTGCTGTTCCCTTTTTTTCCTGCCATCAGTCATGTTAATTTTTAAGAGCTTGATAACCAAATGTGCTCCAGTGAAATATTTTACCCAAACATTTCTACGTGCTCCAGAGGAACGTTTCGGTTTGGCTTTGCCCACATCACGGAATAGTGCCTTTCAAATGTTTAACACCTCCCCAACAAAAAAGAAACCCAAAAACCTCTCCAAACACCCAACTCACAAATTATTATAAATATTTTTACAATCTTAGGACATTTGCATAATCATTAAAGTAGTAATTACCGCTCCAAAAAGCTGAATGGGAAAAGCTCTCGGCAAATATCCACGTGTCAGCGTGACGACCGGGGTTGCCGTCGGAATGATGATATCAAAATGACAACTTCACGTTCCGCTTTCTGATAGAGCTTCAGCCAGCAGTTTCACTTAATGGCACTCATTCTCAGAGGAAACTGCTGGGCTTGGAATTTCAGGGAGCTGGAAGTCGGAGGAGAAGAGCCGGGGTGATAACAAGCGGCGAGGCATCGGAAGGGAAAATCTCAGGGCGGTCAGAGGGAGAGGGAAACCGGCCAGCGATTAAAACAAACGAACAAAGAACAAAACTCAGGGATAGAAACCAAATCAGATCCCATTTAGGCTCCTGTGCAGCCTGGAGCATAATTCTGCAGGCTAATTTGAGGGAGAAAAATCAGAGGAGGAATTCTGCAGTGATTCTAAATAAAGTGTACTGTGAGCACAAGGATTAACCGCGGCGCACTACATGAAAAATTAATCTATTTTTGTCATCCAGCGTCTAGGACTCCATATTTTTCAGTCCCACTATAACAGCTTTTGAGGTTTGTTTTTTTTTTTTTCCTCCTCTTCACCACACTTGCACATGATTTTTCACTGAGAGTTCATTTGGACAACAGATAGGAAGGACCTCTGGAGTATGTACGCAACAAGAGCGTGTGACCGGGATGGGCTTTCCCCTTGTAAAAGTCTAAATTCTGAAATCTGCTCTTATTTCCTGGTATGAGGTCCACAGCTCATACTCTAAAGCTATGCTATGGGCAGAATTCAACACTGAGCTGATTAGCAGGAAGAGACTGAAGCTGATGAGTGAGGACCTTAGTAATACTGTGATACTGTGACTTGGCTCCCATAACATTTGAGGGCTCAGGCTGGCTGCATCTCTGCTAAGAAGCCACAAGAGCTCTGTGCGCTTCACTTGCATGAGAGCTCCAAGTTAAGGAATTCCCAGACTATTCTGCATCTTTCCAGACTGCTCTGAGCCTTTCCTCTTCCCTTATTTTCTCAAAAACCAGGAACTATGCCTGTTACTGAGATGGGAACCATTGCAGGTTGGTGCACAGAGAGGGAAACAAAAGGACCTAAAGTCAGAGACTTTGTGACAGGGCAAGCCTTGAACCAAAGGATTAGAAGTGTTTGAGCAGAAAAATCTCTCTCTCTCTCCAACCTTACTTTTAAAGTCTGGCTTCCTCTACAGAGATTAATAGAGCCTTGATTAATATTCCCATTCTCTGGACTTCTGTTAAGTCACTCCTATTCCACATGCACAGCCAAATCCAAACAGTAGGTGTGATCTTAGGAGAGACCTGAGCTTAGGAGAGACCTGGGCTTCTTCAGCCCTAGTTTGTTGTTTCACAGACCTGGGCAGAAAAGAGCAGCAATTAAACAAAGTATCAGATTCATGTTTATAAAAACCAAACAGATCAATTATCAGAGTAGACTCAAAATACACAAATGATTTTCTTAAACAGGAGCTTACAAAAGCCGAGGTGATACACAGAGCAGCGAGTTTAATTCCCAAAAGTTATGTTCTGGGTGTGTTCCCCAGTTCAAACTTTATTCATCATTCCTGAAGCACTTTGTGGGGCAGATGAAAAACCTGCCATCCCTCTGCCTGACCGTGGCCCCCCACAAGAGTGGAACTCATGCCCAGAGGACATCAAAAACATTTAGAACCTCAGTGCCTTCAGAAACCAATGTGGAAGCTGCCTTTTACACTTCATCCTTCCTCAAAAACTCACACAGAGCAGTTTTATGTTTTCCACCAGCATGGAGAAAGCAGATAGCCACAGAGATCCCTCTCTGTCTGTGACTACCAGCTGTAGGTCTACAGGTGTTGAGGTTCATGCGGTAGAGCGCAGCCACTGTATCCTCTGTGTTAAAAGGTGGTGATCTCAGTTTTGATGTGCTGTTGTTAAGTGCCATAGTTCCATTTACACCTCTTGAAGGTCTGGAGCAGTGTCTGTGTCTTGGTTTGTCCTTTTGCTAGCTGAGCTCAGTGAACTCACCTTCATACAGAGAGCACAGACTTTGAAGTTCTCAGAGGCAGGTGTCAATGTTATCATCAATAGCACTTCTGACACAAGACTTCAACGGGGGTTCTAACTGCATTTCTGCCAATACACAAGCCTGTAGCTTCCTCCAACTTAGCATAATTGCATTACAGGAATTTCAAAGAGTGCTTTGAACCGAGGTACAATTAACGTCCTTTCTAAGGACGTTCCCACCCAGCGCTTTACCCCAGGTAAACTTCCTTTCTGAAGAAAGAGTCTGTTTAAATGTAAATCAGCTTCTTCACTTCTGGAAATTGTTTCCACTTTCTTCTCAAATCCACTTTCACACTGAAACCTGTTTTCAAGACTTTGCAGGTCACAAGGTACAATTTTTTACCTTTTCCTCTTTTCTTTTGGCTGGAAAGCAGATAAACAGTGAAGCTGGTTTTAAAGATGTAGCTGATTATCAGACAATGAGGCTCGATCTCTAGATTACTAGCCTAAGGATTCCAGTAAGAAAAGCCAGTGGTAGTGGGTGCCCCAGGTGAAATGTATCAGTGGTCTTCCACCTTTAATCTAATTTTTCAAGTGTGGCAGGAAATCCTTGCTGCAAACTTGGGCTGATTGGAAACCAAACAGCAACTGCAGGGGGCGTGAAGAAGAGGCTGAAGGAAGCGAAGACTGAATGATTCCATCCTCTGCCCACTGCTGAGCATTAAAAGGAAAAAGGAGACTTCAACACTAGTTGAAGTCTAGTGCATTAAAATACACTAAAATACACACTTAGAGAAGTCCAAATGTCTTAAGCTCTACCCAATGTCATCTGGGATATCATCTGACATTGGCTTATCGTGCACATCCTCTTCCCTAAGCCAGGCACTGCTGTCGAATGGGAGCAGATAAGGAGGCCTGTTTGTAAAAGCTTTTCGATGACTATGTTTAATTTCATCATTATTTCTAGGGAAGAAAAACCTTTCTAATCATTTTAAGTAACAATGCATGAACCCTGTGGTTACATCTTGGCTGGCAATAACAGGTGAAGGTACTGTTATATAAGAAGCTTGGAAGTGCCATCATAAATTCTCGCCTTTCCTTTGCATTTAATCACATTACAATTGCCAGTTTCCGCTGTCCCGAAGCCATGCCACTTCCAGGGGCAGCCTATTTGTGTGCTGTGAACATCTTTAAGCTACACATCATACAGCATTTACTAGAATTTGGGTAGAAAATTAAGTGTTTCCATGGTGAAGTTTTATCTCATATTTCTAAACACACCAATAAAGGACTTGAACCAATCCCTCTATTTACTTTTTTTCCCCCTTACATTATTAAGGATTATCTTAACAAAAAAACAAAACCCTCCAGAAAAGGTAAGAGAGGAGAGGAGAACTTTGGTCATGTTCAAACAGAACAAATCATTGCTGATAGCTATGCAGATGCAACGAAAAGTTGGTTTCCACAGCTTAGAGTTTCAGTTCAGTTTGAGTTTGTGTTGAGACAAATGCTCAGCCTTTAGATGCATTTGCATTGGAGCTGTCCTAACCTTTATCTCTTTTCTGAAGTACCTGGTGCTGTAACTAAAATACAATCTCCTTCATCACAGGATTTTTGGTCAGGAAAACATTACAGAATCATAGACTCACCAAGGTTGGAAGAGACCTCAAAGATCATCAAGTCCAACCTGTCACCACAGACCTCATGACTAAACCATGGCACCAAGTGCCACGTCCAGTCCCCTCTTGAACACCTCCAGGGATGGGGTCTCCACCACCTCCCTGGGCAGCAATGGCTAACAACTCTTTCTGGGAAGAGCTTTCTCCTCTGGTTCAGCCTAAACTTCCCCTGGCACAGCTTGAGACTGTGTCTTCTTGTTCTAGTGCTGGTTGCCTGGGAGAAGAGACCAACCCCCTCCTGGCTACAACCACCCTTCAGGTAGTTGGAGACAGCAAGAAGGTCTCCCCTGGGCCTCCTCTTCTCATTGTTCACAAGTAACACATATCTGCTTTTGGCTCCCTCAAAAATATCACTTAACTGTCAAGTCAGGGTCACACATTCATGCCTGGACTGCAAAGGAAGCTGGGTGCCATTAGGTGATCCATTTTCAAGAGGACCTGGAATAAGAAATCTCAGTGAGGTTTTAACTGCTGCTCTGTGCTACATATTTTGATATTTCTTGTTTGAGCCAAAAGTAGGAATAAAATTATCACAAAGTTCACCCTACATCTGGCAAATACATGCTAGAGAAGATCTAAATCTGTGTCCCTGAACTAATTCTTGCAGAATGGAGTTGCAGGAGGATTTAATCAAGTGGGGTTAATATATTCTTCAAGCCCTTATGATCACTATGGTCATACCTTTAGAAAAGATCCAAAAATCTCAACTCCAGATGCTCTGAAAAGCAGAAAACCTAATAAAGGGGGCCAAGCCTAAGCTCCCAGAAACTTGTTCCCTGCTGTGCTAGTCCAGATTGTGCCTGGGATGAGAAGATAAAAACCACCAGATTCACACTGCTCCAAAATTGAAGCAGAGCAGGGGTGAATCAGGCCATTAAATTTGTAGTCAGATCTGTTGATTGTCCACAGTGCCTTCAGTTCTGCTCTGGTTTAAAATAACTGGGATTTCACTTGAGAAGACAGCATAAATCACCAGCAGGATAGAAACCCTGAAGAGCTGTTTTAAAAAGCTGACTTCTCACATTTTCAGACTTGATAATTCCTTATAAATTCACATTCAAATGAATCAATTACAAAATCCATGAGATCTGTGGAAGGGGAATAGTTCTGGGAACCACCATCAAACTGTTGCAGTGGGTCCAGAGCAGGCCAGAAAGACAGTCAGAGGTTGGAGCACCTCCCCTGTGGGGACAGGCAGAGAGAGTTGGAGCTGTTCAGCCTGGAGAAGAGAAGGCTTCAGGGAGACCTTAGAGCAGCCTTCCAGTACTTGAAGGTCTACAAGAAAGTAGGGGAGGGACTTTTCACAAGGGCTTGTAGTGATAGAGTGAGAGGGGATGGATCAAAGCTGGAAGAGGGGAGAACTAAACTAGAGATTAAAAAGGAATTCTTTCCAGTGAGGGTGGTGAGACACTGGAACAGGCTGCCCAGGGAGGTTGTGGATGTCCCCTCCCTGGATGCATTCAAGATCAGGTTAGATGAGACCTTGAGCAAATGGTGTCCCTGCCCATAGCAAGGGGGTTAGAACTAGATAATCTTTAAGGTCACTTCCAACCCAAACCATTCTATGATTTATTCCACGGAGATCAAGAAAAAGATCTAGCTTGTTGCACTGGGGTGTTTTTGCTGCTTAATTTTTTGCTCTCTGCTGCCACATCACACCTGCTGGTGCTTCCTTCCTTCCTTCCCTGGAAATCAGAAAAAAGGAGGTATCTCAGAATCTATTTAGCCACCAGGTTCAAATTTTCCAATGAGAGAGAATGTGTTGCTCCTGCCAAAACCGCCTGCTCATTTCCATTTGCCCATCCTCATTTCCATACTCTTTTTCTGGTCAGACAGACATGTAAAATATTGTTTATACACAGATAAATTTATATGTACATGCCTGCATGAATTCAGATCCCATAGTTTAAAAAGTTTTCCTTTTTGCATACTTAAAATACTTTGGCATAACTGCTGGGGGAAAAAAAAAAACACCCACATTAATAATAAAGAAGTTAGCAGGTCCTTGTGGGGAATAACCTTAAACAGCTAAGCTTTAATCATCTGGTGATCAACCTTGGGTTGGAGACAGAGCATTATGTATTTCCCCCCTCCAGCTATGTAGTCGTTTGTCATATACATTATGAGCATGGGGAAAGGACATTCCTGAAACAGATGCAGCAAGAAATAAAGTCATCTTCAATCACTGTCATGAATATTCTCTTTAATTGCTGGTGGCTTTTACTTCACCACCCAGCCTGCCGTTTAGTGGTTGGGCTTTGCAGCCGACCAAAAACCACAGTGGGCTTTCCCACTTCTCAAGGGGTCCAGAAATCATAGCAAAACCTGCCAGTTCAAACCAGTTTGCATTGGAGATGTCCTAACCTTCATCCTTTTTCTGAAACACCTGATGCTGTACCTAAAGTACAATCTCCTTCATCACAGGATTTTTTGGCCAGTTCAAACCAGTATCTGCTGTGGGTGCTGCAGGAGGGAACAGATTTCTCCCTGACAAGGCAGAAGACAAATGCTCCTCCAACGTGCTCTCCCTTGATGGAAATGACACGTTGCTGTATCTTTCTGGAATACCTGACCCATACAATCCTTGACCTGTCCTTAGCACTGCACAGTCTGCCTGAACAAAGGCTGAAGAGTCTTTCTGCCTGCTCTGTTCCTACTGAGAACTTTTGTTTGTTTTGTCAGAAGCTACATCTTTTAAAAGGGTATCTACCTTGACAACTCCAAGAGACCTTGACTGTAGCAGGAGAGAGTTCTGCTCTTCTAATAGAAATATCCCTGCTTGACAAGAAGTAGATGCATTGCCCATACCTGCCACTGCTCTTCTCCTCTGCTTGACATCCAAAAGAGGAGATACAAAACAGTGTGGCTGGTTGGCCATAGAGAAAACAGGGATTCTGTCCTAATGAGGAAAACAGGCAGCTCTGGAGGGGATCCGGTCTCCAGGGAGCAGAAACCAGAACCAAAGACCATGCTGATGCTGGTTGCCACATGCTATGGTCTTCCCAGTTTAGAAAAAGCCACATTCCTTTGAAGTGCCCACAGAGACATCTGTGGATTTGTGGGTTGGGCCCTGTCAAACATTAACTGCTTAGTGCCACGGAGCAGGACCTGTCTCCAGCGCCTGTGAAGGGTTTTGACCCAAACACTGCAAAACGATCAGGGGAAGTTTTGCAGAGCTGTCTATCCAAAACTTAAGTCAACATAAATAATGTATTTCTTCCTGGCCTCAGTCTGCTTTAACACAGCAGCACAAAAGCAGGCTTGCCATTGCTGCTGAGTGCTGCTAATGGTCTTTTTGTCTAAATTACAGTTGGTTCCTCTAAAAGTGTGTTTCCTGCCAAGTGTGGTTTCACTAAATGCTGAGTCAGAGGAGCTGGGAGGAGGGACCGAGAGCAGCAACAGCAGCTGGCAATGGACCCATAAAATTAACAGCACTTTTAAAAGAAGATTAAAAAAAGAACAACAAGAATGCTTTTGGGCAGAAGGAGCAAAATTGAAAGGCAAATAAACTGTAAGGCAGGGTAAGTTACAGAGTAAGGTTTCCCACAAGGGAAGAGCACACTGTGATGGTTTGATGGCATACAGAATAATGCCTTAATATTTAGGAGCAGACTTCTTAAAATATTTATCTGCTTCCTACCGGACTGAGGGCTCAGATATAGAGTCAGGTCACCATACATCAGCTCAGTGCTCTGCCCCAGGAAATTTGAGGCAATTTGCCCTAGTTCAGCTTTCTGTAAGAGAGACTGAAGCAAGCCAGCTCCCTTCCTATTTGTCCGAGGACAGGCAGGTTGGCAGCTATTGTACTTCAAATGATAAAGCTGTGGGTTGTTAAGTGACAGTAATTCACACTGGTGTTCAATGCACACAAAGTCTGAAGGCTTGTGAAGGTGTTAATCAACTTTCTGGCTTCCAGTTCCACCTCTTCTACCTGAACTGGCCCTACCAGCCAACCATGATCTCTTGGAAGACAGGCCCTTGAAAGATGGAGGAGGATGACAAGGTCACAAAGCCAGCAATCACAAGCAGAGATGGAATATCATTTGCTTCTTACACTTGATGTTTGGAAATGGGAACAGGGAAAACAGCAGGAAGAAAGCAAACCAAAGCAAGGTGGTGTTAAAAGGATGTTGAGCAACTCCCAACCTCCCTGGCCACTTGTCCTTGCTCTCTGTCACCCTCCCCACTGTGTCTACAAAGCATATTCAAGAGTACAGAATGGGCTGCTTGAGGGATCTCATGCATGGGAAAATTAACCCAAAACACTTGGTTTCCACCCTGAAAAGTAATTTAGCTCTGTGTACAAGCTCCGGGGTCAGTGTAACAGAGAGGGCCAGAACAAGTGGCTGCAGGGCTGCTTTAGCCAGCATGATAATGGAAAAATGGCCATGTAACTACAGCCACCTTCTTAATTCTCAATGTCTTTTCTTGCTCCAGGCTCTAATAACAGCCACTTGGGACCTGGTCTTGTTTCCACTCACATAAATTGCAGATTTGCCATTAACCTTGATAGGAGCAAGACTGATTCTTGATATGTGAAGGATACAGTTTTCCTCCTTTTATTCAAGGGTAGCATGGAGGAGTACACTGTCATACCTGAGTCCAGTCCTCCACGACATCTTCTCTGTAGCTGACACTTGGTCCTTGAGGAATCAGACACCAAACTCCACAAGGTCTTCACAGCCCACAGAAGGGGTGCCAACACCTCGGCACAGGAGAGGAAGGACTCAGAAGAGTGAAGTGATGCCACAGCCAGAAACAGGAATGTTCTGCAAATGAGTGAAACTGCAACACAGAAGGTTCCATGTGAAAACAAGATAAAAATTCTTCACTGTGAAGGTGGCAGAGCACTGGCCAGAGAGGTTGTGGAGCCCCTGGAGGCATTCCAAATCTGCCTGGACGTGTTCCTGTGTGGTTTGCTCTGGGTGATTCTGCTCTGGCAAGGGGGTTGGACTGGATGCTCTCCAGAGGTCCCATCCAGCCCCCACCATTCTGTGATTCTGTGAAGGTGAGTCCGATGCACAGGGTGGATTCCACAGCAGCTGATACTAAGTCAGGGCTGTTCTGCCAAAATCCCACCACAGAAGGAAGGAGGGAAGGAGCATGTCAGCAATAACTGCAGATAGCCTTCAGTTGCAGTGAAACTACATGTGTAGGCTACCAGGTTCAAAGCAGATAAATAGAAGCCTGCTTGCAGCTTTGCCACAGGCAGAAGTCAAGGCCAGGAGGACTGAAGCCTGGCTTAACCCTGCAACCTAGCGCAGTTACAGAGCAAGTTACTAGCTCGGGGCTATGAAGAGTCTTAAATGCCTCAGATTGGTCCTTTTAATCTCCACGAAACAAGTAATCACAGCAAGGCTTTCTTTTTACCCTGGACACTGTTGCCTCCTGACCTGTTTCTCACCTTTGACAGGTTTAAAGGTTTTAGCTATAGTCTGCTCTTTCTGCCCTTTTTTTCCCTCTCTCTCTCTACTAATACTTTAAAAGGATTGTTGGTGCTGATAAGCAAGACAAAGGAGAATCACACCTTCCTGTTCTCTCTTATAACTTTAAACTGCATTTGTGAAAGAGAATCAACACCACCAAACTGGAGGGATGTTCTCGAGCAGCAACTAATCTACTGGTACAGCAAAGGTGTTCAGCTGTGATGTTCGTGGATCCCTTAAGGAGCCAGTTATAGACTGAAATAATAAATTATTGTTTTCTGTATCACTGCTTCTGAGATGCTAGCTTTTGATTGTTGAGGGATTTGGGGGGGGATTTTTGTCTTTTTTTATAGTATCATAGAATCAGTCAGGGTTGGAAGGGACCACAAGGATCATCTAGTTCCAACCCCCCTGCCATGGGCAGGGACACCCTACACTAGATCACGCTGGCCAGAGCCTCATCTAGCCTGGGCTTAAACACCTCCAGGGACGGGGCCTCAACCACCTCCCTGCACAACCCATTCCAGGGCTTCACCACTCTCATGGGGAGGAATTTCCTCCTCATATCCAGCCTGAATCTCCCCACCTCCAGCTTCATTCCATTCCCCCTAGTCCTATCACTAGCTTATACCCTGAGAAGTCCCTCCCCAGCCTTCTTGCAGGCCCCCTTCAGATACTGGAAGGCCACAATAAGGTCACCTCGGAGCCTTCTCTTCTCCAGACTCAACAGCCCCAACTCCTTCAGTCTGTCCTCATAGCAGAGCAGCTCCAGCTCTCTGCACATCCTCATGGCCCTTCTCCAGACATGTTGCAGCATGTCCATATCCCTCTTGTAATAGGAGCTTCAGAACTGGAGGCATTACTCCAGGTGGGGTCTCACCAGAGCTGAGTAGAGGGGAAGAAGCACCTCCCTTGACCTGCTGGCCACACTTCTCTTGCTGCAACCCAGGATCTGATTGGCTTTCCAGGCTGCAAGTGCACACTGAGAGCTCATGTTGAGCTTCTCCTCCACCAGCACCCCCAAGCCTCTCTCCTCAGGGCTGCCCTCCAGCCAGTCCCTGCCCAGCCTGGATTTGTGCCTGGGATTGCCTTGACCCAGCTGCAGGACCCTGCACTTGGTCTTGTTGAAGCTCATGAGATTGGCTTGTGCCCACCTCTCCAGCCTGTCCAGGTCCCTCTGGATGGATCCCTTCCCTCCAGCGTGTCTGCTGCACCCCACAGCTTGGTGTCATCAGCAAACCTGCTGAGGGTGCACTCAATGCCAGTGTCCATGTCACCCACAAAGATGTTGAATAAGCCTGGTCTCAGGACTGATCCCTGAGGGACTCTGCTTGTCCCTGGCCTCCACTGGGACATGGACCCATTGACAGCCACTCTTTGGGTGCATCCATCAAGCCAGTTCCTTATTCATCTAATGGTTTATTTTGATTTTTCAGGACTCGCTGCAGTTAGCTGACTCTTGGCCCAGATTTTCGTTTGTGAGGAATGTCATGATTTAAGACCCTAAACTTACTCATTCTTGTTTTATTTATTTTCTCTCAGGACACATTTTGCATATCAATGGAAAAGAGGAGGGCACTTGCCTCAAACCACTTGTTAGGGTACCTCAAAGAATGCTGCTCACAGAGCACTGAGGAAGCCAATGATACAGATGTCTTTGGGCATTCAGACATCAAGCTGGACACTTGTGTGCTGCAGGAGCAACCTGTGGGCTTTGTGCTGATGGCTTGACTCTGCTTTACATGTGCTTTCTTAACATTTTATTGTCATTCATAGAAGCTCACTTATGCATTCCCTTTCATTCCTTAATATTTTTCCAGATGAAAACCTCCCTGAAGCATTATATGTACTGATAGAAGTTCTTCTTTCTTCTGATTCAGGTTTTTGTTTCACTTTTCCCCAAGAAAACAAGACAAAGCTGATGAGCTGGGATATGGAAGGGCAACAGAGAGACAAACTTCTAGAGAGAGGAATGGGACTATGGCTCAGGAAGTCAACACAAGCTTGTGCAGACACCAAGTGAAACTGCCTGGAGTACATGGAGAGCCCCTGCAATGTGTCACTGCTTAGTAAGCTGCTTGCTGCCAGCTTGCTTACTTTTCTTACCCATGGTTTTTCAAGTGCTCCTCCAAAGGTGTTCCTCATTTCCCCCTCATAGCCAGGCACCATAGAAAGGCACCAGGGTGCAGGGTCCCCCAAGTGAACAGGCAGATTTGTGCTGTTTCACAGCTGCCAACCACTGCGTTTTCTGTTCCTGTCTGACTCCAATTTTCAGCCTGTAGCTGTTGAGGCACTCCGTGGGAGCTTGTAACAGGCAAGTGGTAAGAAGAAAACATCCACCTTTGTACTTGCAGGACTGAAAAGCACATTGCTAAACGCTCAGCACACTGCTGCTCACACAACCCAGCCACCAAACAGCTTTCAATCTCTCTGCTGTCTTTTTCTAGACGTGTTAAGGAGGTGCCACTGTGAGGGGCTGGTCTATGCTATGCAGAGAGGCTTGGAAGTTATGGCCTGCTAAGAGGCCATTTGACATGTTTTAAATGAGCATAAATAAACATAGGATTGGGTCTTTCACAAGCTTTAATGCTATGCTAGTTTCTGTGCTCACTGATTCCCCCTTTTTCTTTCCTTGAACAGCAAAGGGAAGATCTACAAGCTCACCTCGGGGTGGGGCCTTGAAAGATCATCCAGTCTAACCCCCTGCCAGAGCAGGATCACCTGCTCTGCAGGTTTTGGATATCTCCAAAGAGGGAGACTCCATAACCCCCCTGGGCAGCCTGTTCCAGTGTTCTGTCGTCCTCACAGTGAAAAAAAAATTTTCCTGAGGTTCATGCGGAACTTCCTATGCTTCAGCTTCCACCACTGCCCCTTGTGCTGGCATTGGGCATCACCCAGCAGAGCCTGGCTCCAGCCTCTTGGCATTGACCCTTTACATCTTTATAAACATGAAGAAGGTCACCCCTCAGCCTCCTCTTCTCCAAGCTAAAGACCCCCAGCTCCTTCACTCTCTTCTCCAAGCTAAAGACCCCCAGCTCCTTCACTCTCTTCTCCTAGACAACTCCTAGAGTTCTCTAATCTGGTTTGATAGTGCCCTGAGTTTGTTAATAGCAAACAGCATTTTTTACAGCTGGCTCTGCCTTGGATCATTACAGAGGCTCATATTTATGGGTAGAAGAGTGTTTGATGGTGTTTCAGCAACAACCAGGACACTTCTAGACATAAACCTTATTTCACAGACTAAGCTACCTGCATGTTATATTTTTGTACTCCCTTTGAAACCAGTGGACAATATATTTTGGGTAATGTGTCATTAAATGTAGCACCTTTTTCTTTTGATGAACAGCGTCTCCCATTCCTCATTTTAATGTTAGGGTTGCCCCCATGATCTTGAGGCTGAGGTTAAAGGTATACTAGGGCCAGACAGACTCCTGGCATTATAAGATACTTTGAAAAGCCTTGCAACAGCAGCTGAGGTTCTCCAAGAAAGTTCTTCCATGCACTGCTCCTGTGTAGCAAAGGTGAGGCTAATAGAGCAGCTTATTTCAGTGATTCATACCTGTGGTAACTGCCCCCAGGGGTCTACTGCACGTAGGAAGAGCAGAGCAGCCTTGCTCCTCCACCGTGGCCCACAGGGTCTGATTTCCCCTGTGTCTCCTAAAACTGGAGCATTTTATCTGTGAACCCAAAGTGGCCATAAAGTGCATCAAGGAAATAAAAGGGTGATAGGCTGTGGGTTTATTTTTTTTGCTTGTTGGGTAGCTGCACCCATTGCTGGGTTTCAGAAGGGTCCCAAGAAGTGCTGCTCAGAAGAGTGGTGCCCCAGACACACCACTGCCAACTGCGTTAATCATACCTCTGAAGAGGCAGAGAAAGTTGCAGTCCAGAGGTATTCAAACAATCTTCAGACCCAGTCTCTAGTTAAAATTAATGAGCCAGAGTCACTAGCATGCTCTGGCTGTTCTGCTCTGCCCCAGCTATGGAAAGGAGATGGAAAACTAGGCTGATGGGTCAGACGAACACCATTTGAGCTTGCTTTATATCTCTAAGGAAGCAGAAGAGAAGTTGGAACACCCAACCCAGGCTGCTCCCAGTTCCCTAAGTCAGGGTGGTTTTTAACTGCTAATGTTTCCAAACATATTGAAAAAGGCATTAATATGGAAAGCAGGCAAATTAAGAGATCTAGATTGTTCCCTGCCTTAGTGTGCTAATATTGATTATGCTTTATAAAGCATGTAATTGTGTTTCTGAGTGCAGCAATAAAATACAATGACAAGTACTGATCAAAAAGCATGCATTAGAATGACAACACTGTTCTTGGAGTCTGAAGGAATATGGTCATATAACTGCCTTCATCTCAATAAAGAAAAGAAAATATAATAGCATCACAGAAGGCTTGGGTTGGAAGGACATTAAAGATCATCTGGTGACCCTCACAGTAAAGATGTTCCTCCTCATGTTGAGATGGAACTTCCTGTGCTGTAGTTCATATCCATAACCCCAGCAGGAGGAGGGAAGTCATTCTGCCCCTGTACTCAGCACTGGTTAGGCCACACCTTGAATAATGTGTCCAGTTCTGGGGCCCTCAGTTTAGGAAAGATGTTGACTTGCTGGTACATGTCCAGAGAAGGGCAACAAAGCTGGGGACAGGGTTGGAGCACAGCCCTGTGAGGAGAGACTGAAGGAGCTGGGCTTGCTTAGCCTGGAGAAGAGGAGGCTCAGGGGAGACCTTCTTACTCTCTACAACTACTTGAAGGGAGGTTGTAGCCAGGTGGGGGTTGGTCTCTTCTCCCAGGCAGCTACCAATAGAACAAGAGCACACAGTCTCAAGCTGCACCAGGGGAGGTTTAAGCTGGAAGTTAGGAAGAAATTCTTCAGAGAGAGAGAGATTGGCCATTGGAATGTGCTGCCCAGGGAGGTGGTGGAGTCACCATCACTGGAGGTGTTTAGGAAGAGACTGGATGGGATGCTTGGTGCCATGGTTTAGTTGATTAGATGGTGCTGGGTGATAGGTAGGACTTGAAGATCTCAAAGGTCTTTTCCAACCTGGTTAATTCTATTCTATCCCATCCCAAACTATCACTCTCCAAGCTGTGCAGGAAGCATGGTTAAAAAGTTTGAAATAAAAAGAGAGCAGCTTGGGCTCTACAAGGAGACCTGTGACTGAAAGCCACAGCTGCCACTTTGAAGAGAGGTTGAAAGACAAAACAGCACCCCTTCCACATGTGTACAAGCTCTCAACTGCAGCTGCACAAAGCCTTGAAACACAAAGTTGTAGTGATAACAATATTTCTTAGGATATCACCATGCATGTTCCATTTTGACCTCACCAAGAAGAGCTGCTAAAAAGGAAGTCAATGCAATGCAGGAAATGTCCTTCTTTACATACTTACCTTTATTTCATACAAAGGCACAGCAGAATTCCAACAAGTTGTTCATTTATTAAGGCTGGTACCATTCTTCCAGCTCAGAAGGCAAACTTGATTTTTGAGGCACTATGAAGGCTTCTAAGGGAAATCTGTTT
This sequence comes from Picus viridis, assembly GCA_033816785.1. NCBI lineage: Eukaryota > Metazoa > Chordata > Aves > Piciformes > Picidae > Picus > Picus viridis. Next base: position 12,988,144 of record CM066571.1, read on the forward strand.
AGGACTCAAAATGTTGAGGTTAGTTGCTGAAATAATCACCTTTAAATCAACATATTTCTGGAAAAACAAACCCATCAGTCCACACAAGAGTATTTATTTCCATACACTTCAGGCAGTTGGGAAGCAAAGCTAAATATCAACAAATGCCTGTCACAGAATCAGGGAGCGGTAGGGGTTGGAAAGGACCTCTGAGGATCATCTAGATAAAACACAGAGGAGCCCAGCCAACACCCATGGGTGATATCAGAGTAGTCATCAATCACTGCCCTACCTAACCGGGGGCCACCAGGCCCCCCGGCCTTTGTTGTCACCACCACCATCACCCAGTGTGCACCAAGGGCACTCACCAGCAATGAGAGGAGGATCCTCAGCCCAAATGGGCTCAGCTTGGGGCTGCTGCTTCTCCTGGAGAGGATTAAATAGGAGAGAGAGCGGGGAGGGCCAAGTGGCCACACCTGGGGTGGGAGGAAACCACAACAGAGCCCAGGTGCTCTGGGATTTGAGGGGAAAGAGGGAGAAAATGGGGCAGGTGGAGTGGACAAGGGGCATGGTGTGAAACCAGGGCTCTTGATAAAAAATGGATGTTAAAATAATATTCATGTATGAATTATTGACTTTTAGTGATTGCTAGATGCTTAACATGGCTACTTTCAGGATGTTCCACTACTCTTGGATGTTAGATAATTTATTGACAAACCCAAACATGATTTTGACAGGCCAATATTAAGTTCAATAAACAAAAAACCCACACACCTTCTGCTAAGGTATTTGTATAGCATAGCAACTCAGTAAACTCTTGATCACAACCCAGAGGGGTTTTGGAGGTTGTTTTTCTGCCCATCTGTGTGTGGGAGAGGGGTCTTGCTTCCGAGAGCAGGCTGTGTGAAGCTAGGACACTGCTGGGCTGAAGTGGAGCCAATGGGTTTAGCTGGCAGAGCTGAACTCTCCTACAGCTAAACAGGAATAGTCCACAAGGAACCCTGTGGTCTCTCCTGTGTGAATATGGAGACAATAGGATTATGAGATGGAAACTCTTTGTTCTACAGGCACAAGTGCATGAGTTAAAAAGAAAAGGAAAGAGAAGAGAGAGTTCTTCCAGCAGGAGAGCGGTTCTCTGGTCCTAGTACATGGGCATCAGATCCAAATTTGAGTGGGGGAAGAGCTCAAGAACTGACTGGAGGCTGAAGTAAGCATAACTGGGAATAAGTGGGAAAAGCAGCTCTGTAGAATCATAGCATCATTAAAGCTGGAAAAGACCTTTTATACCATTGAGTCCAACCATAACCCAACTACCATGACCACTAAACTGTGTCCTGAAGTGCCACATCTCCATGTCTGTCAAACACCTCTAGGGTTGGTGACTCCACCACCTCCCTGGGCAGCCTGCTCCAACACATCACCACTCTTTTCACATAGAATTTTTTCCTAATGCCACTCCACAATTTGATACACTCCAGCCATCCCTTCCCCTATACCTGTACAACGTGCCTATTGCTGGATCCATCTGACTCACTGCAACCTGTATTCTCTCAGTCAGAATAGATCTGGATGGACCTCCTGTAAGCAGAGCAGGTGTGCCAGTTCAGCCCTACATGTCCTTGCGGAAATTATCCCTCATTTCTAGAATCATAGAATCAGTCAGGGTTGCAGGGGACCCCAAGGATCATCCAGCTCCAACCTCCCTGCCATGAGCAGGGACACCCCACACAATAGAATACAATAGAATATTGTATTCCCCCCATGAGCAGGGACACCCCACACCAGACCAGTCTGCCCAGAGTCACATCCAGCCTGGCCCCAAAAACATCCAGGGATGAGGCCTCCACCACCTCTCTGGGCAACCTGCTCCAGCATCTTACCACCCTCATGGGGAAGAACCCCAACACCCAATCTGAATCAACCCATTTCCAATCCAGTTCCATTGCCCCCAGTCCCACCCCCACCCAACACCCCAAAAAGTGTCCATCCCCCCAGCCCTTCTGCAGTCCCCCTCAGACACTGGAAGGCCACAATAAGGTCTCCTTGGAGTCCTCTCCCCTCCAGATCGAACAGCCCCAACTCCCCCAGTCAGCCCTCACAGGAGCGGAGCCCCAGCCCCCTAATCATGTCTCTCTGGACCCGCTCCAGCACCTTCAGACACCCCCTGCAATACAGGATCCAGAACTGGACACAGCACTCCAAGTGGGGTCCCACCAGCGTGGAGCAGAGGGAGAGAACCACCCCCTCAGCCTGCCAGCCACACCTCTCCCAATGCAGCCCCAACTCTCTCATCCTGTCCCCATAGGGGAGGTTCTCCAGCCCTCTGATCATCTTTGTGGCCTCCTCTGGACCCACTCCAGCAGTTCCATGTCCTTCTTATGCATGGGGCCCCAGAACTGGACAAAGTGTTCCAAGAGGGGTCTCACAAGAGCAGAGTAAAGGGTGAGAACCACCTCACTCATCCTGCTGGCACCTCTTCTGGACTCCTTATTTACAGGTAGAAGACAATGCAGATTCCAGAGTCTATAAGACATCCAGGCAGCAAGAGAAGAAGAACTCCCACACAGGTATCCACAGCTCTAGGGGCATGACCCTTCCTAAGTAATGTAAGGGATTTTTGGAAGCAATTTATCCTGATACTCCAAAAGGAGCCTGCATCATCCAACTCCTCAGTGCCTTTAAGGCAGTATAAGGAAAACACACACATCAATATGTCAAGCAGTAGTTTGAGGCAAAAGTAGATGTTCTGGACAATTGAAATATTCTCTAAAGTTTTCATATTTAAGAAAGGATAGATCTCTCTGTCTCTGAAGGACCTCCAGCCCCCATGGGTTTCTGAACGGCTTTTAGATACGTGGCCATAAAGGGAATGACTCAGCTGGCCTGCATTAGGAACAGTGTGGCCAGCAGGAGCAGGGAGGTCATTCTGCCCCTGTACACTACACTGGTTATGCCACACCTCGAATACTGTGTCCAGTTCTGGGCCCCTCAGTTTAGGAAGGTTGTTGTCTTGCTGGAACGTGTCCAGAGAAGGGCAACCAAGTTGGTGAGGGGTCTGGAACACAGCCCTATGAGGAGAGGCTGAGGGAGCTGGGGCTGCTTAACCTGGAGAAGAGGAGACTCAGGGGTGACCTTATTGCTGTCCACAACTACCTGAAGAGAGGTTGTAGACAGGCAGAGGTTGGTCTCTTCTCCCAGGCAGTCAGTACCAGAACAAGAGGACACAGTCTCGAATTGCACCAGAGGAGGTTGAGGCTGGATGTTAAGAAGTTCTATACAGATAGAGGATTGCCCATTGGAATGGGCTACCCGTGGAGGTGGTGGAGTCACCTTCATTGGAGGTGTTCAGGAGGAGACTTGATGGGGTGCTTGGTGCCATGGGTTAGTTATTTAGGTGGGTTGGATTGGTTGATAGGTTGGACGCGATGATCTTGAAGGTCTCTTCCAACCTGGTCTATTCCATTCCATTCCATTCCATTCCATTCCATTCCATTCCATTCCATTCCATTCTATTCTATTCTATTCTATTCTACTCTATTCTATTCTATTCTTCTTCACAGGTATATGCAACCTCTCAACACCTTTATTAAAGCATTCTTCACATCAAAAGGAAGAGAAGAATATCTCACTTTCTGTGATCATCTTTTGTTTCACACGTAGGAATTTGCAAACTGTGCTCAGTAGGTTAGGAAAGGCCTCATTAAGTCACTGAAATATCTACAGTTTAACCTGTTCTGGGAAAGGAGGACAAAATGGATTCATAAATAATATAATCATTGCATCCAAAGAAGGCTGTCAGACAAACTGACACAAACAGCAGACAGTGAGCTCTAAGCCTAGGAAAAACTCCTGAGTAAAGGACTTGTTTCCTCCCTCCCTAGAAATACTATGAATAAAAATAATCCTGTACATTTCATGATATTACACACACACAAAAATCCCCAAAACACCACAACAAAACACAAACCAGCCCTCAGAAGGATGATGAAGGGCCTGGAACCTCTGTCTGATGAGGAAAGGCTGAGAAAAGCCTGGGGCTGTTTAGCCTAGAGAAGAGAAGCCCGAGAGGAGATCTTATTAATGTCTACAAGTAGCTGAAGAGTGGGTGTCAAGAAGAAAGTGCCAGTCTCTTTCCAGTGTTGTCCTATGATAGAATGAGGAACAATGAATACAAATTGGGAGCACAGGAAACTCCACCTCAGTGTGAGGAAAAACCTCTCCTGTAAGGGTAACAGAGTCCTGGAGCAGGCTGCCCAGAGAGGTTGTGGAATCTCCTTCTCTGGAGACTTTCAAAACCTGTCTGGATGTGTTCCTGTGTGACCTGCGCCGAGTGATCCTCCTTTGGCAGGGGGGCTGGACTAGATGATCTCTGGAGGTCCCTTCCAACGCCTACCACCCTATGATTCTGTGATGCTGTGATTCTATGAATAAAATGCACACTGCATCAGCTCAAAGAAGAGATTCCAGATGGACCAGGAATAAAAGCAGTTTGGAACAGACCTCCCCCAGATCACAGGCACATTTCTGCCACTGTGTCTCAAACATGCCCTGATGCTTTTGGAAGCCCTTGCAGCACACTGCTACTGTTCCCAGATATAAGGGCAGCATCCAGTATTTGGCTAGACCATCAGAACTGGAGCCAGAAGAGCTTCCTGCTGAGTAGACCTGAATAAAATTATCCAGAGGGCTTTGGTAAAAATTAGTGGGCTTCAGTAAAATTACTCAACAGATCTTAGTAAAAATTAATTGCATAGCCTAGCCTAAAGCACAAAGGAAACCAGCACCAAATGAACAGCAGCTGAGTTTGGCTCACTCTGCAAAGAGCTAATTTGATGCTGGTCAAACAAACACAAAAACCAGGGGAGGTGGTGGTGGTGAATTTATTTTGTTACCGATTCCAACAGGAAATGAAAGTAGATTTTTTTTTCTTCTTCTTCTTTTTTTAAGACTGTTGAGTCATTCCCCTCTGAAATTTTCTTTGTATTTCTGGGAATTGCACACAGTGCCAAAGTATCTTCTGGTTTAGAGCGTGCTTTGGGTTGCCAAAGCGGGAAGGACTGGGTGCCACGGTTTCTGCAATTTGGCATGGAGAAGCAGATGAGGGCTGGTTTGATCCCTGTGGAAACCCTCAGCTGCAGTGAAGGTTCCTTGTGTTTGGTAGCACTTTACTCAAAAGGTTCAGTATGAGTCAACATCTGTAGCACAATGGTGAATTTGAGAAAGAACAGGGATCCGAACAGGGAACTGAAGGGATTAAATTCAGCCAGGCTGCGTAAGACTTTAGTGGGATTATGGGCAACACAAAACTATTCAGGCAGCAGCCTGGGTTGCCTAGAAATGCAGTAATTGCTTAATGTAGTTTCAAAAAAAAAACCAAACAAACAAACAAAAAAAAAAAACCCACCCCACCAAACCCACCAATAAATTTCTGCTCCCAGGGCCTTTATTGTTAACAGCTTGGTTATCTGCTTATTTGCTACCTTTAACGAAGTGTAGATGAGCTCTACACCAACGTACATCCTAATGGCAAATAGGATTGGTTTGTGTAGTAGATGCTCACATTTCCATGGAAAGGGACTCCTTTTTTCAGAGAGTTACAGCCTTTGGAGGGAAGAAAAGACCTATTAGGTCATAAAATCTGTTCCTCTGCCAGCACAGGATTTCTTGCATCTATGTATATTCATTAGTGCCTTGTTCAAGCTGTTTTGCAAGAGAAGATAAGGGGACTTCCAGTGCTCAACCAGGGAAGCACAGGCAGGATTGAGAAGATCTCACCAGAAGTTTGCCCCTTATCCCCTGTCTGCCTTTACAGGTGGTGTGTTAATGACACATTGTTCACTTTTCAGAAAGGCCTCTGTGCTAGCCACAGGTTTGTTATGGTTGCATCTCAGCAAATGACTCATTTCTCCTCTTCCAAACAGCTTTTTTGCCTCCTATTTAGGTTATTGAAATTGTGGAAAGGAAAATGATCCCTTTCTGAACTTTCTTATGCTTCTGAATATGGTAACCAGGATGTCACTTCTAGAACAGAATAGAATAAACCAGGTTGGAAGAGACCTTCAAGATCATTGTGTCCAACCTATCACCCAGCACCACCCAATCAACTAAACCATGGCACCAAGCACCCCATCCAGTCTCCTCCTGAACACCTCCAGTGATGGTGACTCCACCACCTCCCTGGGCAGCACATTCCAATGGCCAGTCTCTCTCTCTATGAAGAATTTCTTCCTAACATCCAGCTTAAACCTCCCCTGGCACAGCTTGAAACTGTGTCCTCTTGTTCTGGTGCTGCTTGACTGGGAGAAGAGACCAACCCCCACCTGGCTACAACCTCCCTTCAGGTAGTTGTAGAGAGCAAGAAGGTCTCCCCTGAGCCTCCTCTTCTCCAGGCTAAGCAACCCCAGCTCCCTCAGCCTCTCCTCATAGGGTGGACAGGTGACTGCTCTGAAGAGAAAGCCATGTACAGGACACCAACAGGATGTAACATTCCACCTGGCTGTGCCTTATCTGAATTTCAGACAGATCTGCATTATGGGAATTTATCTCCACTTTTACAAAGGCCTCAACCTTTGCTCTAAATCAGCTGAGAACCTGCACATTGTTAAAGCCAAGCCAAGTAAGGGCTCAAGGTCAAGCATGCATTAAACTGGTTTTAAATGTCTTTAATGAGCTTGCTAGTTGAAGAAAAATAGCAAGATGAGCACAATTTCGTGTTCTTCCTAAATGCTCTTCATTTATTCATTCATAAATGCTTTCCAGTGTAAAACCCTGATAATTTCACCTAAATCTTAATTTCTTGGGTGAAGTTCAGCCCAGCTGTGCAAATATAGGACTCTCTAGCAAGGACATGATCATGAACCCTATCCCACAAAATCACATAAAATTTCACATAATTTCATAGCTTTTACCTTTTTTGGAAGCTGAACTCAACATTGCTCTCTACAACTACCTGAAGGGAGGTTGTAGCCAGGGTTGGTCTCTTCTCCCAGGCAACCAGCACCAGAACAAGAGGACACAGTCTCAAGCTGCACCAGGGGGAGTTCAGGCTGGAGGTGAGGAGAAAGTTCTTCCCAGAGAGAGTTGTTAGCCGTTGGAATGTGCTGCCCAGGGAGGTGGTGGAGTCACCATCCCTGGAGGTGTTCACTAGAGGATTGGACTTGGCACTTGGTGCCATGGTTTAGTAGTCATGAGGTGTTGGGTGACAGGCTGGACTTGATGACCTTTGAGGTCTCTTCCAACCTTATTGATTCTATGATTCTATGATTATTTTGACTTTTTTGTAAGGCTTATCACGAGACAGAATATAGAATGCAGAATTAACCAGGTTGGAAAAGACCTTTGAGATCATGAAGTCCAACCTATCACCCAACACCATCGAGGCCCTGGGCAGCCTGGTCTAGTTGGGATGTCCCTGCTGACTGCAGGGAGGTTGGACTGGATGATGTTTGGAGATCCTTTCCAGCCTGGACCATTCTATCACAGCATCACAAGATCAGAGGATGTTAGGGGTTGGAAGGGACCTCCAGAGCTCTACAAGTCAAACCCCCTGCCAAAGCAGGACTACAGAATCTAGCGCAGGTCACAGAGGAACACATCCAGATGGTCTTGAAAGTCTCCAGAGAAGGAGACTCCACAACCCCTCTGTGGAGCCTGTTGCAGTGTTCTGTGACCCTCACAGTGAAGAAGTTCCTCCTCATGCTGAGGTAGAACCTCCTGTGATTCTAAGAAAAAATAAAATCATGTGATTTCACAACCAACACAAGGCTTACACTTCTGAAAGCGGAACTCAACATGACTTTGACATTTTTGTAATGTTAAGTAAGGCTTTGTACAAACTCCCAAAGGTGCTTTGGAAGCTATTTTATTATTGTTCCTACAGTTTTGTGGCTGCTAAGATGAAGATGGTCTGTCTTCTCTAGTGATGACCAAAATCCCTGCACCCACTCTGTCTGCTCAGATCATCATAGCACTCACTTCTTCAGGGGGATAAAAGAGATAGAAAAGTGCTAAGATCATTTCCTTGGCTCCTTGTTCACAGCACTAATTCCTTAGTTTCAGGAAGCCAATTCATCTTGTGGTTTGGCCACTTTGTGTTGACCAGTCCTGGTATTTGAGCACCTCTCTAAAGAAACCATGCATAAGGACAATCTTTATTTCCTGATAAAAGAAGATTGGAACTTAACACAAACCTTTGCCACTCAGCTTTGTCATTTGGCTTTACACCAAAAAAACATTAGCAATACCAGCCTGACTTCACTAAACATCACAGGAACATAGAATCATAGAATCATAGAATCAGTCAGGGTTGGAAGGGACCACAAGGATCATCTAGTTCCAACCCCCTGCCATGGGCAGGGACACCCTACACTAGATCACGCTGGCCAGAGCCTCGTCCAGCCTGGTCTTAAACACCTCCAGGGACTGGGCCTCAACCACCTCCCTGCACAACCCATTCCAGGGCTTCACCACTCTCATGGTAAAGAACTTCTTCCTCACATCCAGCCTGAATCTCCCCATTTCCAGCTTCATTCCATTCCCCCTAGTCCTATCACTACCTGAGATCCTGAGAAGTCCCTCCCCAGCCTTCCTGTAGGCCCCCTTCAGATACTGGAAAGCCACAATGAGGTCACCTCGGAGCCTTCTCTTCTCCAGACTGAACAGCCCCAACTCCTTCAGTCTGTCCTCATAGGAGAGGTGCTCCAGCCCTCTGATCATCCTCGTGGCCCTTCTCTGGACACGCTCCAGCACGTCCACATCTCTCCTGTAATATGGGCTCCAGAACTGGACGCAGTACTCCAGGTGGGGTCTCACCAGAGCTGAGTAGAGGGGGAGAAGCACCTCCCTTGACCTGCTGGTCACACTTCTCCTGATGCAGCCCAGGATCTGATTGGCTTTCCGGGCTGCAAGCGCACATTGAGAGCTCATGTCGAGCTTCTCGTCCACCAGCACCCCCAAGTCTCTCTCCTCAGGGCTGCTCTCCAGCCAGTCACTGCCCAGCCTGTATTTGTGCCTGGGGTTGCCTCGACCCAGATGCAGGACCCTGCACTTGGTCTTGTTGAAGCTCATGAGGTTGGCTTGTGCCCACCTCTCCAGCCTGTCCAGGTCCCTCTGGATGGCATCCCTTCCCTCCAGGGTGTCCACTGCACCACACAGCTTGGTGTCATCAGCAAACTTGCTGAGGGTGCACTCGATGCCACTGTCCATGTCACCCACAAAGATGTTGAACAAGACAGGTCCCAGGACTGATATTCATATTCATCTCTTGAAGAATTCTTTCAGTGAGGCTCCTCTGTGGCCATCAAGAATGACAAGGAGGAAGGAGACCTCCTGTGCACCTGCCCATGTGGAGGAGCGTGCCAAACCCATGAACTTTCAGGAAACTGTGGGAAAGGTTGCAAGCTTTACAAAGCAGCAAAGCTTCTTCAGGCAGCCTCATGCTGGTCTGAAAGGAAGATGCAGCAAGGTGGATGTTGGTCTTTTCTCCCAGGTAACTAGTGATAGGATAAGAGGAAATGGCCTCAAGTGGGTTGAGAGAAAGCTGGTGAAGGGTCTGGAGAATAGGTCTGGTGAGGAGCAGTGAGGGAACTGGGATTACTTACTTCAGAGATCTTATCCAGACTGAAGGAGTTGGGGCTGTTCAGTCTGGAGAAGAGAAGGCTCCCAGGTGACCTCATTGTGGCCTTCCAGTATCTGAAGGGGCCTACAAGAAGGCTGGGGAGGGACTTCTCAGGACATCAGGTAGTGATAGGACCAGGGGGAATGGAATGAAGCTGGAGGTGGGGAGATTAAGGCTAGATGTGAGCAAGTTCTTCAACATGAGAGTGGTGAAGCCCTGGAATGGGTTATCCAGGGAGGTGGTTGAGGCCCCGTCCCTGGAAGTGTTTAAGCCCAGGCTGGATGAGGCTCTGGCCAGCCTGATCTAGTGCAGGGTGTCCCTGCCCATGTCAGGGGGTTGGAACTAGATGATCCTTGTGGTCCCTTCCAACCCTGACTGATACTATGATAGCAGCCTCCCAGCACCTGAAGTGAGCTACAGGAAAGCTAGGGAAGGACCTTTTACAAGGGTTTGAAGCACTAGGACAAGGGGCAGTGGTTTGAAACTAGAGAAGAGTACATTTAGATTGAACGTTAGGAAGAAGTTCTTCATGAGGGTGGTGGAACACTGGAAGAGGTTGCCCACAGAGGTGGTGGAGGCCATACCCCTGGAGACATTCAAGATCAGCCTTGATGGGGCAACCTGATCTAGTTGTGGAAGTCCCTGCTCACTGCAGAAGGCTTGGACTAGATGACCTTTAAAGGTCCCTTCCAACCCAGTGCATTCTGTGATTCTATTCTGTGATTCATGTGGGATTTACAATTGAATTTTAAGGACGGGAGGACAAGCGGAAGACAAGTGACAAAGCCAAGGCTCTTTCTGCCGGCAGGGAAGAAGAGCTGTAATGAGCAAAAGTCCCAACTTGATCTAATTTAGAGCCAAACAGAGTTTCAGGAATGTGTGGGAATTGATCTTTTCATTTCTCCAGAATGAAGGAAGAGAATTAAGGGCAAGCAGAATAGCAGTGAAATGGCCAGATGTATATTCCCTCCTGAAAAACATTGCAGCTGGCAGCCTGACAGCCAAAGTTCAGAAGTGCAAGAGCAGGTTTTCAAGGAACTGTACAGCCTTTGTTCTTTTGATCTTTTGGGGGTATTTTTGTTATTGTTGTTGGGGTTTTTTGTTGTTGTTGTTAGTTGGTTGGGGTTTTTTGGCCTGGAGATGGGAAAGAGAGCCTGGGTTTGACCAATAATGTGATCGTTGTTGAACATCCACAGCAAAACAAGGAATGAATGGGGAATACAGTCCTAAGAAATAGGAAAGTAAAGAAAACCAAAAAGAAAAAGAGAAAAGAACAAGAAAAATAAGTAATGAGTTTTCCAGACTTAGACCCCAGCTAAGCAAAGTGTCCTCTCAGAGAGCCAAGGGTTTGCAGCGTTAGGCCTTTCAATTTGAAGAGATCTCTTCAGTGCACCAGCGTGCTTGTGGTTTCTGCTCCTCTGGGTTCCTACACTTTCCAAACAACCCTATCAAATCTCCACCTATCTGCTCAGGCAATTCAGTTTAAGCCTAAAACAAATGAAATAGATGAATAACCCATGGAAACCATCCCATGTTGGGAATCTCACCGTGTTGCTACTGTTCTTTGATGGAAGCCAAGTCACACAGTTGGACCTAGCTCCCACGTGGATTTATCCCTATAGCTGCTGGCTTTCGTGCACTCACATGTATTTCTACATCTTCTCCACAAGCTTCTTTCTTCTCCCCTTTTGGCAACATGTCAGCATAGTAGCCAGATCCCCTGTTACTTGCCAATTAATCCCTTCTTGATGAATATGACTCATTTCTACTTAATTGTACGGAAGTGCATCAGGGCAAAAAGCAGTATGAAAGGGATATGGCTTAGGCAAGTATAAAGCCTTTATTGTGCTCTGCTAGATGAGTATTTATCATTTCAAATGAAACTAACTGATGTCCTGCTAGGGTAGTCCTTTCCATTGGATTTGAGAAGATTTTCATGATGTTATTTTTTTCCCCAAGAGAGCAACATGCTCTGTTTTGTTTTAGAAACACAGAGAGGAGACACAGAGTTATGATTCTCTGCAGTTCTAACAAAGAGAAATAACTGTGGAGTAGCTGAGTGCTGGAGCAAGTGCAGAGGAGGGCCAGGAAGCTCTGAAGGGTCTGGAGAATAAATCTGATGAAGAGCAACTGAAGGAGCTGGGGATGATTAGTTTGGAAAAGAGGAGGCTGAGGGGAGACCTCATTGCTGTCTACAACTACTTGAAAGGGCATTGTGGAGAGGCAGGTGCTGGTCTCTTCTCACAGGTAATTAGTGATAGAACAAGAGGGAATGGCCTCAAGCTATGACTGGGTAGGTTTAGACTGGACAGTAGGGAAAAATTTTCCACAGCAAGAGTGATCAGGCATTGGACTTGGGGATTTTTAAGTTATAGAAGAGAAGACTGAGGGGTGGTCTTCTCAATGCTTATTAATGCTTCAAGGGTGCGTGTCAGGAAGATGGGGCCGGACTTTGTTGTAGTGGTGCCCAGTGACAGCACAAGAGGTAGCAGGCACAAACTTGAACACAGGAAGCTCCATCTAAACATGAGGAGGAACTTCTTTACTTTGAGGGTGGCAGAGCACAGGAATGGGCTGCCCAGGGAGGTTGTGGAGTCTCCATCTCTGGAGTCAGTCAAAACCTGCCTGGGTGCCATGCTGTGCAACCTGCTTTCGGTGACCCTGTTGTGGCAGGGGGCTTGGACCAGATGATCTCCAGAGGTCCCTTCCAACCCCTATCATTCTGTGATTCTGCGATTGCAACTGCCCTTAACTCATATCAAGCTGCACCAGTCACTGCTTAACAGCGAAGTGACTTCTGAAATGGCACTATAGTGCCACCCCTGTAAACACACTTGTGTTCAGAAAAGCATTGGCTGAACTTGTTAAATCCAGTTTCAGTTATGAAATCCTACAAAGGCTTTTTACTGCACAATATTATTATGATGCCTAGATGCCTCACTCAGAAGTCAAAAGGAATTAAATCTCTGTAGCACAGCAAAACTATGAAGCTAATTAGAAGACATAAACTGCTCAGACAGCAATGTCTGTGTGTTTAAGAGTAAGAAGGATTTCACTTCTAAGCAACCTTATAACACATCCTTGTATGTATCCTTTCCTTGTTAATCTGATTTTATTTAGTTCTAAAAGGGGCTTTGCATACTAATTCAGATTAATCAGGTCTGACTGCATGTAATTAAAAATTAGTAAGACAAAGGCAGACCCCTAAATCAATTCTTAAAGAACATCTTTCTCCAACTACAAAAGATTAGACTTTATGCATCGGTTGCTCTGAAAGGAAAAACAGTTATTATTGAGGAGCATGCTAGCATTTTATCATTAAAAACTGGAGCACGTTTGCCTAACAAAATTAAATGATCCAGACAATAAAGCACATTTGCAGAGATCAAGAATGATAAAACCAACAGTGGAGTAAAATCCAATGCAAAACAAAACAAAAATCCTTATACTGGAGCCCATTCCTGCAGTGAGCTTCTGGCAATAGGACCCTTGTGCAATAGAGGTCATCTAACGTTTCAGTGTTTGCACTGGCGTGGAGTCACCATCACTGGAAGTGTTTAGGAAGAGACGGGATGAGGCACTTGGTGCCATGGTTTAACTGATTACATGGTGTTGGGTGACAGGTTGGACTCGATGATCTCAAAGGTCTTTTCCAACCTGGTTAATTCTATTCTATTCTATTCTATTCTATTCTATTCTATTCTATTCTATTCTATTCTATTCTTAAACAGAACTTTTACTACCTGGAGTCAGATGTGCCTTACATTTCATATCCCCAAATCTTATTTTCATTTACTATGATATCTCCTTTTCTAGCTAACAAGGTTGGGTTCTCTGGGCTGGTTGGCTGTTTCAAGACAAATACCTTTTTGAAATTCTATTCTATTCTATTCTATTCTATTCTATTCTATTCTATTCTATTCTATTCTATTCTATTCTATTCTAACCCAGGGAACTACATCCAAGCCTACAGTGGGAAAAAAAATAAATTGAAAATGAGCAATTTCTCATAAGCAATGCAACCTGCACCTTAATTTGGATAAAAATTATGAACACATTCCAATGGTCAATTAGTCTTTCTGTGAAGAAATTTCTCCTCACCTCCAGCCTAAACCACCCCTGGCACAGCTTGAGACTGTGTCCTCTTGTTCTGGTGCTGCTTGCCAGGGAGAAGAGACCAACCCCCTCCTGGCTACAACCTCCCTTCAGATAGTTATAGAGAGCAAGAAGGTCTCCCCTGAGCCTCCTCTTCTCCAGGCTAAGCAACCCCAGCTCCCTCAGTCTCTCCTCACAGGGCTGTGCTCCAGACCCCTCCCCAGCCTTGTTGTCCTTCTCTGGACACATTCAAGTGTCTCAATATCCTTCTTAAATTGATGAAGGCTGTTTTGTCCATTCCAGTTCCTGCTAAAGAATGGCTGCTGCAGGTGTTTGAAGAACAAGGGATTTCAGAAGACAGCACCATTGCAGCTGCAAATATATTAAATATAGAGCTTAAATTTATCTCAGGATACATAAGACATCCTCTGGGGAAGCTGTGCAGTGCAACCATGCTTTCTATTTTTGGCAATAATTAAACTACCTTATGAAGAGTTATTAGACTAAATGACACTGTAAACCCCAAAAGCAAAATAGCTAACATCCCAGCATGATGTGCTGGGCCCTATCTCATACCTCATTCTTTTCAGCTCTGCTGTGAATGAGAATTAGAGTCAATGGAAACTGAGAAGGCCAAGAAGACCAACAGCATCCTGGCATGGATCAAGACCAGCGTGGGCAGCAGGAGTAGGGGAGTGATTGTGCCCCACTACTTGGCACTGGTGAGTCTGCACCTCAAATATTCGGTTCAGTTTTGGGTCTCTCATTACAAGAACGACATGGAGGTGCTGGAGCATGTAAAGAGAAGGGCAACAATGATGGGTAAGGATCTAAAGAACAGGGCTGTTAAGGAGCACCTGGGGGAACTGGGGGTGTTTAGTGTGGAGAAGAGGAGGCTGAGGGGAGACCTCATTACTCTCTACAGCCCCCTAAATGGAGGTTGGAGTGAGGTGGGAGTCAGTCTCTCCTCCCCAGTATCAAGTGATAGAGTGAGAGGAAATGGCCTGAAACTGTGGCAGGAGAGGTTTAGGTTGGGTATTTGGAACAATTTCTTTCCTGCAAGGGGGTGAGGGACTGGAACAGGCTGCCCCGGGAGGTGGTGCAGTCACCATTCCTGGAGATGTTCAAGAAGTCTGTGACCATGGCACCTGGGGACATGGTTTTATGGCCATGGTGGTGTTAGGTCGATGGTTGGACTCAGTGGAGGCCTTTACCACCTGAAACAATCCCAGGATTCTGTAATTCCATGAAAAATGTAAGCCCTTCTATGCATGGGCCAACGTATTCAGCTAGGTGAGAAAACAAACGCTGGTTAGCTTTTGTACTTGAAACTGTAAACCCTTTCTGCTGCATGAATATGTAAAGTGAAATGGCTCAGTACTTCCACATCTCTTGTTCTTATCTTATAAAATTAAATGGTAAAACCAGAACTTTTGAAGTAATCAGGTATATAGCCATCAGAGCCAGGGAAGGGATTCTCCCCCTCTACTCTGCTCTGGTGAGACCCCACCTGGAGTACTGTGTCAGTTCTGGAGCCCCTATTACAGGAAAGAGCTGGAGGTGCTGGAAGGTGTCCAGAGAAGGGCCATGAGGATGATAACTACAGGCCAGTCAGTCTCACCTCTGTGCCCGGAAAGATCATGGAGCAGATCCTCCTGGAGGCACTAATGACTCAGAAGAATAGTGAAGAGGTGATTGGGAATAGTCAGCATGGCTTTGCCAAGGGCAAATCCTGCCTGACAAACCTGGTGGCCTTCTATGATCAGGTGACAGCATTAATAGATGAGGGGCGAGCAACTGATGTCGTTTACCTGGACTTGAGCAAAGCCTTCAACACTGTCCCGCACCACCTCCTGGTCTCCAAGCTGGCGACACATGGGTTTGATGGATGGACCACTAGATGGATAAAGAATTGGCTTGATGGCCGCACCCAAAGAGTGGCTGTCAACGGGTCCATGTCCCAGTGGAGGCCAGTGACAAGCGGAGTCCCTCAGGGATCAGTCCTGGGACCTGTCTTGTTCAACATCTTTGTGGGTGCCATGGACAGTGGCATCGAGTGCACCCTCAGCAAGTTTGCTGATGACACCAAGCTGTGTGGTGCAGCAGACACCCTGGAGGGAAGGGATCCATCCAGAGGGACCTGGACAGGCTGGAGAGGTGGGCACAAGCCAACCTCATGAGCTTCAGCAGGACCAAGTGCAGGGTCCTGCATCTGGGTCAAGGCAACCCCAGGCACAAATACAGGCTGGGCAGGGACTGGCTGGAGAGCAGCCCTGAGGAGAGAGACTTGGGGGTGCTGGTGGACAAGAAGCTCGACATGAGCTCTCAATGTGCGCTTGCAGCCCGGAAAGCCAATCAGATCCTGGGCTGCATCAGGGGAAGTGTGACCAGCAGGTCAAGGGAGGTGCTTCTCCCCCTCTACTCAGCTCTGGTGAGACCCCACCTGGAGTACTGCGTCCAGTTCTGGAGCCCATATTACAGGAGAGATGTGGACGTGCTGGAGTGTGTCCAGAGAAGGGCCACGAGGATGATCAGAGGGCTGGAGCACCTCTCCTATGAGGACAGACTGAAGGAGTTGGGGCTGTTCAGTCTGGAGAAGAGAAGGCTCCGAGGTGACCTCATTGTGGCTTTCCAGTATCTGAAGGGGGCCTACAGGAAGGCTGGGGAGGGACTTCTCAGGATCTCAGGTAGTGATAGGACTAGAGGGAATGGAATGAAGCTGGAAATGGGGAGATTCAGGCTAGATGTGAGGAAGAAGTTCTTTACCATGAGAGTGGTGAAGCCCTGGAATGGGTTGTCCAGGGAGGTGGTTGAGGCCCCGTCCCTGGAGGTGTTTAAGACCAGGCTGGACGAGGCTCTGGCCAGCATGATCTAGTGTAGGGTGTCCCTGCCCATGGCAGGGGTTGGAACTAGATGATCCTTGTGGTCCCTTCCAACCCTGACTGATTCTATGATTCTATGATTCTATGATTCTATGATTCTATGATTCTATGATTCTGTGATTCTATGAGCATGAGAGAGGGCTGGAGCTCCTCTCCCATGAAGACAGGCTGAGAGAGTTGGGGCTGGAGAAGAGAAGGTTTTGAGGAGACCTAATTGTGGCCTTCCAGTATCTGAAGGGAAAGCTGGGGAGGGACTTTTGAGGGTGTCAGGGAGTGATAGGACTGGGGGGAATGGAACAAAACCAGAAATGAGTAGATTCAGATTGGATATTAGGAAGAAGTTCTTCCCCATGAGGGTGGTGAGAGACACTGGCACAGGTTGCCCAGGGAGGTGGTAGAAACCTCTCTGGAGGTTTGTGCAGCCAGGCTGGATGTGGCTGTGAGCAACCTGCTGTAGTGTGAGGTGTCCCTGCCCATGGCAGGGGTTGGAACTGGCTGATCCTTGAGGTCCCATCCAACCCTGACAATTCTATGATTCTATGCTAAGCCAGGAAATTCCCTTTGTCGCTTGCATTAGCACAGTGAAGTACAAAATGAGAAAAGAAAACAAAACAAAACCCCACCAAAAACCCCAGCTATGATTCAGACAATAGTCACTCAGAAGATAAACTTATCATGGATTATATATCTTCTGTTAAATAATACATCACAGGCTTTTCTGAACCGCTGCACTTCCTTCTCAAGGTGCTGTAAAAACCGAGCAACCTGAAGCATATTTATACAGATTAAGTGGTTTCTAATACTCCAAAGAGCACTTAATCTGCATGAATGTGCCTCGTGTTGCTGTGTGCCTCTAAAGCCTGAACAAGGAGCCTAAGTGATTCTGAAAGTCTGCAGCACATTTGTGTTTTGATAAGTCAAACAAAGGCAAAAAAAAAAAAAAAAAAAAAAAAAAAAAAGGGAAGAAATATGTTAATGGGTCCTGGCAAGCCAGACAAGCAACTGGCAATCAGACACTTTGCAGCCTGAACTTCTTATTCTCCAGCCATGTCCTTAAAACGTCTCAAATTATACTAATAATGTGAGTTATTATGCTAATGTTGACTCAAAAAATGTGGAATAAGGCTGGAAATGATGTATCCTTGATGAAATGTTCCATAATCACCATGCCTAATGTTTATTAAAATGCTGCCCTAGAAACTGAAGCAAAGGCCAGCTGGTTTACCTTAAGGGTTCTGCTATGGCATTTCCCAAGTATTCTGTTTATTGCTTTTTGGGTCACTGACCGCCTGAATAAGGGAACCCCGGTAAGCCTTGGGTCGCACAAACTTGCTCTTGGGTCACACCAAACCCATGCCATGCTATAGGCTTGGGGCAGAGTGGCTGGAAAGTGGTGGGAAAGAACCTGGGGATGTTGCTTGACAGGTGTCTGAGTGTGCGGCTGGCTAGGCCTCACCTCGAGTCCTGTGTCCAGTTCTGGGCCCCTCAGTTTAGGAAGGAGGTTGACTTGCTGGAACGTGTCCAGAGAAGGGCAACAAAGTTGGTGAGGGGCTTGGAACACAAGCCCTATGAGGAGAGGCTGAGGGAGCTGGGGTTGCTTAGCTTGGAGGAGACTCAGGGGTGACCTCATTGCTCTCTACAACTACCTGAAGGGAGGTTGTAGACAGGCAGAGGTTGGTCTCTTCTCCCAGGCAACCAGCACCAGAACAAGAGGACACAGCTGCAGGCTGCACCAGGGGAGGTTTAGGCTGTATGTTAGGAGGAAGTTCTATACACAGAGAGTGATTGCCCATTGGAATGAGCTGCCCGAGGAGGTGGTAGAGTCACCATCACTGGAGGTGTTCAGGAGGAGACTTGATGGGGTGCTTGGTGCCATGGTTTAGTTGATTGGGTGGTGTTGGATGATAGGTTGGACACAATGATCTCAAAGGTCTCTTCCAACCTGGTCTATTCTATTCTATTCTATTCTATTCTATTCTATTCTATTCTATTCTATTCTATTCTATTCTATTCTATTCTATTCTATTCTATTCTATTCTATTCTATTCTAATCCAGGAGTGAGGTGGCCAAGAAGGCCAAAAGCATCCAGATCTATGTCAGGAATAGGATGGCCAGCAGGACCAGGGAAGCGATTGTCCTCCTGTACTCAGCACTGTTGTGGCCACTCCTCGAATACTGGGTTCAGTTTTGGGGCCCTCACTCCAAGAAGGAGATTGAGGTGATGGATGGTGTCCACAGAAGGGCAACAAAGCTGGTGAACAGGGCTGGTTAGGGGCAGCTGAGGGAACTGGGGTTGCTTATTCTGCAGAAGAGGAGGCTGAGGGGAGACCTCATTGCTCTCTACGACTCCCTGAAAGGAGGATGGAGCCAGGTGGGGGTTGGTCCCTTCCCTCTTACATCAGGTGACAGGACAACAAGAAATGGCCTGAAGTTGTGCCAGGGCATGTTTAGATTGGATATTAGGAAAAACATTTTTACTGGAAGCATGGTCAGGTATTGGAACAGGCTGCCCAGGGAGGTGGTGGAGTCACCATCCCTTAAGTCGTTCAACAAATGTGTGAGCATGGCATTTTGCAATGTGGTTTAACAACCATGGTGGTGTTAGATTGATGGTTGGACTTGATAATCTTAGGGATATTTTCCAACCAAAACAAGTCTATGATTCTAAGACACTCAGCAAGAGAGCCTTCAGACTTTTCCACCTTTATCTGGCAGAGCTAGGGGTTGGTTATTCAATGTATCTATAGGGTATGCTTCAAAGTGAAATACAGCCACAGGGAAAGAGGGCATTTCAAAACAAACATGGGTCATCTTTGTACTAGTTCCATGCTTCCTCCATAAGAGGAAGCCATTACACCAGCAGAACTAGCACATGGCTGATTGCTCTTTCTGACTACAGCAGGGGAACAAGCTCAGCAGCGTGTTTGGTTGCAGATGTCCTCTTCCAGTGTTTGAGACGAGAACACAGAGATTTGTTGTAATGTGCAGGAGGAAGGCATTCTCCCACTCTCTTTGCTTGTAGGAGATGAAGAAGCTTGGTGGAAGATATGCTTTGAAGGCACTGTGGCACAGATGAAAATTGTTTCTCAAGTGATTCACATCATTATGGAGAAAAGCTTTGAAAGTCTGTCAGAGTATTGCAGGTGTACAGTGTAGGTTTCATACAAAACACATACAAAGCATCAGCACCTTTGTTTTGTTTCCCTCTATGCAAAGTGAGAGTGTGGGAGATCTTGTAGAACACGGAACAAATATTCAGTACAAACTACTTTTCCAGCAACTGGGTCCCAGAGCTGTATAAATATCTCCAGAAAGCAGTGCCCAAGGCTTTAAGAGTATGTGAAATGAAAAGGATACATCTGTCAGCTGGTATGCAGCACAGGAGGCAAACTGCTGAGCGAATTGGCAAGGGAGAGCAGAAGATGATAATGAAGACAACACTGAAGTCAGTAGAAGAGGCGGAAGGTAACATTTGCTGGTCTTCAGTTCAGCATGGTTCATAGCACTGGATCATTTGGAATAGCTCATTGGTTCCTAAGGCATAAAGGCACTTTCTTCACAGAGCACTCAATCCAGATAGCTCCTAGTGACACCTGTCTTGAGAGACAGAAACTGTTTTCCAAGCTAATAAACAATTCACAAAGTGCTTGCCACAGAAGAGCAAGGAACGTTTGGGGTTCATAAAGGGCTCTGGCAATAGCTGTAGGGAGAAGGAAGAAGTGAAGGAAAAATGATGAATGACTCTGAGCTGCCATTTATTTGTCTTCTTTGTGTTGTTTTGTTTGTGTGATGTTTTGTGGGGTTGTTTTAAGTTTATTCATTGTAGTCCTAAAGCAGCTTTCTAAAGTGGCCCTGACCTCAAGGGGAAAGAGGTCTGTCTTAATATCTTTGAAAGGAAAAGCTGCAAGTCAAGAAACAAAGAGAGGCATGCACATGGATGGTTCAATCCAAATGGGAAGGCTACAGCACTAAATTATTTCCACAAACACATTTGTGTGGGATGTGCACTGGTTTCAACTGTTCAGACACCTCCATGCTGAACTGGTCTTCTGTATGCACGGGGACAGGATGTTTTCCATCTTGTCAGCTTCAAATGTTAGAGGTAATAAAATCAGTGCAATGTGCAGAGCACGGCTCACACCAACTGCTCCTCACATTTGTCACTTTCCTGAAGCCATGAAACTTGCAGCAAGGGCAATCAGTGCTGTCTGCTGTTTTAAATACTTCTGTTGGTGATGAAGCTGTGTAGGTTTATAGGTGGAGCAGGCCCAGCAGCTCCTCCACTCTTTCTGGGTGTTCAGGAGTTGAATTTTATCATCCATTTCAGAGGTGCCAAAAAAAAACAAACACCCAACACCTTTTCCTGACATAATTAATGATCTTTAACTAATCTTGCTTGGAGGTTTTAATACACCTCTGAGGTGTCCCTGAAATGGAAAAGTCCAGGACAGCCAATCTCCAGAAAAACTTCTGTCTGTGGAAAAAGCAAGCCTAGCAGGTCCAAGCCCACAACACTGCAGGTGGTTTGCATGCTGCAGGATGGATTCTTCTGCATTTTGCCACACACTGCTTCCAAAGCAAATTAGACCATATGGTGAGCAATTTGCCTTGTGTGTGCAGTTTACCATCTTTGCCCCTGACAGGTGTGGGTATCTCAGCAGGAAGGGACTAACAGGATTTTTGTCACTCAGCTGTTTGCCTGCTGTAAGAGGACACCCTCCCTCATGCCCAGTCTCCATCTCTCCACCCTCCAGCCAACTGAACTGCAAAGTGCAGCATGTTCCCTGACTCTTGTCCATCTCTGCTATGCCACTGCTGGGTTTCTTCCTGAACTGGTGTTTTCAGGCAGCTGTTTTCATCTTCCCCACAATCTCTGTCGTTCCTGAGTTCAACACATGCCATGCTGCTGTGACACAGGGCCCATCTTCTGTAACATCTCCCACCTCTCTGAGCTCTGGATCTGCCACCAAGGGTACAAACACCATGATGCTTCTTACAGCTGGCTGTCAGGGCCAAAGGGTCTCAATAGGTCCCAGCACACTTTTGACCTTTCCTTTTGGGAGCTTGACATCAGCAGTGGATACAGGGACCAGAAGGTCCTTTTGTAGCAACAAGAGATTTCATAGTCATTGCTCTTTGTCTGCATCTCTGTCTCTTACCACTGGGAAGAAATGAGAGCACAAAAGACGTTCAAAACAACCAGGGCAAGAACCTTTTCCCTGTTCACCAGTACTTTTATATCATCTTTTTGTAGGTCCAAATTCCCCCTTTCTTATCCCACTGCCTTGTCTGGCTGAAGCTCTTGCCAAGATACTGAGTCAAACATAAGCAGGGAAAGCAGCACAATAATCCAACCAAGACAAAGTAGTCATAAATTATTACAGGCAGCTCCAGATCCAATCTGCTGTTGTCTTGGTGACTGACTGGGAAGCACCAATAATTTGTTTTGTTTCTTCTCAGGCTGCAAGATGTCATCCACATTTGTCTGGCTCTCCTCTCCCCCCCTCCCCACCCTCCCTTTTCCAGCCCTTGATGTCACCCCCCCTTTCCCCCACATCTTGTTTGCTGAGTTAAGCAATCCTTGAACTTTCAGTACTATCTGCTACTGTATCTTTCCCTTCATCATGTAATTATACTGTGATCTAAGCTCAGAGGCACTGAACCCTCAGTGCTATGAAAAGTCCCCTTCTTTCTGCAGCCCTTGGGTTTCCTTTTTATATGCTGTCACTCAGCCCTATGTGACGTGTTCATGTTAGCTCAGTCCAGGAGGCAGCATGCCACTTTGTCACCCCCCTGCTTTGTGTGCCTTTATCCCCTTTCTGTCAAGCAGTCTCTGACTTGAAGAAAGCAAATAAGGGAGATGACCTCATCCTGGAAACCAAAGTGGTCTTTTACTAGGATAGGATAGGATAGGATAGGATAGGATAGGATAGGATAGGATAGGATAGGATAGAATAGAATAGAATAGAATAGAATAGAATAGAATAGAATAGAATAGAATAGAATAGAATTAACCAGGTTGGAAAAGACCTCAGAGATCATCAAGTCCAACTGATCACCCAACATCATCTAATCAACTAAACCATGGCACCAAGTGCCTCACCCAGTCTCTTTCTAAACACCTCCAGTGATGGTGACTCCACCACCTCCCTGGGCAGCACATTCCAATGGCAAATCTCTCTTTCTATGAAGAATTTCTTCCTAACTTCCAGCCTAAACCTCCCCTGGCACAGCTTGAGACTGTGTCCTCTTGTTCTGGTGCTGGTTGCATGGGAGAAGAGACCAACCCCCACCTGTCCACAACCTCCCTTCAGGTAGTAGAGAGCAAGAAGGTCTCCCCTGAGCCTCCTCTTCTCCAGGCTAAGCAACCCCAGCTCCCTCAGCCTCTCTTCACAGGGCTTGTGCTCCAACCCTCTTACCAGCTTTGTTGCCCTTCTCTGAACACATGAGGTAAGGTGGCTTATACTTCCTTGAGTTGGGTGAAGAATGATGGACACTAACACATCACAGGTTGACTTTAAGTGGATATTCTGTCTTCCATCAGGAAGGGGCATAGAAATTTGCCTAGATAAAGCATATGTCACATATGGAAAATGGGATATACAGTATGTGTGGATATTTGATGCCACAATGCCTCAGGGTAAGGAGTTTACAAAAGCAATCAGAGCTACCTAACTCCTGTAAAATTACCTAGCTGGCTTTGCTTCCTTCAGGAATTTCCTCTTC
The DNA here is from genome assembly GCA_033816785.1 of Picus viridis. Lineage (NCBI taxonomy): Eukaryota > Metazoa > Chordata > Aves > Piciformes > Picidae > Picus > Picus viridis. The sequence goes on from CM066571.1 coordinate 13,011,443, forward strand.
AGACTGAAAGCACTGTGCAAGAGTGTGAGCATTAAGAATTCATACATACAGGAATTAGCTGGAGTTGTGCTGGTGTATGCCTGTAAGGTAACATTCTGAAGATTTGGCAGCATGATGTGACAATCACAGAATCACAGACACATTTTGGTTAGAAAAGATCTTTAAGGGCATTGAGTCCAGCCATTAATCCAACACTACCAAGTCTGCTGCTAAACTATGTCCCTCAGCACCACATCCACGCAGCTTTTAAATGCCTCCAGGGATGATGATTCCACCAGCTCCCTGGGCAGCCTGTTGCAGTGCTTGACAAGTCTCTTAGGACAGAAATGTTTCCTAATATTCAGCATAAGCCTCCCCTGGTGCAATGTGAGGCCATGTCCTCTTGTCCTATCAGGGACCAGGGAGAAGAGACCAACAATCACCTGGCTCCAACCTCCTTTCAAGGAGCTGTAGAGGGCAGTGAGGTCTCCCCTCAGCCTCCTTTTCTCCATACAGCCCCAGTTCCCTCAGCTGCTCCTCCCCAGCCCTGTTCTCCAGACCCTTCCCCAGCTTTGTTGCCGTTCTCTGGACCTCCTCCAGCACCTTAATGTCCTTCTTGGAGTGAGGGACCCAAAACTGAACCCAGTATTCAAGCTGTGGGCTCACCAGTGCCCAGTAGCAGACAAGAACATGTAGAGATGTTCTTTGTAAAGGTGGGTGCAGGAGGATATATTCACCACAAACTGATATTCACCACAAACTGGGTCAGTGGCATAAATCTCAGAACCTTCTGTTAGAATTAAAAAAGAGGCAAAACATTACTTTAGTGTCCCTAACTCCTGATTATGCCACAAGTGGCTTACTTTAACTGGCAATTATAGAATCATAGAATCAGTCAGGGTTGGAATGGACCACAAGGATCATCTAGTTCCAATCCCCCTGCCATAGGCAGGGACACCTCACACTAGAGCAGGCTGGCCAGAGCCTCATCCAGCCTGGGCTTAAACACCTCTAGGGATGGGGCCTCAACCACCTCCCCGGACAACCCATTCCAGGGCTTCACCACTCTCAGGGTGAAGAACTTCCTCCTCACCTCCAGCCTGAATCTCCCCACCTCCAGCTTCATTCCTTTCCCCCTAGTCCTATCACTGCCTGAGATCCTGAGAAGTCCCTCCCCAGCCTTCTTGGAGCCCCCTTCGGATACTGGAAGGCCACAATAAAGCCACCTTGGAGCCTTCTTTTCTCCAGACTGAACAACCCCAACTCTTTGAGTCTGTGCTCACAGGAGAGGTGCTCCAGCCCTCTGATCATCCTCGTGGCCCTTCTCTCGACACTTTCCAGCACGTCCATGTCCCTCCTGTAATAGGGGCTCCAGAACTGGATGCAGTACTCCAGGTGGGGTCTCACCAGAGCTGAGTAGAGGGGGAGAATCACCTCCCTTGACCTGCTGGCGACACTTCTCTTGATGCAGCCCAGGATCTGATTGGCTTTCTGGGCCGCAAGTGCACCTTGAGAGCTCATGTTGAGCTTCTTGTCCACCGGCACCCCCAAGTCTCTCTCCTCAGGGCTGCCCTCCAGCCAGACACTGCCCAGCCTGTGTTTGTGCCTGGGATTGCCTCGACCCAGATGTAGAACCCTGCACTTGATCTTGTTGAACCTCATGAGGTTCATTATATATGTGACTCTTACCAAGTTTCTCTTTCATTCCCTAAACAAGACCATGGGATTCAATTTCTTGTGTGCTCACAGCTGGGATTTTCCATTTCCAATCCCCACAAACAGTTGCAGTGCAAAAGACGACACCAAGATTACTCACCTCAGACAAGAGGAGCTGTGAAGATGGCTGGAGCTCAATTCAGCAGAGCAGATGCTTGTAATACAGCTATATGTGGAAGAAATCCTTCCTTAAAAATTCCACTGAAACATGTGCTTGCCTGAGCACATCAAATTTACATCTGAGATCAGAGAAAGGCCCAAGAAAATTATGCCAGTCATATTCTTGGCAGCCATCAGCAGGGTAATGCTGTCAAATATGGTATAAATTTCCTTCTAACACTTAGCACGTTCTGCTTCTCTTGCCTCACCCACTGCCACACAGACAGGAGGAGGTGGAGGCTGGTGACAGCTTGATGACCAGACAGGACCAACACGTGGCCCTTAAACACCCAACAGCACTGAGTGTGTCAGAGACCACATGCAAACAGCCCAAAACAAAAGAATTATCTCCACTAGGAAGAAACAAATGCAGGAGAGGATTTATTCAGCTGATAAAATAAACCAAGGAGATACAAAATAGCAGGAATCATCCCCTGTCCTTGGTGACCTTAGCATAAAACCCATCTGGGAGAAGAGGATCCAAAAAAAACCCCAAAAGGTTGGCAAAATGACAGAGGAGGGAAGAAAAGCCAAAGAGTAATATCCAGAAAAAAAGAGAGAAAGATGGAAAGAACTAAGTGGAGAATTGAGAAGACATTGCTCTCATGATGGAAACAACTAACGGCACCCTCTAGCAATAGCTCTCCTTTCAGCAGCACTGTGGTTTAGGATGCTTTTGGGAGTCTACCTTCTTTTCCTGTTGCTAATTTTCCCCCAGCACATCCTCACTTCTCCTGGCACTGTTGTTTCTTGCAACCTGGGCTGAGGAATTGCTCCCTCTTGAAAAATAAACCAGCAGAAACTAAAGTGAAAAGAAGGGCTGCTATGGAAGAAAGTTGAAGATGGCACCATTGCTAGAACGTGAACTTTGCCAGTCTCCTGTGCACCTCCACAGTAACACCCCTCCCATACTGCTGGCTCTGCTCTAATCCCTTGCAAAGCTGAAACAGAGGAGATGAAAGGTGGTCTTACCTTCCCACACCCTCCCCAAGGCCACCCCACCAAAGGTTTGGATGTTAATGTGCTCTCCAGGAGAGCAGGATGCTCAAGAACACTATGTGTGGCTGTTCTTCAAACACTGAGGGCAGTGATTGTCATAGAATCATAGAATCAGCAAGGTTGGAAAAGACCTCAAAGATCATTGAGTCCAACCTGTCACCCAAGACCTCATCATTACTAAACCATGGCACCAAGTGCTACCTACATCCAATCCCCTCTTGAACACCTCCAGCGATGGTGAATCCACCACCTCCCTGGGCAGCACATTCCAATGGCAAATTACTCTTTCTGGGAAGAACTTTCTCCTCATCTCAAGCCTAAACTTCTTCTGGCACAGCTTGAGACTGTGTCCTCTTGTTCTGGTGCTGGTTGCCTGGGAGAAGAGACCAACCTCCTCCGGGCTATAACCACCCTTCAGGTAGTCGTAGACAGCGATAAGGTCTCCCTGAAGCCTCCTCTTCTCCAGGTTAAACAATCCCAGCTCCTTCAGCCTCTGTATCAGCACTGGTGAGGCCATATCTCGAGCACTGGTTTCAGTTTTGGGGCCCTCATTCCATGAAGGACATTGAGGTGCTGGAGCATATCCAGAGAAGGGCACCAAAGATGGGGAAAGATCTGGAGAACATGTCTGGTGAGGAGCAGCTGAGGGAACTGGGGTTGTTTAGTCTGGAGAAGAGGAGGCTGAGGGGAAACCTCACTGCTCTCCTGAAAGGAGGTTGGAGGTTGGGTTGGTGGTTCTTGGTCTCTTCTCCCTATTAACAAGAGATAGAATGAGAGGAAATGTCCTCAAGCTGCACCAGGGAAAGTTTAGGTTGGATATTAGAAGAAACTTCTTCCCTGAACACTGGACCAGGCTCCCCAGGAAAGTGGTTCAAGCCCCATCCCTGGAGGTGTCTCAGAGACGTAGAGATGTGGTGCCGAGGGACATGGCTTAACACCAGCCTTGGCAGAGTCAGATAACAGTTGGACTTGATTATCTTAAAGACCTTTTCCAATCAAAACAATTCTATGATTCTATGTAGAAGAACTATTCTGTTCAACACTTGACTTCTGTCCATGGATTTAACAGTGAAAGCTTTTCTCCTTTTATGAAGTACTCCAGCTCTGTACTGATTAGTTCAGACACTTGCACACATGAATATTGATGTGCACATGTGTATGCAAAGATAGATATTTACACATAGTTTCTATTAATTTCTTATGCATAATCCCTGCTCTAAACAATGGGATGGCCAGAAAAATACAGCAGGTCTTGTTGGGAGAAATTTGATGAAGTCCAACAAGGGCAAGTGTAGAGTCTGGCACCTGAGAAGGAACAACTCCATGCACCAGGATAGGTTGGGGACACACCTGCTGGAGAGCAGTGAAGGGGAAAGGGACCTGGGGGTCCCGGTGGGTGGAAGGATGACCAGGAGCCTGCAATGTGCTCTTGTGGCCAGGAAGGCCAATGTCATTCTGGGGTGGATTAGAAGGGATGTGACCAGTAGGATGAGAGAGGTTCTTCTCCCCCTCTGCTCTACACTGGTGAGGCTGCATCTGGAATATTGTGTCCAGTTCTGGGCTCCTCAGCTCAAGAGAGACAGTGAGCTGCTTGGGAGAGACAAGCACAGAGCCACAAGGATGATGAAGGGAGTGGAACATCTTCCATATGAGGAGAGACAGAGGGAGCTGAGGGCTCTTTAGCTTACAGAAAACTGAGAGGTGACCTCATTAATGTTTGAATATGTAAAGGGTGAATGCTCAGAGGCTGGAGCCAGGCTCTGCTTGGTGGTGGCCAATGACAGCACAAGGGGCAGTGGTGGAAGCTGAGGCATAGGAAGTTTCATGCAAATATGAGGGAAAAAATTTCCCTGTGAGAGTGACAGCTCTGGCACAGGCTGCCCAGGGGGGTTGTGGAGTCTCCCTCTCTCTGGAGATATTCAAAACCTGCCTGGATGCATTCCTGTGTGATCTGGTGTAGGTGATGCTGCTCTGGCAGCAGGGTTGGACTGGATGAGCTTTGGAGGTCCCTTCCAGTCCCTGAAATTCTGTGATTCTGTGAAATTCTGTGATAAGTACCAGGCCTGCCAGTGGACACAAACTAGTAATTTTTATTACATAGAGTGTTCAGCTCAAGTTACTACAGGTCTGAATCACACGTCAGGGCTCACATCTACCTGTTTGTACACATCCCAAGCGGGAATGATTTACTACCACTTAGGAAAAAGATCCCTCGTTTCTCATGCTGTCCCCACCTTATTTGCAAGTTAATGAACAAAGCAGACCTTAGGCAACCTTCATTTCGTTTGCTCTCTTAGCTCTCCAGTCCCTCATCTGTACACTGCCATTCAGCACAGCAGGGGTGTCAGCTTCCCAGACCAGAACGACTCCAGTCCCTCTAATTATTGACTGAACTTTGTCCACGGCTTTCACTGAGGTAATAGAGCCCACAGGGAGCAATGATCAGGTCTGAAGTATAATGAAGGTCACTCTCATCAAAATATTTATTTCTGTGAATTAATAAGAAAGCAACAAAAAAACCCCACCCACCCCATGCTGTAAAACTCCTTTGTTGTCATATAAGATACAACCAGCAGATAAAACTCTACCACATGAAGAAACAATAAGAACTTCTGAAATGGAAAATGAAGGGGAAATGCATCATCTGCACTGCATGGTACTCATTAGACTCTCCAAAGTCTCATTTTACCACTAGTATATCCCTGCTGAGGTGATTGGCATGCAGTGTGCAATGTGGAATAGCTGCTTAGAGCTTCCCAGGTTTCACAGGTACAAGCAGAGATAAGGAACCAGGAGAAGTTAGAAAGACAAACACAGGATAAAGAGGAGATCTTTGGGAATCACGTTCACTTTACTTTAGTCAGGTGGGCTGGCTGAATCAGCTGCACAAAACAAGGCTGCATTTGCTGTCTAGACAAAGTTAAGCTGGCTGAAAAGCAAGAGTCTTCCTTTCAAGAAGGGATCTAGCCAAGATGAGCCTAAGGGATGAAGTCTCCACTTTACCCACAGCACAGGGAGCACACATGGAGTAAGTAGAACTGTGAGACTTCTGTGCTACAGGAGGTCCACTACAGTTACCAACTTGAAGTTAATCATGTTACAAAGACCTTAGGGGAGGGTGTCAAGAAGATGGTGCCAGTCTCTTTTCACTGGTGCCCACTGAAAGGACAAGGGGCAGTGGACACAAATCAGAACTCAGAAAGTT